>MUZC01004566.1:192706-296790 GCA_002072015.1 Radix auricularia | reverse complement strand
TTTTTTTTTGTTAATTTCTTTTTTTTTTCTTCTTTTTTTTTTTAAAAAAAAATTAGATATATTGATAAATAATTAATTATTAATATCTAAAAATAGTGTCATTTTTTAGGTACAAACTTATCGATTTTAAAATTTAAAAAAAAAAAGAATTTTCAAGTGCAATCTTTAAAGTAAGCTGTATTATAAGGAAAATGCATTTTTAAAAATAAACACATTTTTACATAATTAACCATAAAAAAAAAAAAAAATTCTTGACATTTTATTGAATTACTTATATTTAAATACACCTCAACGTTATGTTGTATCTTGTTTATTAAAAACTCATTTTGTGCCATTTTTAAAAATGCCCCAAACGGCACAAAATTTTAAGGAAAACAACATAGTAAAAAAGTGATGATGAGGTCTTAGAAGATGACAATGTAACATTTTGAAGCACATAAGATAAAAATATTATCTTTATGTTTTTGTTAATCATCAAACAATGTCTATACTACTGTATTACTTTTATATGTTAAAAATTAATTTGCAATGTTCATCCAAATGAATACCCGTAAATGCGCTATTTTTATTGATAACTATGTTTTAAAAATGTATACTTATTTTTCCTTTAAAAAAAGTTTTTTGTTTACAGTGTAATGACATCATATATTTCTACATCTTTATTTTTAGCTTTAAACAAATTATCGATTAATTAATATGGTGAACTTTCAAAAGTTAATGATCATATTTTTAACCTATCTTTGCTGTTATATTAAAAATTGTAGATTTGTATATATATATATATATTTATATTAAGATTTTTGCATTTATTAAAAGAGAAAAATCTCACCTGATTTTGAAAGTTTACACATCAGAAAATTTACAGAGTTGTTTAAACTGCATGCTCCATATTTGATTGTGATAAATAGATCAAGAGATGTTTCAAGCCTTGTATTGAATGAAGTGAAAGACTTTCCTTGTACTGCAGTTGTAGTGGAATCGTTTGATGCAATCTCAATCAGACAAGGGTAAACTTGACTTTCACATAAAAAATAAATATCTATATCAGGTACATTGACTTTTATCACACAAACTTCTGTGTTGATTGGGAATTCTTTTCCATTAACAAAAAGTCTACCAGATACATCTGTTGCATCTGAAAGTAGTTTTTAAAAAAAGAAAATGCTACGTAACCTTAAAAAATCAACCACATTTCAATAATGTGTTTCATTAATAATTACAACTAATTTTTTGTTAAACATAAATATGTATTTAGAAATGCTTTTTTTCTTTTTGTTACACAAAATCTTAATTTGTTTGATTGCAGGATAATTTTATCCCAGACGGTTCCACTTTATGTTTTTATATTTTTTTATATAGAAATTTATATCAAAAACCAATTGTGGGAGATGCGGGTTGAGTACTAATAGCCCCAAGTTATGTGAAAGCATATGTGAGTTCAACATACATTATTTATGCAGAGGGTTTCTTAAAACAAAACAGTTTTTCCATATGTATAAGCTTTTTGGCACCCAAAAACTTTGTCTTCAACAACAGTAAACTTAAAACAAAGTAGTGTTATTCAAAGTTGCTATCTGATTTTCCTAAAACTATAAGGTTCTCCAGTATCAGGAAATGCATATTCCTGAAAACTTCTTATATGAAAAACATTATATAAAATCCTTTACACTTTTCACCGTTAATATGAAATTGTTATAACAATCCCTCTCTCTTATGTTGTATCTCTATTCAATTTTTTAAAAAGTCGGATTGGGTGTTGACAGCACTTAAATTAATATTTATATTTATATGTATATATTACATTGAAGTTTTAATTTAATTACACACAAAATTAAAGTTATACATGCGCAAAATTAGCCAATTATCTATCTCAGAAATCAGGAACATTCAGGGCAGCAATTGGAATTAGTAAAGAATATCAGGGTGCTATTTTATGAGAATTAAGTTTTGAAATTAAAATTCAAATGCCCTGGATAAGGTACTGAGGATTTATTTCAGCTCATCATCTGCCTGATAAGGTTGTTAAGAAAGTTTATAGTGATTACATAATGAAATAAGTTGTGCTGTCTTTAACAAGAAAAATTATACATATGAATAATGTGATATATATTTTGTTATCCTGGAAAAATGATCTACAATTGATATTTCCTCTGTACTAGATATGCTCTAATATAAAAACTAAAAAAAAAACTAAAAAAAAAAAAATTGACACTTACTTATGAAAAAAAAAATTAATAAAATTAATAATACCATAAATTTGGGGAAATAGTAGATAGTCACTATTAATCTCAATTGAATCAGATGTAAATATTTTTCCGAACATTTTTGAACCGCTGAGATCTTTTGAAGCTTTAACCTTTATTTCAATTGCCAAGGTTGTTGGACTTGTATATTTGCAAATGTATCTAACAGAATTTGTGCACTCATCTTGTAAGTTGAATTCAACATACTGAAATAAAACAATATCTTTGAATTAAAATACATATGTTTTATTTTTAAACTCTTAATATGAATATTAGAAATCTCTCTAATTGTCTTGAATAATCAAGTAATTCGTTTGATTCTCTAAATATCACTAAATCTTTAAAGGACCAATGTTTGTTTACGTTATTTTTTCACACTATTAAATGAATAAGCTAAATGGTTGTTTCAATCCTGCCAAATTATATTGAATATAAATTATGTTCAACCAGGAATATTATTTAATTGCCAACATTTCAACAAGTTTATGTTAATAAATGATGAGATACTAAGCATTTGTCATTTCACTTAAATCCCAAGACACATCTTAAGTATGCAATCTACATTAATAAAAGTGAAAGCCATGACTGACTGACTGACTCAATGATTCATCAATAAATCTCCAACTTCCCACGTAGGTAGAAGCATGAAACTTTAAGAAGGTGTTGGGTACCCATTCACCCCGAAAATTTGCGAACAATTTTTTTTTTAATTCTCGCTTATGTGGGGCGGGGACAAAAAACTATTTTCCTAATATGAAACTATAAAAATTGAAAATCAACCAATTTTCCTATTTCCCGTATAGGTAGAAGCATGAAACTTTGGAAATTTTTTGAGTACACGCTCCCGCCAAAAACTAAGAAAAACAATTTTAAAGTACCTTCTCGTGGGGGACAAGGGGCCCAAATATAATTTTTTTTTATATTAAAAACTGACTCATGACTAAATCTCTAAATTTCCTTGTAGGTAGAAGCATGAAACTTTGGGAAGTTATTGGGTACCCTCTCATAACGAAAGTCGGTATAAAAGAATTTTTAAATACACACTCATGGGGGCCGGGGCCCCAAAAATATATTTTATATGAGATTTATAAAAATTCAAAATCTATAATTCATTTATTGCTCGTGTAGGTAGACACAGAAAACGTTGGGGAGTTGCTAAATTCACATTGGTTATGGTAGTTTTTGAAAATATTTCAAATATCTTTTACCTGGGACCGGGGGCCCAAATGTAGTTTTTTCCAAATATATACTATATAAAAACTGAAAATCACTAATTTGCGAATTTCCCGTGTAGGTAGAAGCATGAAACTTTGGGAAATTGTTGGGTATAATATCCCGACAAACATTTGCAAAAAAAAAAGAATGTTAGAATTCCTACTAGTGGGGGATCGGGGGCCCAAAAATATTTTTTGTTATATTATAAACCGACTCATCACAAATTATCCAAATTTTAATGTAAGTAGGAGCATGAAACTTTTGGAAAATGTTAGTTACTCTCTCACGTCGAAAGTCGGTGTAAAGGAATTTTGAAACACACACTTTAGTGGACCGGGGCAACAAAAACTTTTTTTTCCTTATATATATGAGATTTATAAAATTGAAAATCTTTTTTCCCGTGTAGGTAGACAAGGAAAAATAATTATATAAATTTTAAAAGTTTCCTCTCATGGGTCGCCCGGGGCCAAAAACTATTTTTTAACTAAAATGAGCTATATAAAACTGAATCAACACTAATTCTCCAAATGTCCGTGTAGGTAGAAACGTTAAACCTTTGGAAGTTGTTGAGTACCCTCTCCCCAGCGATAGTAAGAGGCTAAAAATATTAAATCACCTCTGACTAGGGGGATGATTGCCGAAATATAGTTTTTAGCGCATTTTCGAGATGTCGAAATCGCTATTGCACCCGTTTTGTCAGTCCGTCTGTCATCACCCTTGATCACAGCATCCATAAGTCCTAGACCCATGATGTATATATGTTTTTTGTATGTCCTGACCTGCCATTTGTGCATCAACACTCAGTTACTCGATCCGTTTAGAAACCCCGTTAAAACTACCAAAACATATTTTGAATCGAGAGGTAATACTAGCGCAGGAAACGGCTGCCATTGCCGGAAGTCGAATGCACAATTCTTCAAGCACTGAAGAGTGGTGCGAAAGGGTGCAAAATAATTAGTTGTTTTTTTTTAGTTGACGTCATTAGAATATGTGTAAAAGTTTAGAGAGTTTTACGTCATCATTTGTGGTGACTTGTAGTTGGATTAAACAGAAAATAATTTATTTTTTAAATGTAAAGAAATGACTTTTAAATAAAAAAATGTGAGGTATATTCATTACACAAGAAAATTCATAAAAATATGTCTAAAATCTAAACACAATTACTGATAACTACATAATTCTGATATCTAACATAAGTACTGATACATAATACGAAAATGCGCTAACACGTCCTGAATTCCAATAGGTACCAGGCTTAACATGATTTTTTTTTCCAATATGCTTTATGTAAAAAAGACGCATCTTTAAATCTCCAAGTTGTGTACGTAGAAGCCTGAACGGTTGAAGTTAATATACTTAGTATATCCACCTTAATTCGGATTAAAATGAATATGTATTTTGAATTGGTGTTACGTGGGTTCTCATCGCTAACTGAAATCCTAATTTCCGCAGCAAAGCACGGGTAAATTGGTAAGTATGTTATAAAAATTTAACTTTACTCAATTTGGTAAGATTTGTTTGAAAACAATGAACACAATTTATAAATTCACTGATCATAGATACTTTAAACAGTGCAGCTAAATACATTTTCAATGTTAAATTGCACAACTAGTTTTAATAAAATTATGTTAAAGAATTATCGTTGGTTTTATGTCTTAGCTTGTAAGTCTGCATCTTGACTTAAATACCAAATATAGAATTTGAATATTAAAAATATGTAACAATTATAAGAGATGTTTGTTGGGGAACAATAATTAGTAAAAATAAATTATTAGAACTAGCTAGAACATCAACTTTGCTCTCCGAATCTTGTCATCAAAAATGTGACGAAATTGTATAAATAGACAGTCTGACACTTAGTCTTTATTTATGTCATTTTAGTATATTGTCTAAATAAAAACTAAAAATGCCATTACTTTATTAAAATTTGCTCTCTATTAAAAAAGTGTGGACAACCCTGCCTACTTTAGTGATCTGTTGCATAAAAATCACACGACCCACTCTAAGTTTTGCATGCAATACAGTGCAATTATCAATACCAGGTGAAATAGCAGCTGATTTGTGATTGTTGGATTCCTGATAAAATATATGACTTACGAGCTGACAGTGAGGAGTTTTTAATTTTTAATAATATGAATAGCAATCAAACTATTAACTGTTACTTTTATGCTCGCAAATGTTAAAAGGTGCCTTTTGTAATTATTGCGTGTTCTTTCCGCATTAAGTAAACATAGTAATTCCATTGGCATTTGTCATCAAACCATGAAAATATATAAATTTTTTAAGGAAGATAAAGCTAGCTACTTGCAAATCAAATGACACAAAGGCTATCATAAAGATGCAACTGCAAGCAATTTTGTATCATTATTGAAAGCCCAATCAGTTTCTATAGAAGGGCAGCTGGACTCATCATTTAGAAGAAAATTTAATCAAAATGGCAACAAACTCGGTCCATCATTTCTACTACCTTTTTGTGTGGCTTGCATGCAAGCATTAGTACTTCGTGGAAAATAATTAAATTCTGGTAATTTATATGACCTGTTAGAGGTTCATGAAATGTGGAGATTAAATTCTTGGTAAAAATTTGTCAATTGTTTCTTGTAGTGCTAAGTATATCTCGGCAACCATGCAAATAACTATAATTTATCAAAATGTGTTGATCTCTCTAGCGTGAAAAAAAATCAGTTGCATTTTCATTACTTGCCGAATAGACAAATATTATTTTGGCAACATAGTAGATGTAACGTGTTGTTAGATTTATCAACAAAAAAAAGAAAAAAGAAAAAGAAAGCTGAAATTTTAGCGAACACCAAAATTAAATTTCATAACAATTTGGATTTGATCTGACAAAGCGTGTTGGTTAAGGATAGTGTTTGGAGTAAAAAATGGACGGTTAAAAAGGAGGAATACAAGCAGTAATTAGAAAAAAACTCACCAAAAAGCAACATCTATACACTGGATGTCACATAATGTCACTAACGATATAAAAATGATAAAACTATACGAAACACACTAGCACACAATTAAATCAATTATAGTGTTTTCCGACAAAGTAAGCAGCGAAAAAATATTAAATGAAAATGTTTATTTGCTATGTGAAACTACATGGACACATAAATATAAATTATGGCTTTTTTTTGCTGAAAATGGGACAGAAATTTTACTTACAACATTCAATTATGCAATCAGTTATATTTGCAGACATCATTTTTTGTTTATGATTGATATGTGTACACTGTCTTCAATGTAATTAATTTTCCGGGAATTAAGTTAGTTAATTAGTTATTTCCTCTCGGGCCGAAGACGGCACATAGGGCAGAGGTCATGGATTTCCATTTTTGACGATCCGTTGCTAATTGTATCAAGTCCTGGTTATTTCTTAGACCTACGGTTGAGCTTTCTCTTATGATTGTTCTACGCAGGGTTTCTTTTGGTCTTCCTTGTTTTCTTTTGTCTGTTGGTGTCCACATGAGGGCCTGACTTGGGAGTCTTCTCTTGTCCATTCGAAGAACATGGCCGATGTAATTCCATCGTCTTCTCCTTATAAAATTTGACACATATTCTTGGTTGGATTCTTTTCTTATTGTTTCATTTGATTTGAGATCACTCCAATTAAGTACAGTTTTTTTTTTCTCTTTTTTCTCTTTTTTTTTTTTTTTTGCTTAACAAATGTATGACATTTTTCTCAAATGAAGAGTTTTTAAATGCCCCTTGCCCCACTGTATACGCCCATGAAACCCCTTAAGCGCCCACCAAAATCTTTAATACCACATCGATGTGATCATTGGGTCAACTAATGTAGCACGCGAATGACAAAAACAGAAGACAAATACATAAGCTATATTAATATAAATTAAACAATTCATTAGAAAATTTGAATTTCTGCAGGGAGACAGACTTGAAAAGAAAGTAAGTATATAAAAATATTGTAATAAAAATTATAATAGCACCGCTTAGACTCAATCTTAAGCATCAACATTTTGAATGGACCTACCAGTAAAGGAATTATTTCTGTTATATGTTGTATATAAAAATGAACATGTTTCATTGTTGAATCAAATGTGTAATCAACTTCAGCATTAAATACAATCATGTCAACACCACTGATGAGGCCATGTTTACATCTGGTAACGCTCTTGTCTTGATTGTATTCCTTCATTGTTATTGTCTGCCCCATAACAATGCCTGAAGATTGATAAAATGTATTATTTATATAATTAAAGCTAAATGATGTATGTATGTATATATATATTCAGTCAGCGTTGAGATCCCGCCCCGCGTAACACCCATTTAAAAGAACTAATGATTTTAATCTGAATCAAGATGGATATACTAAATATATAAACTTTAACCATTCAGACTTTAATTACAAAAGAACTTGGATATTTAATGATGCGTTTTTTATATAACTCTTATTGTGAACAAACATATATTTTGGCAATCGTCCCGGTATTGAGAGGTGATTTAATATTTTTGCCTCTTACCATCGCGGGGTAGTAGCGTACTCAACAACTTCCCAAAGTTTGAAACTTTTACCTACACGAAAACTTGAAGAATTAGTGTTTATTAAGCCAATTATATAGCCAATTCTAGGTGAAAAAAGAAAGGTTTTGGGCCCCCGGTCCCCATGAGGATTCATTTCAAAATTACACAGAAATTTATCGTTAGAGGGTACATATCAATTTCCAAAAGTGCATATTCCTACCTACGCCAACAAATTGGAGAATTGGTGATGATTATGTTTTTTAAAAACAATTAATGGGCCTCCGATTCCCCCATAAGAGGAATTTTAACATTATTTTTGCCAATTTTTGACGGGAGCTCGTAAGGAAAAAATGTCCAAAGTTCCATGCTTGAACCTATAAGGAAAATATGAGATATAGTGATGTTCAATTTTTATATAACTCATATTAGGAAATACAGTTAGGAAATTAAATTTTGTTTCCAGTTATCTTAAACTTCCCACTCATGGGGAGCCAAGGGCCCAAAATGAAGGTGTTTTTTTTTTTTTTTTTTTTTTTTTTGTGTTTTTTTTTAAATTCACTATATAAATACTCAAAAATCAACCATTCTACTATTTCCCATGTAGGTAGACGAATGAAACATTTGCATATTGTTAAGTACCCGTCTGCGATGGTAACTTGTGAAAATAATATATATAACACTTATTGGGAACCTGGTGCCCAACGATAGTGTTGTTTTTTCACTCAGAAAAGCTTTTTAAAAATTAAAAGTTTTTAATTTTACTATTTGAAATAATGGGAATTAAGAAAGTTGTTAATTACACTACAACGATGGTGCAGTCTTAACTGTTGTGCCAGAGTCTTAGGATTGCTTGTATAGAATTGCAGACACTATATATATATATAGTTGGAAAGATATTTCTATATATACAATAATATTAATTCCCAAATACTCTTTTTACATCGTTCCTTATTCTTAAATTAACATAATATTGTTATAAGGTGGAAGACCACGCGTTTTTTTAACGTCCATCGACTGTTTACCTATGTTTCTCAGCGGTATAGATTCTGTGATTTGGATTGTTATGCATTATAGAAATTATTTTATCATTTTATCATAAATTGAAAAATAATTCTTGTATTTTATAGAATAAATTATATTGATCGATATTTAATCAATACAACTTTTAACGATTTATCACAAAATTAAGCGCTTATTTGCTCAACTGAAATTTATATATATATACATATTTATATATAGATTCCTCACTGCTATACTTGAATGCGTGTCGAAGAAGTACAGAGAAGAAAATTTCGTCCAGTGTTGATGCGAGCACACAACATTGTTTAATTCAACTGCTGACTTGAAATTCTTCTGACACAGCTCTATCAAACTGCACTGTGCCCAGCATATTTCATTAAACTGTCTGATAATTGCAAGTAGGTGTGTGGGACTGCTGATTTTTGCTAGTATTTGGAATAGCCCATACCGCTGACGAAATCAAAGGCTTTTGTAAAGTCCACAAAGTCAATGCAGAGCGGCAACTGCTGCTCTCTACACTTTTCCATTGATCTGTCGTATGGATAACACCATGTCTATGGTAGACCAACCAGCCCGGAAACCACACTGAGATTCTAGATAGACACGGGATGCTAGTCTCTGTATACGTGTTATTATGACACGGCAAAGGCTTTTACTACAATACTTAGAAGTGAAATGCCGCAATAATTATAGTAGTCACTTCTCTCACATTTGTTTTTATATAGTTTCACTATATTTGAATCCATTAGGTCTTGGGGAATGTAGCCCTGTTCACAGAAGATTGACATAATCGCATTCCCAGGAACTCTTCCACAAACTAGGCTGTCATTTATTTTGCTTAACTCCTTCTGTTTAGGCACGATATAAATTTTTTTCCATGAAGGGCACATCTGGGATGTCATCTAGAGCGGTGCTTGAGACTGTCATAACTGTTGAATACAATTCCAGATAATGACCAATTCACCGTTTTAGTTGTGCTGTCTGGTCTAGGATAATTTCTCTCCTTTTGGACTTTAGGTAAGCAAATTAGGACGTCAAGGGTATAATAAAAAATAATCGATATAGAACTTAAAAGGCTAAAGATTCTCATCGCATGCCTTCAGGAGACAATGCTCCCGGACAATGGCTCATTCCAAGAAGCAAATTACTCTTTCTTCGGGAAGGCAGAACAACAGGCGAACCTACACAGCAATGGGAGTAGGGTTTGCTGTTAAGAACACCCTTCTACTATCCATTGAAACTTCGTCACCAAAACAATTGATAATTTATACTCAATAGGTTTTATGTTTCAAAATATATGCAAAGTACGTCTGTCTAAATTTATTAAAACTGAGGTTTCAACTAAAACTGTGAAGTTACAATTTAAAATGGCTTATCGATAGCCTTTGATACAGAGTTCTGTTGGTTAGACGGACTGTTATAAGCTTAAGAATCAATTAAACCGTTTTTAAACACAATAGTAATTAAAAGATATAGGAGCTATGTCGATTAATTAAAAATATATCATAATGTTTAAATTATATAAATATGAACTATTTATAATTTTTAAGACTAATTGTACTGAACTTTAAATTTTGTGAATAACAAATAAATGTGATTACTTATATTTGCCCTATCCACTAATTTGTGTGAAATGTATCTATAAAAGTAATCAGAATTTTACCTAGTGCTGGAAGTTAAAACTGTGATTCTGATCAATGAATATATTTTGTAATGTATGTCTTGTCTCTCTGTCTGTCCCCTACGCTAATATTTTTAGAAAGCAGCGCACCAAAAGTGCTCAATCAAAATATATAATTTGCAATTTACTTCACTATGACGTTACTATTTTTAGAAAATAGCGCACAAAAATGATTCTTTTAGAACGTAGGCATAATTTTTTTTAATTGTGAAGGTAGTGAGTATCGCCAAGTGAGGACGACCCAATATGCGGCTGCATACGCGCTCGTCCTATTCCGGTTATTGCTATTCTTAGTAACATTGTTTATAAAATGATGTTTATAAAATTGAAGAGTTACAAGTATTCACTGCGCCTTTCATTGAACCTCCGATTTTATATGTGCATTCAAACAATCTCTCAAATCTATCACTAAACCTAACCCAAAACCCTAATAACTATCACTAAACCTAACCCAAAACCCTAAAAAACTATCACTAAACCTAACCCAAAACCCTAAAAACTATCACTAAACCTAACCCAAACCCTAAAAACTGTCACTAAACCTAACCCAAACCCTAAAAACTATCACTAAACCTAGCCCAAACCCTAAAAACTATCATTATCACTTAAGGTAACCCTAAAGTTAAAGTCTAAACCTAACATCAAAACAAACCATTAAAAAATAAATCCTATTCATCATCAATTCATGTAGTATTGTTTAAAAAGAAATACATAATTAGGCATCAGTATGGAATAGAACCACGGTCCTGTGATGTAGCGTACTATCTTACTATCAATTCGACCATACAGCCACACAATCCTCATTGAAATTTTTAACCTTATAAAAACATGTTACTAAAAATAGCCATAACCGGAAGTGGACGAGCGCGTATGCAGCCGCATATTGGGTCGTCCTAACGAGGCGATACTCACTACCAATTTAGAAATAAATGGATAAAACAAAAAATCATGTTAAGCCTGGTCCCTTTTGGAACTCAGGACGTGTTAGCGCATTTTCGTATTATGTATCAGTACTTATGTTAGATATCAGCATTAAGTAGTTATCAGTAATTGTGTTTAGATTTTAGACATATTTTTATGAATTTTCTTGTGTAATGAATATACCTGACATTTTTAAATTTAAAAGTCATTTCTTTACATTTTAAAATTTTTTACTTTCTCTTTAATCTAACTACAAGTCACCACAAATGATGACGTAAAAGTCTCTAAACCTTTACACATATTCTAATGACGTCAACTAAAAAAAACAACTAATT
Source organism: Radix auricularia (assembly GCA_002072015.1). Lineage (NCBI taxonomy): Eukaryota > Metazoa > Mollusca > Gastropoda > Lymnaeidae > Radix > Radix auricularia. The sequence goes on along the minus strand of MUZC01004566.1, from coordinate 284,890 downwards.
CTTTTGCACGCCTTCGCACCACTCTTGAATGCTTGAAAAATGCTCTATTCGACTTCCGGCAATGGCGGCCGTTATTTGTGCCAGTGTTAACTCTCGATTCGAAAAGTTTTTTGGCAGTTTTAACGGGGTTTTTTAACGGATCGAGTAACTGAGTGTTGATGCACCAATGGCAGGTCAGGACATACAAAAAACATATATACATCATGGGTCTAGGACTTATGGATCCTGTGATCAGGGTGATGACAGACGGACAAAACGGGTGCAATAGCGATTTCGACATCTCGAAAATGCGCTAAAAATAGTATAATAAATGAAAGTTTAATAATACGCTAGCAGATGTTTCGTGCGTTGCATTGATCTGAAAAACAATGAATAATTTTTTAAAAAACAAAAAAAAATGAATTATGTGTTATAAAAATAATATGTCAGAATCCTTCGTGGCAAAGCTACAGTTTAGCGGGTTTTTAGAAAAGTATTTTTAATACTCTACGAGAGTGCATAATTGTTTACAAAATGACATATTTAAAAATCCGTCCCCCTCCCAACAGTTTTTATTTGATTTTCTTTTTATGTAATATTTTAATGCATCTTTGACTAATTTTGAACTTTAAAAACTTTGGTTTCAATATATAACAGTAAAGGATGCTGACCTGACAATAATGAAAACAGTTATTTAAATTGTTAAAACTTGTATATTAAATTGTATACTTGATCAGCTGTTAATACTTTATGATTTTCTTTTATCGTGTGATAAGTTTTAATTCAAATGTTTTATGTTATTTGTTATTCATATTTGTAAATGGATGCATTTATTTGTTTTTAGTGCCCTATATACTTTTAATATGGGCTATCAACTTTTGTAAACAAATTATGTTTAAGATCCCTCATATACACAGAAGCAAACACATACCATTATTTTTATTAAGCTCATATGGGAAAATTATTATGGCCCCATTCAGTGAAAAATGTAAAGTTGAATACACCTGTTTTATTTTCTTATATATACAATATAGATCTAAGTTATATTTATTCTATTTTGTCGAGATCATTGATAATCCTGAGTTCAGTTCCCTATGGTAAAATTGTAATTACTATCTTTGGATAAGATCAATCAAAAGTAGCTAACTCTTAATCTATTTTTATAGCTCATGTAAGCAAAAATTGACATTTTTGGCACCCGGCGCCCCATGAGTGTTAAATATATTAAATAATGTTTTCATTAATCATCCAGGAATTGAAGTAAACTATCTCGAAGGGTTTCATGACGATCGGATGCATGTTTTATAATGGAAATGCACACACACACAGACACACACACACACACAAACACACACACACACACACTTTCAATTTGATATAACTAAATAAATAATTACATTAAATGTTTCCTGGCCCAATTGAAGCAAGATGTAAATTTTGAAACATTTATCCATTTTAATTTGGATCATATTTAATGTATTATCGATATTTGTTGAGACAATGGCTCAATAATGTGAATAAAATCTAAACCGTTTTCGAAGAGAAACACTGAGCCCCCGACCCGAAGCAATAAACATTAGGAATTTTATCCAAAGTCCAATAGACTTTATGTATACTTATCAAGTTATTTAACACACAATTTGGTTACGATCCATCCATTTTCCCATGTCGTTAGCGCTTAAACAATTTATATATATATATATATATCTCATAGAGGCAAAACTAAAGTCTTTAACGTTTACGAAAATAGAAACTCTGACTCCCAATCTCAAAGCAATTAACATTAGGATTTTAACATCGTATTGTATTTTTTTAATATGGGCTATAAATTGTGTATGTATTATGTTTGGTCAGATCGTTTCGTTTTCTATGTAGCTAATGCTCAAACTAATTTGTATATATTGCTATAAATGGACAAAATTGGGGTTCCGGCCACCACGAATGTCAATGTTCAAATGTATATTTCACTTAAATCAATCGGTAAGAGTAACCAACAATTTTCTACAGTTACATCTTCATCGGTTTAGTCAGTTTTAATGGACAAACACGTATGCCAACATTGATTTATACAAATAAAAGTTTTATATACACAAGCAAAAAATAACATTAAGGATAGACTAACCCAGTAGGTGCAAGATGTAAATTTTGAAACATTTATGTATTTCAATTCTGATCATATTTTACATATTAGCTACATTTGTTGAAATTTTAATATGTGTTATAAAAATATATGTAGATACTAAGTTTGGTGAAGATCCGTTCATTTTTCGAGAACCTAAAACTTAAACTAATGTGAATATAGATCTAGCTCCCATGAAGAATAAAAACATTAAAAGCATCAGTCCGCCGTCAGTGTCAATTTTCAAAATGTTTTTTCGCAGACCCTATCCCGAAAACAAACTAAATTTTAATCGTGATCGGATGAATGGCTTAGTTACCTTTAAAGGAAAAACATATATACATACATTAATTTTTATTTTATTTCTGGTAAAAATTTAATCAAAATAAAAAGATTGAAGTAGATATATATTTATTTTTATATTTAATTTTTAAATTTACGTTATAGTGACGGGTGACACCCAAGTTTTAATATAACATTTGTATTTTGTAGATGTATGCCTATTATAGTCTGGGTTAAAGTTTATTGCAATGTATTAACAAATCAAATAACATTCCTGAATAGTCTTATACTTCATTTTGACAATGAATATCGATAATGACTTTAAATAAAACGATGAACATGCCACTGGCGGCTCTGGTAATCAAAAGCAAGTACCAGTACCTGCAATTAACTCTTTAATGGATATCATTAAATTCCATAAAAAATTTAAATGTATGAGTATTGAAATAATTTACTTGATTTCCGAAAATTACTCTTATTTCTAATTGTAATTTTAAATTAATAAAGTGTTTTTCTTACTTCAGTCCTTGCCACTCAGGGGGGGGGGGTAGTATTACTTACAAAAAGAAAATGGAGAAGATGATATCAACACGCAGTTCCTAGAATATACATTTTTTTTTATTGCACATTACCAAGCTACAAAGCAACAAGACTAATAAGGAAGTTAAAAACTGTTTTCTGAAAGTCATTACCAGCCAGATCGATTTGTTAGAAAAATGGAACGTGTAGTTTCTAATTTGGCACTTACTGGGACTAATTCTTGGTGGATTGTTAGCAAAAACATTGAACCTGGATTCTGTCTCCTCAGCTTTCGATAAATTCGGTATTACTTTAGTTAATTTATTTAAACCCATTTATTTTGATACAATAACTTGTAGTGAAGTCAATGTTACTTATCAAAATGTTATAGAATTAGAACTGTTAAGATCAGAGACACTTAAGTGCAAATCACAATTAAATGTTCAGTTGATGTTAAATTTATTGCATTCTGATGATTATGATTTAGAACATAGCACTATAGTTGTGATATGTAAAAAAATCAGTAGAAAGTATAATAAAGAAACATAATATTACGTTTTAATAATACGTTTTAATAATTAGATCTGATAAGATCAGAGAAACTTATGTGCAAATCACAATTTCATGTTCAGTTGATGTTAAATTTAATGCATTCTGATGATTATGATTTAGAATATAGCACTACAGTTTTATATGTAAAAAATCAGTAGAAAGTATAATAAAGAAACATATAATATTACGTTTTAATAAAGTGGTGAAGAAAATTTACTCTTACAGAATGTTATTCGTGCTAATTTAATTTTAAGTGAGGTAAAGTCTAAACAGGCTAAATGATATTGTAAACTATTGCACTTAATGACTTAAAATTAAATACATCCATTCTCTTGAAGTAACATTTTAGTAGTTTTCAAGAGGGAATTCAGGTATCAGAACGTGTTTGTGGGCCTAAAGAGATTTATAATTATTGACTCTTAAAAAAGAAAATTTGATGTTGATTATTACTCTGCAGTATTACATCCATCAACTTCCTATGGCTAAAAGAGAACAGTCATTAAAATATTATAGTTGTTTAATACCAATACAATGCTTTTGTTTGATATGATTGTTATTACAAGGAGGCAATTATAATGTATTATTATGTATTTGTATTATTAAATGACGCAAATAGAACCTATTTCTAGGGTGTTGAGAATTGATAATATGTATGTTATTTTATTTTTCTTTGAAAAGTGCATGTAGATATATTTTACAATATTATGGAATGCATTTGACTCAAATATGTGAAGCATTTTAATGATTAAAACAAAAATACATTATCATAGAACTTATTTTAAGGCACGAAAATTTACTTAAATGCTGTTGATTTATTTAGCTAATTGTGCTAATTAAGATTGTAAGATTATTAAAAAGTGTGTAAACTATGTGCATTTTATGCCTTTTATTTAGAAAATAAAAATGGACAAAAGTTTATCCTGTCACTGTGTTATTATTGTTGTTACTTTTGAATGAATCAATGACGATGACCATGAAACAAATTTGGCTGATAAATTTTATACTTTGTTCTAGCTAGTCCAATATCTAGTCATTTAAGTAAATTATTTTCATTGAAAATAAATTTCAAAAAGTAAAATATGCTATTTTTATTTTAAAAATGTGAAAATTTCACAAAATTTGGTTTATTAGGATAGCGATATAATTGTTTTTTTTTCTCAAAGACATGGTATGAAAAGTCATATGAAATGAAATACACAACACATATCTACTGCTAAAAATAATATCAGTTTGCACTATATGCTAATTACAGAAGATTTAGAGGTGTAAAATTTAAAGAAAATTTTTTTTTAAAGAATCATGTAAAAAAAACTAAATCATATTTCATTTTAAATTCTAAATTCGCCGATGTTCGCCATGTTTAAGTTCGTTTTATTATTTCCCCATGTTCATGAAATTTAGCAGGTGCCTTTCCAGCTCCAAATAAAACTGATGAACATACTTTTTACTTCCTTTTTTTTAATGTTATTATTTTTTTTTTTTGGACATGCTTGTCAGAAACGATTTTAAACTTTCCAAATGTTTTTAGTTACATATGTTTCCATTTCTAAAACATTTTTTAATCGGGTTTCAACGCTAACTGATTCTTCTAGTATATATAGAAAAGAGACTAACATTATATTAATATGCATGAAGACAAATCAACTTAAATATAAATATATGCATAATAATATAATTGTCTGAAATTACCAATATTGGTATGTTATGATCAAATCACTTGGTCTAAAATTTTATTGTTAAAAATTATGCGGAGAAAATATCTTTATTTTATGTAGGTTACTTAGAGAGTACTTACCAAAAGTGCATAACATAAAAAATATCATTTTGGAAATATATTAGGCCATTTTTTAGATCATCTGGCTTTTTTCCACTTCTTGTTACAAGATGTTTTAATTCCTATGTTGCGAAATTGAAAAGATTTTTTTAAAAAAATTATAAGTTTATATACTTTAAACATTTTCTTAAAATCTATAGAGGGGAGGGGAAGAAATCTAAATTTTTAAAACAGTATTACAATGGAACTGTAACCCTATTTCTGTGGAATGTAAAAATATATTAATAATTTAGAGATGAAATTATTAAAGTAAATTATAAAACTGCAAAATACACACTCATAATAGAATAAGCTTATTAGAATTGAATGTTGTACGAAATATATGTTATTTTAATAGACTATACAAGTGTGGCATCTATGAAAAGTAATGTTTTAATTTTAAAAAATATGATAACTGTTTTCCTTTTCTTTACTCAGTACGTCCCACAATTTATTTTTTAAAAAATGAGAAAATTGCTATTAATGGTAAATTATTTATTTTGTTTTAGCAAATGTAAAATATTATCAACTAAAAAAAATCATTTTATATAAAGCTTATTGAAAAATGATTTTTTGAAATACGTAAGTGTATAATGTGTCTATAAATTCACAGTACAAGACCTTTACTAAAACTGTTGAAGGACTCATTATATTTGTTGAATTTAACGATCATAAATAAAAGTTGTTTATTTTAATATCAGTCAGTCAAATATAGATAAATATTCCCCTGCTGACATTAATGTAATTCACTGTGTACTTTTTTCTTTAAGATTGGGGATGTTATTAAAATTAAATGAACATGGAGTAAATAAAGGGGAATAACACATGACATGATTTAATGGTACTGAATTTAGGATGGATGACATCCCTTACAGTTTTGACTTTCCATACTCAATTATCATCTAAAAGTGTTGATCACCTATACGATAGCTCAAAAGAAGATGGGCCAGAATGACCATTATTACGTTATATGTTTGCTACTAAACAAGTTCAGTGTCAGTCCATGTAGTGATTTCTGTTTTATGCAGCTACTGAAAAAGTCAATCCATATTCATGGTCCACAAAAATGAGTGTACAGTGTTAACGGTTTAATGAATTTCTAAGAAATGTTTTGAATCAAATAAATCCTATTGTACTTGCTCATACAATATATTTTAATGTTAGAATTCCTCTAGTGTACATTTTTAAGGATATTACTCAAGATTATAAAAGAAAAATGGACATTTTTAAAAGTCATCTCAACATTAATAAAAGAGAAAAAATATTATGTGATACTAACTGGAAGCTGTGAACCCTACACTCCCTTTATAAAATTACTTAAAACTAGAAATGTCACTGACATATCTTTTAAAACCTTGAGACGTTTAATAAAGTGTCATAAATGATTTACATTTTTCAACCACACAATTAAGTACAATAATATGAATGTATGATGACAAAATAGTATATTTACTAATGATGGGAGAATTGATCTGATTGATATCGGCATTACGGGATTTTTTTTAAAGCATCGGAAATCGGTATTAGGGCTGAAAAATCAGATCTGATTCCGAATCCAAAACAATTCTTAGCTACCAATAGCTGTGAAAAAAAAATTCATGTTTTTTTTTCTCTATTTTTTTAAAAGAAAATATTAATTAACAGATTTTTATTACCGGCAGGATGTTTAAAACAATGCGGTATCATGTTTTTTCGAAATAACGCGTTAATTTTGCCTTTGTTTAACGTAATTGCAAGGATGCCAGCGCAATCCCAGATGTCTAAAAAAATTCTAATGGAATAAAAAAATGAGCTGTGTACTTATTGTTGGCATAGGCAACTATTCTTTCTTCAACATCATAGTGACTCTTTTACCATTGCTTTATTCTCATTTTTATTTTTAAAAGTTGGTTGTGTGCAAAAGCCATTTAACATTTGCTGATAAGTAAATATGGAGACATGTCTACAGAGCAGAAGATAAAGGGTATCTAGGGGGCACTAAGAAAAAAAAAAACAACTTGATGGCCTGAAATGTGTGGATTATCTGGAGCTAATAGCACACACACACTGCAAATGATGCATGAGATACATATGTAGCACAGTTCTCTTGATTGCATTATTCTGAACATCCATAAGCAAAAAAGCAATGTTTTCAAAATAAATATATCAATCATTACTCCAATAAAACTGGACGGATCAAATCTGGAGAAGGTGGATTACTTTAAAAACCGTGATGGGAATCTTTGAATTACAAGGAGGGTCACACGCTGACGCTAGATTGAGCATTGGAAAAGCAAAAACATCATTTAAATATATATATTTTAAAAAGTTTTGAGCTGATATAAGTTGACCATCGAAACCAAGGTAAGGATATCTAACATTAAAATAAAGCAAATCTTGTGGTAGATAATAATCTTATATCGAGTGCATCCCGAGCCATTGGATAGGGGGAACCCATCAAGATATGGAAGGAGAGTTTGGATTCCTTGATTATCAAAACATCACGCCTAATGTGAAAGCAAAAATCTGGAAGCTATTAGGCCGACAATCATCATCTCTACCAGTACCATCACCGCCAAAGGAGCTTGAAATGTCAGCACGATGTACGAGTCTGGTAAAGCTGCACAAATAGCTGCCGAGATGAAGTGCTATTAGCTCACCGTTCTAGAAATTGTAGAAGCAAGATGAACTGGATGGGGACAGAAGATATTATTCTTATCAGAGATGGTGATATTTTAGGGACACAATGAAGATGATGTCCAAACCCTCGGTGTTATCCTGATGCTATGCAGTGCAGGAGAAGGAGCACACTTTCGATGTGAGGTCCATGGACCTAGACTTCATTTTATTTAAATTTCCTTCAAAGAAAGTAATTATCAAACCAGATGTCATCCAATGCTCACACAAACTAATGAAAGATATGCAAGAGACAAGGAATAATTCTACAATAGAATTATGAACATAGATCTGGGTCGCCCATGGAGGAACATTGTTATAAATAACAGCCGCACATGAGCGCAGTAATAGACCCCTGTTTTGGGACCAAAAAGCTGGCTTTCGCACCAACAGATCCTGCACTGAACAGATAGCGACACTGCGCATCATTGTAGAGCAGTCAACAGTGGAACTCAAAACTCTATATAAACTATATTGACTACAAAAATAGTTCGTCTGTGTAGACAGACAAACTCTGCAGAGATTGCCAAGGCGTTATGGGGTACCAAAGAAGAATACGAACACAATAAGACGCTTATACGAATTGATAAACTGCAGAATTGTCCATGGTCAGCAGGTGAAATATTTTCAGGTGACGACTGTTTTATGTTCCTTTTAGCCTTTTACTGATAGATGAACACATCTACACATCAGAAATAAAATGGAAACTCAAGGACCTAATTGATTATCTTTATTTTCCTGATGACCTTGCTTTTCTTCCACATTCACAACAACATACGCAGGAGAAAAAAATATCGCAGCCACTTCTTCTAGCATAGGTCTCAACATACGCACCTGGAAGAGTGAACTCTTCAAGGTTAATGCTACTGAGACATCACCCATCACGCTTGAATTAGAAGCCCTTGAGGTTGTGGTGAATTCTCAGTAATTTGGGAGCATGGTATATACCAAGTTGGTACAGATACTTACGTCAAGATAAGGATCATTTTTATTGCCAACAACTTAGGCATCAAATTAAGAGTAATTATTATTAACGCAATTGTGAAGCCTATGTTTCTATAAGGAGCCGAGACATGAAGAAAATCAACCGTAAATATGATCAGAATATAGTCCTTCTTTTAGAAATGTATAAAATGGATTCACAAAATTAACTAGCCGGACAAATTTAGAACTATGGCAGCGGACAAAAGAGAAGACCAATGAGGAAGAGTTTCCTCAAATGTTTTGGAGGGGATTTTTTTTCCTTGAAAAAATTCATACAAACAGACACAGTTTTCGACAAGTATGTGTGTTGACACGATATCTATTTTAACCTCTATAGCGCTGACATATAAAAGACCTCCCTGGAAAGTATTGTGAGATTACAATTCGAAAAACATTGAGATACGCAGATGATATGGTCCTAATTACAAAAAACGAGGGAGGACAACAAAGATTACTTGACGATATAGTTAAGAAAAGTGAAAACAAACGCCCAAGTTTGAACAAAAAGAAAACATAAGTCATGATAATTTCCGTGAAGAATAAATATCCAGTATTTTGATAAGTAATAGAAGCAAAAAAATGAAAACAAATTTAAATATCTAAGTGCAATGTCTACCTCAGATGGAAAATGCGCAATAGAGATAAATAGCGAAACCAGTATTCAAGAAAATAAAGAATCTCCTAACTAGCAAATCCATATCAATTGAAGTGAGGAAAATCATGCTTCAGTGTCACGTCGAACCAGTTTTATTTTGGGTTATAAGGCCTGGATGACGCAAAGAAAATTAGAACAAACAATAACAACAAGAAAAATAGAGGGCAAAAGTGGATCGAGACAAGCAGATCGAAAGGATTTGCTTGGGCTGACAAGATTACATGGGCACGATAACCAGCGAAGCTTATGTGCAATACCAAATACAAAGTGCTGTGGAGAAGCATGACCGCCTACTCTTCTAGGCAAGCACCTGATGGATAGATCGATTTGGTCAATAGAACTTGTAATACTTAAAGAAATTTTTAAAAAATATAATGAATTAATCTAATTTATCAAAAGACATAAACATGTATTATCAAAATATGGGTTTTTCTATATTTTATTTAATATATGTTATATGTAAGACACTTCATGAAGTCATTTAACCTCGAAAAACTAGAAGATAGAAAACAAATTGCAAAGTAATATTGCAATTAATTCCTACTCGGAAATGTAACACAGACGTAATATCACACAACTCTCAGATATACATAAGGAAAACATCCTTATCACATAGGCCAGAAAAATGTACAAATTACCTTACTTCACATTCGGAATTCGGAGGTGGAATAGGTAGCTCGATTAATCCAGAAAATCAACACTATCAAACATGTAATAATATATTGAAAATGAAAGACTAGACATAGACAACGGATAAAGATGGGAGTCAATACTCTCAGTATTTAAGGAGAGTGTTGTCGTATGTGTTACAGACGCTCCTTCTTACTGAACATTATTGCGTCCTACGTTTGTTTGTGTTTAGTTCTGCATTCTTACTGAGGTATTAAAAGTTGATAAAGTGTTGGTTTTCCTTGTTTATTTAGGCAGCCTTTTTCATGCCTGTTCCGGGTGGGGAAATTATTTACATGAATTAAAAGGCGTACGAAACCTATCTTTGGTCCTTTTTGAAATCCTGAGTAAACAAGTATTGTTGCAGATAAATTAAAAATTGCAGTTTTCTCCCTTCGAAAAAGGAAGTCTTCTATCCAGTTTTGTCAGTAACCGAAAACTCCAATGTAGTTACGTTTTTAAAAACACAGATTTTGAACTTTGTCAAAAGTTTTTAAGAACTTAAGTAATATTGTCTAAGTATTTTATTATTTATATATTTAACCTTTAAGTTGTGTTTTACGTGATCAGGTTTTTTTTTTTCTAAAGTCACAATGAAGTGGGTATAGGGCAATATATTTGTCAAGGTTACTTTTTATTCTACTATAAATTTTGTTTTTAATAATTTAAAGGAGATATTAGTCAGTGATGTAGGTCAGCAATTACAAGGGTGCGATTGATCAGTTTTAACTGAGTGGCATTACGTTAGCGAATTTCCGTCGCTGGTGCCGTTTAAGCTGGTTTAGAGAGACCTGAAAAAGTACTACAATTATTTGGGACAGTTCATTGCCTAGCTCGTTTAATAGATTTGCAGGTAATTCATCTAGGCTAATAGCCTTGTTTCTTTTTTCATTTCTTTTGTATATAAATGTATACCTATCTTTCTACAGATAAGTTACACGCTTCTTTCATTTTGTTTGAATTTCTCTCTCTCTCTATATATATATATATATTTATATATATATACTTCTCCTAATGGTTCAAACATGCTGGACACCAAGCAAGATGACTAAAAAAAGATTGGGCTGATGGCAGGGGGGGGGGGCTCATCGTGATCAAAAATGCGTTTAATTGACGTCAAATACTTTGTTCTTTTAGAAAAACCTAAAAGCATGTATTTCTTAGTTTAGTGGTTATTGTATTTCATATAACGCTGGAGGTCGTTGATTTAAGCCCCAGTTAAGAAATTACTTAATTTTTTTTAAAAAATAATGTTTGTGAGTGTGCCCTTTCATTCTCCAATTTCTTTTCGAACATTACTTCGCAACACGGCTGTCGAATATCTTTCTCAACATTGGCATAATAACTTCGTGCTCTCCATTATGCTCACAGTCGTTTGCCCAGACCCACCCCATTTTAACCACTGAGTTTTCAGAAAGTCTTCACCCGTTACTAAATCATAGCTTCGTATGCAACGACGTTGGTCTGCTAGTTTATTGTAACTCCATTGTCGCCCGAGACAGAGCACGATGATGCAAAATATGTGTTGAGGTTATTAGCTTTAGTCTCTTTTTCATTACAGTTTTTTTATCCTCAATCCTATTAGTGTAACTATTCGTGTATGTTTTATATTTTTCCATATGATAAAAGGACCATACGTTTGCATTGTAATCTTACATTTTGTGTATGTTTATTTTGGAGTATTTGACTAAGTTCGGTGTCCAGTTATAAGTCGTTAAGCATTTTTGTGTATCATTTTTGTGTAGCATGTTTAATATAAAATTATTAAATAAAAACAACATTAAAGCCTTTATTAAATGTAATATAAAATATTTGAATTATTAGCAAATTCAAGATATTTTAAGCAATTATGCCTAATTATTTTAAAATTTATAAAAATGACATACAATTTGATTCATACAGTTAATAATATTTGTTTTTAAGCACATATTTTGAAGAAACATTTGCTATTCTTTTAATTAGCAACGCATTTAAAATTATGAAGTACTAGCAGACCCGGTCGTGCGTTGCAACGATCTCAGTAAAAATGACTATTTAAGAATCCAATGAGTATTATGTTTTAAAAACACTATTCCAGAAACCGACACGGAAGTTTGAAAAAAGTCAGTTTCATAGCAAATGGATAAATAAAATAGTAATTTAAAGGCTTAAAAAAAAAGAAAAAAAAGACATTTAAGGGCCATGCTCTAAAATAAGTGATAATTTGTATTCAAGCTATGTTTCTCAATAATGCGTAAAATTGATTTGGGAATTAAATTATTAACGTGCATTACAAAAAAATCATGTTAAGCCTGGTCCCTTTTGGAACTCAGGACGTGTTAGCGCATTTTCGTATTATGTATCAGTACTTATGTTAGATATCAGCATTATATAGTTATCAGTAATTGTGTTTAGATTTTAGACACATATTTATGAATTTTCTTGTGTAATGAATATACCTGACATTTTTTTTTATTTATAAGTCATTTCTTTACATTTAAAATATATAGTTATTATTTATAGACTCTTGAGTTTTTATAAGCAAAAAAAGACGTTAAGGGCCAAAGGGAACATTCACGGCAAGATAAAAAGCTCAAAACGTTCTCAGTAAAAATTAATATTTAAGAATACAATGAGTGATGTTTTAAAAACATAAAAAAAGCTTTTCGTTTTAATTAAGTTTGATCATTGATATATTTCTCTAGATTGTAAACAAAATTGAATTGGGAAAATATCTTAAGCATATACCAAAATAAGACATTCGTGGCCCCCGGCCCAAAAGTAAATTACAGTAGAAGTTTAGTGCCCTATAGCATTTTAATATGGGCTACCAAGATTTTGTTAACAAATTTTGGTTAAGATAAATTCTTTTTAAAAAACCTAACGTATAAATTTAATTAAAGAAAAAATGACACGATGTAAAGTTGAAAACACCTTTTCATTTCAATTTGCATGATAATGGATATATTTGTCATTATTTGTCAAGATCTTTAATTAAAAATTGAATGGACAAAATGTCTTAAACATTAACCACCCCCCCCCTTAAAAAAAGACAATTGGCACCCCCAGCCCCGAAGAATTAATCATTAATAATTCAGGGCCTTATAGTATTTTAATGAAGGCTATTAAGTTTTTTTAATACAAAAATTTGTTAAGATCAATCAATTTACCAAGTAGCTAGCGGTCAATCTATTTTTATATAACGCATATAAGCAAAAGTTGACATTATGGACCGTCGGCGCCCCATGTGTGTTTAATTGACATGTTAACTTCCTGGAAGTGAGCGCAATAGTCTCCAAAATGTTCATTACGATCGAATACATAGACATACACTTTCACACTCACATTAATATAATAATAAATATAGAAGGGAAAACATATTTAGGGGCCCCCGGCCACATTCAGTGCAAGATGTCAATTTAAAAAATCTGTTCATTTAAATTCCGTTTCATTATGGATATATTTATTGAGATCGTTAAAAAATGAAAAGGAAAAATATCTTAAAATTTTTTGAAAAAGACATGTCGGACCCCCCGGCCCCGATGAAATGGACATTAGAAGTTTACTGGCCTTAATTAAGTTAATATGATCTACAGAGTTTTGTATACAAAGTTTGGTTAAGATCCATTTATTTACTCAGTAACAAACGCATAAACTAATTTTACATAGCTCATAAAAGCAAAAAAAAACCTAATTAAGGGCCCCAGAGGCCCATTCAGGGCAAGATATCAAGTCCAAAACCTCTTTTCATTTCAATATGGATAATTGTAGGTACATTTATCATTATTTGTCAAGAACTTTAATAATTAAATTGAGGGATATACAATCTTAAACGTTTACGAAAACAGGTATTTTGGGCCCCCAACCCTGAAGGAGTTGCCATTAGGAGTTTAGTGCCATATAATATTTTAATATTTACTATCAAGTATTTATAAACCAAGTTTGGTTACGATCCATCAATTTAGCAAGTAGCTATCACTTAAACTAATTTTTATATAGCTCTTATTAGCAAATAAACGACATTAAGGGCCCAAGGCCCATTCAGGGCAAGATATAAAGCGCAAAACAACTTTTTATTTTAAAGTGGATAATGATGGATACATTTATCATTATTTGTCATAACCTTTAATAAATTTATAATGAAAAAAAATCTTAAACAATTGGGAAAACGGGTATTTTTGGCCCCCAGCCCCAAAAGAGCGTTCCATAGGAGATGACTTACCTATAGTATTTTAATATTGGCTGTAAAGAATATAATTATAAAATTTGGTTAAGATCCATCCATTTATCAAGTATACAGCGCTTAAACTATTTTCATATAGCTCATATAAACAAAATTTCACATTTAGGGCCCCCGGCGCCCCTTTAGTGTTAGATTGAGGAAAAAAAGGAGCCAGTTACCATCCCGGAATGGTTCTCAACAATCTCAAAAATTTTCATGACGATTGGATGAATTGTTTAGTCATTTACCTCGGACAAGCACACACACACACACAGACATACTTTGATTTTTATATATATAGATTGTAATAATTTAGTTCACTTACTTTGAGAAACTAGTGTCATCAAATCAATAGTAAAATCATAAGATAATAGTAAATATGAATGAGCACAATTCTTTGAAAAATTAAGAAATTAAGAATATCATATTATACAAAGTGTTATGTATGTTTCCATAATTACTTATTTACACATTTTACATTATTACTCATCTTACCTTATCTCATCGTATCTGTTACAGACGGTACTGCTATACAGAAGAGTATTGCGTCCTATCTTTACTATGGTTTCTGCCTAAACCTGCACTCTTATTAGAATTTTAAATAATGATTAAGTGTTGTCTTTCCTGGTTGCCTCAGGAAAAATTACCCACATCCGAATTCCGGTTTTTTGTTTGTTTGTTTGTTTTTAGTTTGTTTTTTTTTTGGGGGGGAGGGGAGGGGGAACGTGTATATGTTTGTTTTTGCATACGGAATAAGAAAGGGGATTTTAGCATTATGTGTATCTGAGGGTTGTAATATGTTTTCTCTGTGTTGTATTTCTAAATGAGAATTAATCGCTTTATGTACAGAATTAGTTTACTATTTGTTTTTCTATTCTCTAGTGTTTCAATGTTTAATTATTTAACATTAACTAATGGTGTTACTCTTGTCAGATTTGAATATTCTCCAAAAATGAATCTTGCAGCTCTTTTTTTGACTTTTTTTTCTAGTTTATCAATGTTCTCTTCTGTGGATGTGTGCCCTTCCGAAGATACATATTCTAGTATAGGTCTCTAAAAGATGAGTTAGCATTTTAGCTTTATATTTGTATTACACTTGTAAAAGTTTAATTTACAACTTTTTGTAAATTATAAGGTTTTGCTCTATTTACGTGGGTGCTGTAAGTATCAGTAGTTGATATTTATTCATAACTATTAAATGGAATGGGCTCATTGAAATTTACAAAAATGTGTTCAAAACTTAATTTTCTAGAATTTTAAAAGAAAGCTAAGGCTACTAGATTATATTATTGAATACATTATATTGTAGGAATAAAGCATCCTTGTCAGATGGTATTTAATGTTTTTTTAGATTTAGTTCATTTCTTTTTTTTCCAGTGAATTGTATTAATTACTCGTCATACCATTTAATACTAATAAATAGGATGTAAGTATAACTTTAATTAATCTGATGATTTTTGTTACGTTTATTGTTAATAAATACAACCACATACTAATTTTGTAGTATCCAAGGAAACAATGTTTATTAAATACAAGTTTGCAAGGACTTGTACTATCACTTACCTATCACTAGTATTACTAGTGTTGTGTTTACGGCACTGACAATCGAAAAATCGCTTTCAGTCATCTATAAAAAATTTTGCGGCGATTTTGTTTTAAAATTTTTTTAATGAAAAATAATTTAGTGGAAAATTCAGAGAAATTAAAGATCATTATGAGCATGAATTATGTATATACATTATGACATAATTTATGTAAATGAATTAGTGACTCTGCTCAAACTCTTGTTCTAGTTCATATGCTCATATTTCATAAAGTTTCTCCATAATTTTTCTTTTGATCTTATTATTATTAAAGTCATAATCCTAGTGCAAGTTTATTAATAATAAATACTAAGGCATTTATTTTTACGAGGACCAAGGAAAATGATCAACTTGAAAAGAAATATATGTTTATAATTGAAAATTATTACTATTAAAATTACGCTTGTATTAATATTTACCTTAGTTACGACTTTTAATCGACCCCTTACAATATCAATGACTTATTTGCAGTACATTCAACTTCAAACGGGATTATGCTTTTTATTTTAATTCTAAGTATCGTCGTTTTAATAACTTATTTAGCTGTAAAAACTTAGTTTAAAGAAATATTTAGCTCATAAAAATTTGGACCTAAAATATTGCTTTTAGTGTAATCAAGGTATCACTGTCGTAATGGCTGCTTTAGGAAAAATCTAAAAATAAACAGTAACCGAATAAGTTTTGACGTTTTTTTAAAGGTCATAGAAATGTTATTCATATAACAAAATGACATTTTATGTGCGGTTAATAATAACGATTCGTCCCAAAATGTTAACCCCAATTGTGTAGTATATTTCATGAAGTTTTAAAAAATGTATTAAATTTTATTAAACTAATTTATACTATTGATACTAGAATACTAGCAACAGTTGAACTTACCTTGATAATTCTTGATATGCTAAAAGTAATATCGGGAAAATCCAAATTTGACTTTGTTGATTTTTCATAGGTACTTTGACAGAAAATGTGAAAAAGCTTAAATAATATATACTAATCTGTACAAACAGTTGCATGACTAATTAATTTTAATTAGTTACTTTTTAAATTAAAATCAATAAATATAAGTACATGCTTGAATGGGTAGTATTTAAATTTCTTTTTTTTAAAAATGAATATAATTTAAAGTTACAGATAACTCTTTTGAAAAATACGCAAAAATACGCAACAAACTTGATTACCTCATTACTGAAATTTCAAATTAAAATAAAATTCTTTTAGTATTTAAAGATTAAACCATCTCATCTTATGGCATATTTAGCAAGTAAAGATATAAAAAGTCCTGCATTAAAAAAGAATTGTTATCTATTGTAATTATTCATATGTCTATGCTACTTAGTAATATTATCAAAATTTAATTGACATTTATTTCTTTTGATTATATATGACAAAAATATTTAGTATTTGTTTAATGTATTTGTCCCCATCGTTGTACAAAGTCGATGGTATGATACAGTGGCGTAGCTAGAGTTTTTGCCGCCCGGGGAGGTCTCCCAATTTGCCGCCCTTTTAGGGTTGTCCATAAATGACGTCACGCATGTGGGGAGGGGGGAGAGGGTGTCACACATTTGAAGTCAAATAAAAACGCGCAAATTTAAATAAAAGTTCCACTTAAATATATGATTACCGAAACTTAATTTAATAAAGTTTTACATGGTTTTACATGTGTTACGATATTAGAGGCCAGCCTTACACAAAAAGTATTTAACTGACAACAAATAAATAAATTGGAAACATGCTGATTTTTATGGTGGGGGGAGGCTTTGTGATGTCACATTGAAGAAAGGGGTCTACGTTTGTGTGACCAGGGGGGAACAGGGGGTAAATTTTCTGCCAAAATCGTGACACGTCATTTGAGGACGGCCATTTAAGTCAATATTATGATGGTTTTTATAAATTAATAAACATTAATAAATAATTGTAATTGAAAGGAAGTACATTGTAAAAGTAAAAGGTATGGAACATGTTAACCATTCCATGCCATATTTATGTAAGCATTAATAAAATAGCCCGAATAAGATGATATACCTATAAGTACACATTTTAAAAAAAACATACGATGCTTTTATTAAAGGCCACAAGAAATTTATTGAGGTCACAGCCTCCCCCCCCTCAACCCCGGAAATGAGACAAAAACATATTCCAAATTTACACCGAAAATTATGAACAAGTAATAAGCTTTTATTTTTTTTTTATAAATATATGATTTCATTTATAAACAAGGAAATTTATACATTAGTATGTGAACATACTTATACATTTACTTACCTAACTTTCATAATAGAGAAATCATGTATTATGTTATCAAAATTTAAATTATTTGTAATATCTTGTTCTATCTTTAGACAATATTGCAAGAATTTTTAGTCTTAAATAATTCAATGTGCAACAAAGATAGGGTCTACTTTTTTTTTATCAACTGCAGTTTGGAGAAGTTCCTTTCACAACTAGATACAATGATGGTAATTGTTGAAAACATACTTAACAAAATTTAATGTTTGGTAAAGAATCTATACTATTTAATATATTTAAAAGATCAAGGGGACATCCTCCCATGTTTTTCTAACATAAACCTCTTCTTGTAGTGTAGGTAAAGCGTTGGCTGGTCTTAGGCCACTGCCATACATCTATGCGGCCGTAGTGGGTTCACGCTTTCATAGGCCCCATCTTTCTTAAATTTTCACTTGTTATCCATATTGTTATAGCTTATACCTACCCAAATGGGCCCCGCGCATCCATTTTCACATACTAAGCTGCATAAGGTGCCGCAATTGCAAAGACTGGCCCTGTGGAAAGCAATGAAAAACCTGGAACCTTTTTTGTTCAATTTTGAGCTGTTCTTTGTCAATGGTTTTAAAGTCATTTATTTTATGGTTAAAATTTTCATTTAGTAGATTACATGATAGTATTATACACGATTATTTTCTTGCAAGGACATGCAACTCATTAGCGGCATCTATTACTTTCTTTTATAATTGCATCTATGGATGAAAACATTCTCGTTGAACGACTTGCTCTAAAGATATATCCCCGTCTCTTGAATTTTCTCCACTCATACTTATTCTCCTTCCAGCACGGCGTTCAGTTGATGTCTCCAACTACCTATAATCTATAACAGCACATAACTTTGTTCCATGAAGTGGGTTGTCATTATTTATTTAAAAGAAAATGTGTTCCCACAAATTGAGATACTATAGAAAAGAAAAAAAATATTGCATTGAACTGTGTAAAGTTCCAGCATCTGATCTCGTTTTACTTGTTACTTCTTCAGGTGTCAATTTTTTCCAATACGTATGGAATTTTTGAAATATGTCGTTTTCGAAATTATTTATGTTATATCGATGTTTATTAGCGAATAAATTTGAATATTTTCACGTTCTTGCGCTAAATCTTAATGATTTTCAACAAAATATAAAAATTCAAATTATTTACGCATTGCTTTAATTGGATAGACGTAGCATTTTAATGAATAACAATATTTTAATGATAAACACAAATTATGTGTTCTAATTTAACGCAATAAAAACAAAATACATTTAATTTTTAGTAAGTTACCTTAAAATTATTTTCTAAAACTGAAACAGTAATGTAAATTACTACTTGCAAGTTAAACACAATATTTGAAGCACCATGTCTTTTAGGTACTTGTTAGCGCATCATTTTGCGAATGTCGACAATTCCACACAAAAACTGTCGTGGTGATATTAATAGTACATATTATTAGGCCCAGCGGTGATGTGTTTTTTTTTGTGCAGTTTTCTTATAATAGCGCCATTTGTAACGCATACCGCTTAATTTTCCAAACAAATCTATTCCTTTTTTGAGTGATTTTTAATTTTTGAATGGGTCTGCGTTATTTATAGCTACCACTATATAATTATACAGATTTTGCGTGAATCCGCTAATAAAGATTCGAAATTAAGAGTATTTTTGTTTCGCCTTATTTCCCCCTTCAAAAGTAAAAGGGCTGTTGTCGGGAAAGGCTCTATTTTTCAAATTAATGCTCAAAAATGCCGCCCTTTAGATGAGTGCCGGCCGGGGCGGACCGCCCCTTCCGCCCCCCCTAGCTACGCCACTGGTATGATATAAAAAAAAAGTGTTTAACAACAAATATTCAATAAAGGGATTGCAACACATTTATCATTATAAATTCGAAGTAAGTATCCGTTTGGCCTAAGCATTAGCAAAAAAAATTTAATTATACTATTATAATACATTTTAAAAGCATCAGGGGCGTCGCTATAAGGGGTATGATAATCACTGCGGGGGAATGTGACGTGACTGAGTGAACACCGATTTATCTTGGATGATTGTTTGTGATCCTTGATCACGGAGGCGTTGATCAGAGGACAACACAGTTCATGCAAAGGTCAGTCATGACCTTGGATAAAAAAGTGTAGTAAAAAAGAGTTAGAAAGTAGTGAGAGAATCTTGTGTTGCCCAGGGTCAGTCAGTTGGACCAAGTGCTTATATTAAGTTGAAGTTTATGTGCACGAAGTTGAGCTGAGAGTTAAATAGAATTGTGTAAATAGATTACGAATGTCATACGTGAGATAGTAATCAGTGCATTTTTTCAAAGAGACGTGTGTCATTTTATGTGTACTGGTTGACGGCGGAGAGAGTAAGGCAATACCCTAGGCAATAGGGACCTGATATGGGATCCGTCTATCGGAAGCCTCTGGATTGCAAAACGCCGTCAACGAGTAAAAGAATCACATCGAAAGAGATTCAGAAAACATATCAGTGTAGTGGTGTGTTACAGAACTTCCATGCTGGACAGTGAAATGTGTCAGATACATACCGTATAGCCATGCAAGTTACCATGGAGCCAGGCATTGAGAGCCAGGTCATCGCAGGAGTTGTGGGCACGGCTCGTGGGTATACAGTAGAAAAGAAAGTATCCCGGTTTTCTTTGCTGCATGCTTTGATAAGTTTTTAAAATAAAGATCTGTCTCCGCCATCCCACTTTGGTATTTCAAAGACAAGCGGGCTTCCTTTATTTGAAACTTTACACATTATATTTTTCCCGTCCAGCCTCCTGGTCGGGATTTCTGTTTCCCAGCCCCTTCATTTCAATATTAACGATGTTCTTTACTTGAAAAACTCTGGTAGTCGATTTTTTTCTTGGTCAGTTAGAGAAGTCCGATTGTACTTGCTCCCTTTTCTAAATATAATTTAATCACTAAATAGTTAAATGAAAGGTATTTATTTTTTGTAAAAGATCTTAGTGCTTTTTTTTTACTTTTTCCTTTTTAAATAACTTTTATAATGCTTGTAAAATTTCATTTCTTCGCAAGTCATGCCCCTACACAAAGAATAACACTAAACGGTTTGTGTGTGTGTGTTTTTGTTCTTTAGTTTTTATTTTTCTTTTTTTTTTTTTTAAAGTACAATAGCAATTTTTATTTGAGAAATGGCTGCAGTTACTAAACACAGTATGTTACATAAGTGACTGTTAGCAGATATTATTTTAAGATTTTTTTCCATTAAAGTTATCGAACAATAAGTCTTTATTTTATCATATGCAATGTAAGGCTAAGCTTTTTTAACCCTAAAATATACACTAATTTATAAGGATCAATAGTTAGTGTTCACCAGTACTTTGAACCGAATGATTATCTATCAACGATTACTTGCTTTAAATATTTCAAGTGACTCTCGACATTTGTCAAGAAGACTTTTAGTCATAATTAATTTTAATTTTTTTTATTTTTTATTTGTTTGTTTGTATGTTTGTTTGTTTGTGTGTTTATTTGATTATTTATTCATTTTATATGTTTGTTTTTCGGTTTATTGGTTTACTTGTTTTAATTATTTATTTCTTTATTTGTTTACTTATTTGTTGTTACATAACTTGGTTTATTACTTGTTCATTTCCTTATTCGTCTCCTTGTTTAATTGTTTATTATTTCTATATTTATTGAAAAAGAACTTTACCTCTTCGTTTTATTTTGTAACATAAAATATATTGAAATTCTTCCTTGTATTTTTACTGTGTAAGATGTATGATTATTGAATGCATCTATTAATTTTTGGTAGTGTTTTTGTAAAGCGCAGTGAGCTTTAAGAAACTGCGCTATAGAAGCGTCCTATATAAATAAATAAATAAATTAATTAATGTACCTTTGTGAGTAATCAATGAACTATAATTAAACAACAATTTATGTTGTTTAGTGGAATTGTTTTAATAATTTGGTTTCCACGGGAAGACATTTGAAGCAATTATATTTCAATAAAAATTGTATGAGTCATTTAAAAAAAAAGTATATGATATTATATTTCGAAAGTTGACACATCTGTTCCCGATTTATAGAAATATTGCAAGGAAATGTTAAGATAAAGTATTCGGGTGAAAGTGGTAATTTGCTGACTTAAATTTGCGGAATTGCATGTAGGCTTATGTTTGGATGTACTTAGTGGTACTGGTTTCAAGCTGATATAGATGAATTTTTCTGATTTGCTATATCCAATGAATTAATATTTTCAGAATTATATTTTGACGACCTCCTTTAGTAGAGGTAATTGTACAAAAATAAAAGGGTTGTCTGTAGCTGATAAGGTAAGATAACAATACTTAAAGCGATCAGTAGCCAGTAGCTGTAACCATGGAACTTTTTATTTATATTATTTTTAAAGAGAGCGGTCTGTTATTTTTTAAAGTTAAATTAAAATTAAAAAATTAAAGAATTCGCTTCAACTCGACTTCACACATAAAGAGAAAAATATTAAAAGTAACATACAAAGATTAAAAATGATTATTATCTGAGGTGTAACTATGGCTAATGTTACTCAATGTGATAGTTTTGTAGTAGACACTTAAAAATTATATCCTCTGATTTTACCACAGACAAACAACAGGAGCATACATAATTTCAACGTTTGTTTCACCCTTTGTGATTGTGTCAACTGGTGTGATCCAAAGCTTATATCACAGCCCCGCCGTTTATCCTTATCTGTGCCATCGTAAGTAAAGGTAATATTAGATTATTATTAATTAATAGCAAGGTAATCCAATGTACCTATATGGTTGGGACGTATGTCATTAGCAGTTGAACTCACACACACATTCATATAGAAATATATATATATATATATATATGAGTGTGTGTGTGTACTTCTATTCATTTTGTAAATAGGTACATTTTCATATAATGCATTTTGTTGTAAAAATTAACTGGGATACATTATTTTAAATAGCTAAATGAGACCTTATTATTTATAATATTAAGTATTTTCTAAATAATACTAATTAATTTATTTTATATCCTATACTATCAAAAGCATTAGCCAATATACACAATCCCTAATTATCTGACTTCAATTTGCACATTCATTTTCCTTACAGTGCTATTTATTTAAGGCTAAGCAATACTTAACTGAATATAATATAACATTATGGGATTGTTTGTAATACTGTCTTTTTCATTTAATACCTACTTAACGATTGCTTTGTCATCGGATACATGAAAAGCATTATAGAAAGGAGACTCAAATGGTGGGTGAGATAATTGTGGGGAAATGGAAACTAATGTAACTAAAGTGAACGAAAATTATGTTTATGTATTTTAATTGATATTTTCTTAATGAGTTTTTCGACTTTATATTTTTTTGATGAATTATTTTTTATTGTCCAGCGAGCGTAAGACGTCATTTGTTTATCTCAAAAGTTATCCATTGATACGCATAGTATATATGTTATGAGATACATTTTAATTCTGGTTTTTAAATTGAAATTGTACCATATTGAAATCAGTGGTTAGTTTTATAACAATCATTATCTTAACTGAATGATCGTCATTTTAGGGAGTTGTATATTTTAAATGCATATTTATGTCGTGCTCCACAATATCAAAAGAGCACTATGGGTAGAATTAGGTTATAATACAACCAGCAGCGTAGTCGTTGGTATGGGCCTCCCGGTGCAGTTCCTAACAAAAAATAAACAAATACAAAAGTCGAAAAAAAAACTGTACGTTATTGCTATTAAACATAGTTTTTATTAGAAAAACATAAGGATGACATACGTTATGATACTAAAAATATAAAGAAAAGCTACACATTCTTAAATTACATTGACTCTTTCTGTTTTTCCTCATGGCTAAACCTTTCAGGTTTCAAATTAGTCAGCCATGCCATGCTCAGTAGCAAAAATAAGTATAGATCGTATAGATGATTCATAATTAATTTTTCACAAATTTAATTTTTAAGAAGCTAATTTTACACCTTGCACTACTTAAGTCATTTGCATGTATTGTTCGAATTAATTGTATTATTTTTAAAAGGGTAACTTTGAGCCTGAACATTAAAAAAAACGTGAATGCATTAATTCTTCTTATTTTTTTATCAGTGAGGTATTGTATTCTTTGCCTTACCATGTCATTTAAAAAATTTTTAGGACGGCTGTTACCGTAGAATTTATAATTAATCGTTAGCTATTGAAAATTTACCGAATAATTAATCGATTATTTTCATTAAAGCTAAAAGTAAGATGTATGAAATCTACGGCGGATTAAGGGGGAGGCTGAACGGGCTGAAGCCAGGGGCCCCCGATAATTTAGGGGCCCCCAAACTTAGTATATTTTATAATAAAGGTGAACAAGTGTTCCAACTGTTTGTATGAGTATGAGTCAGTGAGATTATCACAATTTAAATAAATTAATAAAATATTTTCTATTAATCTGATCATTATTCAGACCCGATAGTCTTAATAATCTAAGAACCTGATTAGCTGGGCTCAATAAGAGAAAATATCAAAGAATATTGTTTACATTTTTTAAATTCGCAAGTTCTGTTAAGCTCTCCTGTGCGAATGGAAGTGTGTTGGCTTGTGGTGCAAATTATGTAGGGATCGATTCCCAATGGTAGAATATTTTTTCTAAATGTTACTTTTTGTAACACTCAATTTTAGTATACCGGCAATTACTTCAACTTTATTCTTTCCAATTCATTTTTTAAAATTAATAATATTTTTTAGCTGGGAAGGCCGTTCCCGTAGTACTGACGAAGCATGAGCAAGGAACCAATAGACTAATTAGTTACAATCTTATATTATCTGTTGGCATTCTTTTAATTTAAATGGACGCTTGATGGATAGGGCATCCGTTTGATTGCAGCCAGGGGCCCTTGTCTTAATCCGCTCCTGTATGACATCATTTAAACCTAAAAAAACTCAAGCAAAGTCAACACAAAAAAAAAGGGGGGGGGGCATTCACACTGTATTTATTTGGAGATAAGTAGTTCACTATAATGTCAATGAATTTAATTTTTTTTATTTTTAATTAAGAATAAACAATGTTTAGAGTCTAATTGGTGTTATCATTTTCCTTTAAAAAGTTTACACTTTAAAAATATTTTTATTTTTTTAATGAAGAAGTTTGAACGCAAAAAAGCAACTGTTTTAAATAATTTATTATTTTTCGATAAATATGTTATATCATGGGAAAAAACATAATTGTAATTGTTATTTTATTTTATTTAGCCCTCATTCTTAATATTCTAATTTTAAGTCAAAACATCAAAATCCCCTTGATTAGTTTGTGTTCGACAATCATATATGCTTTCCGAATTTTATAAAACTTCTGAAAATTCACACGAATGTCTACACTACTTTAAACTGATGAAGAATCATCATGTTTTCTCAATTTTATTTACACTTAACATTGATACGTGTTCGCTTCTATCAACAAATATATTCTTAATTTTTTTTTTTTTTTTTTTTTTTTTTTTTTTTTTTTTTTATTTTTTTTTTGTGTTTTTTTTGTTTGTAGTTTAGAAAGTTCGATTAAAAGAGTGAGGTTTCCACATATTATGAAATGACATATCATCTTTAAGTGTTTATTTGATTGCTGTGAGAAGCCTCGACAAATCACATTTTTAAAGCAATGATTATTTGCAAAATAAATTCGAGCATCATTGGCTTCATAATATAAATGCCTTTGCCTATTCAGACGTTTTTTCTATGTAGTAGATTATTGTTACAATCTAACTATCTGCTTTATCTTTTACTGGTTTAAGTGACGCAGTATTCACAAGTGACGCGTTCCACACTACCCTCAGTCACTTTTACTAGTGTTCGGAACCGCTTCCATTCAAACATTATACTTTAACAGGATTAAAAAATGTCAAACTTTCGAACAAGAAACTGTTGCTACCTTGTTTTCTTTTCTTTGACAGCAACATATGGTTTAGCTTCAGTAATAGTAAATTTTGTTATACTGATTTCTGATCCCTTCCAACAGCATATAACTTTTGTAATGTTGAGTCCAGGTTAACGAATGGCTATTTTTAAATTCCTTATATTAACTGATGGTGGCAGATCGCGTGCCGAAAAAAATATGCATTTACTTCCCAGTATGCTCGTTAGCTGAAATTTTGCATGCGTACTGGAGGCAATGATAAAAATGAGACATAAAAAATTCAGATCGAAGAAACGTACTGTAATTAAATGAATTCATTTAAAGATATTATACTTTCTTCTATATATTGCATGTTAAATGTTCTGCAAGAGTGTCGCGTTGTTATTTTATATTGAAGGATCTTTTAAATAATTTCCTTTGCACTGTGCGGTGTTTAATGTATTAAGATACCTTTAAAAAAATATTTCTGATCTCTAAATTTAAACGCTATTGATTGCTAATTAGTCTCGACGGACTTACTATGTTATACATATTTTATAACCCTTTTCACAAGATCAAATCAAGGTGACTTTGTTTTCTTCTTTTTAAAATTTAAAAAATATGTTTTAAATATTTTTTTTTTTAAAAGATAAATTATGTATATATTTGAGAGACAGCTAAAATATAGATTTGTTATTGACATGCTATGCGTATTATAAGAAACATACTCTTTGTGGGTCTCGAAGATTAAGAGTTGTAGAAAACAAATAAGACCTTTTTTTTAAAATTTAAAATCCTTTATATTAAGTCGTGACGTCTGCTTGCGTAAAATAACGTTGGATCGATATTTAACAACTTTGTCGCATACTAGTGAGCTGAAATTGTGCAGACAGAATCGTTCTAAAGATAAAAATGCTCTGTCAAAATTTTAGCTCGATCGAATGTTTTGTAATAAAATAACTAGCTTTTAAGATTATTTCTATTTAGCTTTTTATTTGTGGTCTTCAGTGTCGTAGTGCGTATTAAAGTGAAATTTATTTTAATACTTTCATGTAGCACTGTGTGGTGCGTATAAAACTTACGGCACTTTAATTTTTTTCCCTATTTGTAATTGTAAATTAAGCTGTTAATTGCTAACCTGTCACACATTGCGAACTATAATAAATCTTTTTTATAACGCTGTGTCCGTGATCTAATTGAGATGTAACTTAGCAAGCAGAATGTAGTAGTTGTTTTTCTATAAATCCCTTAAATAAGAGACATATCTAAAAATATTTTAGGATTGACAAGTTTTAAGAGCGCCGAGCGCCCAGATATTGTCAAATGTTTGCTCACAAAATGCTGAGCCCACAGATGTTGAGTACTGGGCTATAGGGTATAGACACCAGCACCTATAAGTCTCGTTGTCAAGGGTAATTAGCTATACGTATAATTTATAATAGTAATAAATGTGTACAATTTTTTAACTTGACTTAGCACGTATCAGCAAAAACTACACTACAAGTACTCCAATATTCTAAAAATTATTCTTAACACACATGATTGATGAAGACAATAGCCCTGTACAAAGAACAGAGAGATAATTTAATGCATGAACTTCTAACTAAATACACATGAATATATTGTAAAGAAACAAACAGTCACATTAATATTTAGAAATAATACAAATAAGGATTACTTATGACCCAACTTCCCTCTTGAATTGGGCGTGGCTTATGGATGATGACTGTTACGTCTATGTCAATGCTCCTCAAGTTCGCCGATTGCGTTGTTAATTCTCTTTCCCATGGTCCTATCCCTGTTCAGTGCCTGCTATGTGCGCTTAGTGATTTTGGGTTGTTACAGCGCTGGCCGTGTTAAGCAATGGTTCTCAAGTGTGAAGTAAGGCTACCCTGTCCCTTCCTTGCTCAACCAGCGCCTGGGATGTTGACCTAGAGGTTTCTTCCTCTACCTACTAGCCATAATAACATGTTTACTAAACTTCACTAACAGCTCCTACTTAACTATAATTTACTAGCTAACATAATAATATTGAATATGTTATTTAACTTTTGATAATAATAAACATATATGTTGCGTTCTGGGTTCTGGATGAAATAAGACAAAGCCTCGACTCTTGTCAATAATATTCAATTCTGTATTGTTGCAATATTTCAAGCACAGTCACTGCTTCAATAATACAATACAGTCAATTACTGCCATCAGGTACATACAATAACAGACTAATTCCTCATAAGTCTCACTTCTGATTTTCCCTACTCTCAACAAAAAGTCCTTATCAACCATATTTCAACAACATCATTAATCTCATGGAACTATCATCATAAAAATATATTATTAATATAAATTCTTATGAAAAATATGAGGTCTATAGGGTTGAAATTTTTCTTACATATTTAACCCAGTGGCAATGCACACTATAAAATCATAAATAAATGGCATCGTTTTGGGACAATGTAATACTGACCTCAAAACTAATTCTTAATCAAGACAAAACATCATCATAGTAATGTCATCTTTATTTACATCTACTCATAGCCAACAACTTGCTAACAAAACCAAAAAATAATAGCCATTGTAATTGATGGTGATATATTTCGTTTTTCCCCATTCCTAACAAAAAACGACCCTGGTTATCCTTATCCTGACTGCTCGTTTTCCACGCAAGCCTAGGCGGGACTTTCGACATGGCAACTCTACCTATCCCCCAACTCGTTTTAAACGCATCTTTTTTACCATTCATGTTTGTGGTAAACCAATCATATTTACTCCTACTTATCCATATTTTCATGTTTATCCCAACTATGATCCGAATCTTTAGCCATAACGGACAAGCACACCGCTCATCTGAGTAACGGTCTCCGTATTTTGATCTAAATCTAAACTGGTTGTAACCCCTATTAGAGGTTTTTGTCGGTCGCGGTCTTGTTATTTATGGTATGACCTGTCCCTACATAGTCAGTCTCCTTGTATTCTTTCTTGAGGCAGTTTTGGTCACGAGAAAAGTTTATCCCACTGTCATAAACATAGTATGTGCCTATCAAATCAACAAAAAGTTCCCCTGAGCACACGTCATCATTTTGTGTGAACCCACAGCAGTGGTTCTCATTACTTTTTATTATTTTCATCATTGATGGTGCTTTTTTCTTCCATTTTATGTAGCACACTTTGCAGTTTTTACCTCATTATATTTATCCATTATCATTGTTGCGTTCTGGGTTCTGGATACAATCTTAATAAGACAGACTCTTGTCAAAGATCATAGGTTCTTTATTGATATAAATATTCGTCACTAGAGCAACCACTGCTCTAATAATTTCTTTACCGGGACCTGTGCTATTGGGATCTCTTATCCCACTATAGCCACATTCCTATTTGGATATAAATACAGCCCACCATTTCTGCAACCAGGAACTTGGTTAATTGTATTACCAAAAACTTTTCAACACTCCTGTCTTACAGGACGTAGTAAATTATATCTCAGTACAGCTTATCTCACCTGCCATACAGGTCTGGCTAAATACTAGTTCATGATCCTCATCATTGGCATAACTCACAATTTCATTGTGTAAATAATCAAAATTATAACATATATACAACATGAATATTCAAGATTACTATATTCACAGATTACACATGTTGCTTTAACTGACTCTACTGGTTCCTCATATAAATTCTTACGATATGTATTCCAGGATTGCCTCAAGCATGAGGTAATCTTATAGGGATAACCACTTATCCAACTTCAATATTTCAGCATGATTGTATTTAACCCATTACAATCACTTATATCGCAATCATGTGTATCTATCAATACCTACGACCTATGGAGATAAAAACTTATATGTCCATACCCATAGTTATATTTATAACATAACCATCATCATATCCTCATAATGATCAGAAAAAAAATCTTCATACAAAATATTTTAACAACGTCATCATTATCTCATGACACTATGAACATTATTAATATATCCACGCCCCTGGTTGTCGTTATCCTGACTGCTCGTTTCCAACGTGAGCCTAGGCGGGACTTTTAACATGGCAATGTAACATAACCCCCAAATCGTGTGAAGGGTATCTTCGCTACCGTACTTGTTCGTGGCGACCCACTCGTATTCATGCCCGCTTATCAATATTTTTAGAATGACCCCAACAATCAACCAGATCATTAGCACTAACGGACATTTACCCCGGTCATCTGATTCACATTCTCTGTAATTGGATATAATTCTACGAGGGTTTCGACGTATATTGGAGTTATTGTCGGTCAGGGTCTGTTTATTTCAGGTTTGACTAGTCCCCACATAGTCACTCTCCCTGTCTTCCTGGTCACGAGGAAGGTTTGTCCCGCTGTCATAAACATAGCCCGTTTCTAACAAGTCAACACCAACTTCAACTGAGTACATGTCATATTTTCGCGTGGACACACTGCAGCATTTCTCATTACTTTTTTCATTTTCAAAATTGTGGATGCTTTTTTCCACCCTTCCTGCAACACATTTTGCAGTTTTTCCTTCATTACATTCATCCATTATGACTATAGTAACTTTCTCATCTTGTGTATTTCTGCTCTGTTCTGTCTTTTCAACTATTCTGACTAACTTTTCTACAGTTGACCTCTGATTCTGTCCATGGTCAACTTGTTTACTTTCAATTGCTCCATTTTTCTCTATTAGGGCTTCTTTTAATATCAAAATTTCATTATCTTTCACTATCAATTTCATACTTAAATCATACTTTATTTCTCTTTTTCCTAAATGATCCTCCACATTTCAATAATGTCCTCTTCATTACTTGCTACTTTTCTGTTTAGTTCATCAA
This sequence comes from Radix auricularia, assembly GCA_002072015.1. Classification (NCBI taxonomy): domain Eukaryota; kingdom Metazoa; phylum Mollusca; class Gastropoda; family Lymnaeidae; genus Radix; species Radix auricularia. Next base: position 253,940 of record MUZC01004566.1, on the reverse strand, counting down.
TCTGCTCATTTTTCTGAGCCAATAATTATTTCATATATCTTTTTTCTCTCTCTCTTTTTTTACTAGTTCAATCTGTAAGCTCTCCAATAATTCATCTCTCTCTACTGCAGAATCCTTTAACTCTTCTGTGTCCTGCATTATACTAGTTAGATTTCTCTCCTTTTATATGTTCTAATTTTCGTAATCTTTTATCATTGACTTTAGATTTGTGTCATAATTTTCTCCTATTTATATCACCCTTCTCAACTTTTCAGCATCATCTCCTTCACTGAGTGTAGCGTTACATGTAACTAAAGTCTCTTCTCTAAGATCTAGTTCTACACTATCTGTATTGTCTAATATGCTATCGTTTAGTTCTCTCTGCATTTTTTCTAAGTCATTCTGTTCAACTAAGTTAATCTTCACTTGGGCAATTTTCATTTTTAAAATATTTTAGCTCCCTTTCCTCGCCATCAAGTTCTCTATTGTGTTATTTGCATTCTTTTGCTAAGGCCGTGAATCTACTCTGAGCGCAGCACCATATTGCCTTTAGCTCACTCACTGTTTCTCTAGGTTTTCTCTATTGTACTTTCAATAATTTCTTCTCTTTATTCCGCTTTCATAGACTCTATTTTTATTTCTCTACTTGCCCTATATTTTTTTCCTGCAGCTTCTATTTCTAGAAATTTTAATTTATGTTCCCCGTATCTCTGGCTTATTAATTCCTCATATTCTCTCTGTTCCCTTAATTTTTTCTCTTCATACTCTCTGTCTTTCCTCATACTCTTTCTGTTTTCTTATTTTTTCTTCTGCTTGAAATTCTTTCCATTTAGCCATAAAATATTCATTCAAACTCTCTCCCCTAAGTGTAAGTTGTTCCACTGCTTTTCTAATTAAATCAATTTTTTCGCACGTTAATTGCAAGGTTTCCTTCTCTACTTGCTATTATTGAACCAGGACAAAAGGGTTGGAGGAAAAAACATATCTAACATCGATTTCCTATTACACAATACTCTGAATTTTAACAATCATAAAAAAATAATTATTTGTACTTGCCTTGTTGCCAGAACCAGAGAACACACTTTAACATATATAAAGACAAGCACTACACATTTGTCCATGAAATACAACTACATTGTTATAGTCCACCGACGACACCGTTGACACTGGGCAGCAACAAGGAGGAGATGTCTCTCTCAATGACGTGACGGTCATCGACGACACATTGGCAGCAACGAGAAGGCAGATGACTCTATCAAGCACAGGACAGCCCCCGACAACACACAGGCCAGCAACGAGGAGGCAGATGACTCCCTCAAGGACAGGACAGTCCTCGACAACACCTGGCAGCAACGAGGAGGCAGATGTCTCCCTTAATGACAGGACGGTCTCCGACAACACCTGGCAGCAACGAGGAGGAAGATGTCTCCCTCAAGGACAGGACGGTCTCCGACAACACCTGGCAGCAACGAGGAGGCTGATGTCTCCCTCAAGGACAGGACAGTCCCCGACAACACACAGGCCAGGAACGAGGAGGCAGCCTCTCTCGCAGACTTTACAGACCACACATCGGATCTGATGACTGTGGCCGACACTTCGATGTTCGACAAGAGTTTCCAGAGGTCCACTGTTGCGTTTTGGGTTCTGGATACAATCTTAATCAGACAGACTCTTGTCAAAAGATCATAGGTTCTTTTTTTAGATATATATTCGTCACTATCTGCATTCCACGGCAGTCCATACAGCCATCGAGAAATCACAGCATAGGCATACAGGCTCACAAAGGTCACAGTCTTCACAGTGTTCGAGCAACCTCGATAACACACTGTCTTCACAAGCACAGCCCTGGCCACACTCTGACGTTACTAGTCTCTCCTATGTTTTCTCCACTCGTCTCTCCACACTACACAGACCCACACTCTATATATAGCCCTTGCGCGCATTCTCAAGTCATTGCCTGACATTCAAAAGTCCGTCAACTGAACAGAGTTCATAACATTGTCACCACAACTCACAATAACACACAACAACTCAGAACAACTCATTGACAGTGATTCTCATACCTTGACAATCACTATAGTAGCTTTCTCCCCTTGTGTATCTCTGCTCTACTCTGTCTTTTCATCTAACGTAACTAACTGGTCTACCGTTAGCTTCTCATTTTGCTTATAGTCAACTTGTCGATTTTCAATATTTCTCTATTAGTGCTTCTTTTAAGATCAAAATTGTAGCATCTTTCATTATTAATTTCAGACTTAAATCATGGTTTAGTTCCTCTTTTTCTTTAACGATTCTCCACATTTCAGTAATGTCCACTTCTTTCTGAGCCAATAATTCTTCCAAGGTACAGCCAGGAATGGGGAAAAAACCGAGAAGAGGGTCAGTCTATCGAAACAGAATAAGTTGGGAGTATGGACGAGTAAATTAAAGGTTGAAAAATGCTTGTTGCTAGGGAAGGAAGCTTCTTGACTTAGGGACACGGGGTGCACAATCGTAGGTTTTAGGGAGAGCCTAGTGCCTAGACAGAACTATACCGACCAAACCTTTACAGTAAAAATGATTGCTCTGTACATTAAAACTTTCAAAACTGCCATAGTAGACATAAAAACACCTTATCTCGAGGGGAAATTTCTGGTAGCGCTTTTTTATAATCTCGTGACAGATGTAATTTTATGAAACGTGAGAGCAAAAGATGACTTAGTAGGCCATCACGGTAATGTTGTTACCAGGGCTCAAATGAACGGGATAAAGGGGAGATAACAAAAATGAAGACTCCGATTACAATACCTAAAATATTAGAACACTATAATTTAGCTGAGAAGCAGGCCAAAGTTAAGGGGCTATCTAAACTATGGAAAAAAGCTAGCAGTCAGACGATTGAAAGCACCAAGCAAAGGATAGTAACTTTTAAAGTAAATAATAACATACTTAACAGAAAATTTACGTATACTATAAATAACAGAGTAGAAAGAAAAGTAGTTATTCCAAAATCATACCAACGATTAGTCTTAGAAACAGCACATACAACAGCATTGGCTGGGCACCCATCGGTCAAAAGAACCAAATGTAGAGTTTTTTCACAATATTTCTGGCCACAGATGAGCAGATATATCAAATAATTCATTAAGTCTTGACCTTTTTGTCATAAAGCATGTACACCAATGAGCATAAAACCCATAGAATTATGTGAAATGGAAGTGAATGGAACACCCCTCAGAAAGTGGGAGTTGACATTATAGGGTCATTACAAATAAGTAAAAATAAGAATATATAAATTCTTACATTGGTAGATATGGCTACGAGTTGGCCTGAGGCTATTCCGTTAAAAATATAACAACACAAGACGTTTATAAGGCTCTATTAACAATATACCTTAGAATATTCCTTAGAATGGAATTCCCTGAAGAGATCCTGTCAGTTAATGGGCCCTTGTTCCCCTCCGATATGTACAAGCAAGTGTGTGAACTGTTAAATATAAATTCAGTCAATTTTCTATTTACCACCCGCAATCTAACGGGATGGTAGAAAGACTAAATGGCACTATGAAAAGCATGTTAAGAAAAGTGGCATGCGAGGAACCCAACAAATTGGGATAGATTTTTACCGGCAATTATGTTTGCTTATCGAGAGGTGCCAAACGAGACAACAACAATGTCCCCATATGAACTCCTGTTCGGTAGAAAGGGTAGAGGACCCATAACAATTTTAAGAAACATAATCATTAATGACAAAAAGACAGAAAATGATAAAACCATTTATGACAATACCTTAAAAACAGAATAAAGTCAGGCATATAGAAAACACAAACAATCGCAAAAGAAAGGACGAATAAGTATGGAAATAGTATGACTATAGCTAAAGATATCTAAATTGGTGACACAGTACTTGTGTTGAAACAAAAAAAAAAGCGAGTAAACTTGCTCCGTATTCAAAAGGTCCATTTACGGTCACGATTTAATGTAGAAATTGAGAAGGGACGTCATCATAAAGTTATTTCCCTTAACAGAATTTCAAAGTTTGTAGAAACTAACCGTGATAACACAGAGTCGGAAGTATCGTTAGCAGACAAAAGTAAACATACAATGAATGGTGCGAATGCCACAGTGATAACCGAAGAAGAAACAAAAGCTATAAATAGTGAGAACGTTGAGAAATTGCGGTGATCAATATCTAAGATGATTCATGCATCAACGTTAGTAATGAACTTACCGAGATGCAGAAAAAACTAATTCATGAGTTGTTGCAAGGATATAAAGAAATTATTTCAGATATTCCCTGGAAAGTATGGGCGGGTACGCATAAAATAAAGTAATTAGATCATAAACCTATTACCTTAAGGCCCTATCCAATACCTGTCCATATGGTACAAAACATAAAAATGGAAATAGAGTTGATTTTGGGACTGGGAATAATAGAAGAATCACGGTCACCGTATTGCTCCCATTTAGTACTAATTAAAAAGAAAGATGGGTCGATTCGGACTAGATTACCGGAAGTTGAACGCAATAACGAAAAAATCATGTAATGCCTGGTCCCTTTTTGGACTCAGGACGTGTTAGTGCATTTTCGTATTATGTATCAGTACTTATGTTAGATATCAGCATTATGTAGTTATCAGTAATTGTGTTTAGATTTTAGATTATTTTTTATGAATTTTATTGTGTAATGAATATACCTAAAAAAAAATTATTTAAAAGTCATTTCTTTACATTTTAATTTTTTTTACTTTCTCTTTAATCTAACTACAAGTGGTTTGTGGTCACTGAAATATGACTCATAAATGAAACATTCTAAATTGTAATCAGCTAATCGCCCAAATACTCCATCAACTGTTGTTTGATAGATCATGGTTGCAAATCTTGTTGAAAGTAGTTGAATGTTGAAGCTTGTTTCGAACAAGTTTTCAATTTCTGCCCCTGGGCCGCTAAGATCTTAATTGAAGTCACCACAAAAGATGACGTAAAACTCTCTAAACTTGTACACATATTCTAATGACGTCAACAACAACACAAAAAAAACTAATTCTTTTGCACGCTTTTGCACCACTAACCAATAACTTTAACTCTTTAATGCTTGAAAAACGATGTATTCGACTTCCGGCAATGGCGGCCGTTGCTTGCGCCAGTGTTATCTCTCGATTCGCTTTGTATTTTGGTAGATTTAACGGGGTTTTTAACGGATCGAGTAATTGAATGTTTATGCACAAATGGCAGGTCAGGACATACAAAAACATATATACATCATGGGTCTAGGACGTATGGTTGCTGAGATCTAGGGTGGTGACAGACGGACGGACAAAACGGGTGCAATAGCGCATGCGACTTCTCCAAAATGCGCTAAAAAGTAGCAGAGGTTATACTAAACCTAGATAAACTCCTGGAGCACATGAATAAAGGTAAATATTTTACGAAATTAGACTTGACAAAGGTGTATTGGCCAATACCCCTAGAAGAGAAAAGCAAAGAATGCACAGCTTTTAAAGGCCCTGATTGTTTATACCATTTCTATTTATGCCTTTTGGATTTGCGACCGCTCCAGCGATGTTTAATAAAATACTCAGTAAGTTATTCAAATGAATAAAATGGGTAGCTACTTATTTTGACGATATTTGTATATACACAGATGACTCGGAAAAACATATAACAATTATTAGAGAGGTTCTAGAAATCCTTAGAAAGACTAGATTCACAATTGAACCATCTACGATGGAGATAGTGAAAGAGTCTATCGAATTTCTGGGACATGGATATAGGGCAGGTCTCTTAAAACCGGACCCGATCAATATAAATAAAGTATTGAAAATAGAACGTCCCAAAAATAAGAGACAAATTATAGGACTAGTTGGGCTGATCTCAAACTATAATAAATTTATACTAATTTTTCAACGTTAACAGCACCACTGACAGACCTAACAAAGAAAGGTTGACCGAATAATATATGTTGGACTGATGAATGCCAACAAGCATTGGATACAATTCAAAACTATTTAACAAATAACCCTATTTTGATTCTCCCCCACATTGAGGATAAGTTCATAGTGCGCACGGATGCGTCGACGAAAGGATTATGGTCATAAGAGAGACAACATACTCCATCCAGTTAAATATATCAGTCGTAAATTATTGGATAGGGAGACGAGATATTCAATAATTGATATGGTATCTTTTGCCATAGTACGCGGAATTCAGAAATTATCAAACTATTTAATGGGTGCAAGATTCACGCTCCAGTGTGATCATCAAGCTTTAAAATACCTAAATATGACTAAATTTGAAAATTTAAGCGTTGCCAAATAGGCGTCGATTTTACAAGAGTACTTTGACATTGACCTCATTAAAGGTGAAGATAATATTATTGCAGACTTTTTATCTGGGCAATGTGTAAAGTAGGCAGTTGAGTTTTGATCAGTGATTAGTCACAATTCGGTCGAGTTACGGTGATCAGGAGATAACGGTGGACACAGGACAGGGTTATGACCTCCAAAGTAACTGCAAGTCAAACACGGGGTTTCATAGCGACTTGGACAGTGAGATTGTGCGGTCAAGATGGGCTAGGAAACAAAAGAATTTGGCCGAGAAAAAGGACAGGGTTACGTTTCAGTCGGGTTACAAAGAGCGAAAGAGATAGAACGGTCTTGTGGGTCCTTGGGAGCTCAGGATATATTATGGATAATGTTGATAGTTCCTGGAGTTTATGAGGTTGTTTAAATATGATTTATGAGGACTTTTTGTGATCATTTTATGAAGTATATGCTAATGGTTATGTTATAAAATAACTATGGGTACGGATAAATAAGTTATCTCCATAGACAGTGTGTATTATTAGTAGCACATGATTGTGATATAAAGTGATTTTAATGAGTTAAATACGATCATGCTGAAATGTTACAGTTGAATAAGTGGTTATCCCTGTAAGATTATCTCATGCTGTAGGCAATCCTGTGATAAATATATCAAAGAATTTATATGAGGAATCAGTAGAGCAAGTTAAAGTAATCTGTGCAAACCTATTAAAATAGTACTCTTGAATATTCACTTTGTAGATATGTTTATGAATGATTTTGATTATTTACACAATAAAGATGTGAGCTATGCGACTTATGATGATGATCATGTACAAGAGATTATTCAGACCTGAATGGCAGGGGAGAAAAACCATCTTGGTATATACATTACTATGCCCTGTGCAACAGGAGTGATGGGCAGTATTTGTTATACAATAGACCAAGTTCCAAAGTAACAGGAGCGGTGGGCTGTGTTTGTACCCAAATAGGACCGTGGCTATAGTGGGAAAAGAGATGTCAATAGCACAGTCCTGGTATAGAAATTATTAAGAGAGCAATGATGGCTCCTTAAAAAGTCCCATGCGGTGGACAAATGCTGTAAGTTTTTGTTTTGCCTGATTGGTATTTTTTAAATTTTAAAAATATTTTGTCGTTGTTTTTTTCCCTGAGGGGATATATATATATATGATATATATATATATATCCCCTCAGGGAAAAAAACAAGGACAACATATTTTTAAAAATTAAAAAAATTGTACGATGTGTAAATATAGACAGAATTGATTATTGCTTGTTTCATAATAACATACATGTAGGACTTCGCATATGTACATTTTTTCGGTTATTTCTGCTGAGATGAATTATTTTTAGACTATGTAATTCGGGTAGAGGAATACTTTCCTTCTCGGAAGCGGCAGCAGTATGTTGAAGTCATTATAGTGTGACCAAAATGGTGTTGTATTTTCCGGATGTTGAGTATATTATGTTGTTTTCATGTATTTATGTCAGTTTTTCCATAAATGTAGTATATTAAGGTATTATGAATGTGATGTTTTGTATATCATGTTGTTTTCATGCATTTCTGTCAATTTTTTCATGATGTATTAGTGTAATGTGTTATGAATGTGTTGTGATTCCATTCCCTGCCTTGTTTTAATTGTGATATTCTACTCGCAAATAGAATCTAACGAAAGAGGGAGGGATATGTCAAGGTATAAGTATCACTAACTGAATTTGTTGGGAAATAGTTGTGAGCGATGCTCAGTAAACAAAAAACTTGAATGTTCACGCCATGACTTTGCAGAGTTCGTTCAGGTCTATATATAGTGTGGGACGGGGCAGTGCATTGCAGTAGAGGACAATACAGCGGTCAGGAGACTGGTGTGTAGTGTGTGTCAGGCAACAACACGGAGTTAATTCTAGGTGGAGGGATTGCCAAACATTTATGGAGGTGTGCTCGAATGTAGTGACGATCAGAGAAGACGGACTTGTGAGAAATTAGCCTGTGATTGGAAGTACTTGATGGCTGTCATTGACTTTTTGTGTATTATTGAAGCAGTGTATGTACGTGGAATATTGCAACAATAAAGAAAAATATTATTATTGACAAGAGTGGAAACGTTGGTCTTATTATATTCAGAACTATGTACGCAACAGTGACTACATTTCATCTTCATCAAGTTCTGTATTGTGATCTTTGCATTCTTTTTCTAAGGCTATTAATCTACTTTGAGCACAGCACAATAATGCCTCTAGCTCACTCAATGTATCTTTTGTTTCTCGAGTGCTATTTCAATAATTTCTTCTTTTTTGTTCAGCTTTTCCAGACTCTATTTTTATTTCTCTACTTCCCATATATTTCTTCCTGGCGGCTTCTATACAAATTTGATATTTATTTTTATAGAAATCCCGTAATGAGGAACTTGACCGAATCAGTCTTATTAACTCCTCATGTTGTCTCTGTTTTTCTAATTCTACTTTTTCATACTATTTCTGCTTCTTTATTTTTTTTTCTCTTTGAAATTCTTTCCATTGAGTCCTTAAATCTTCATTTAATTTCTCTCATCTAAGTGCAAGATTTTCCCCTGATTTTCTAAAGGATTCTAAATTTTCAACCATTAACTTTACGTCCATGCGTACACCTTTAGTCTTGTTTCTGTTTCTATCAAAAGGGTTGGAAGAAAAAATATCAAACATAATCTTCTATTTAACAATACTCTCAAGTTTAACAATCATTAAACAAACAATTATTTTTACTTGCCTGCATTGATAGAATCAGCACACAAAATTTAAGATACATGAGAAAATCACAAAATAATTGTCCATGAAATTTGGCTTAAATTGTTCTTGTCCCCATTTTTCTTAGTTGACTTTGCATCTAAGGAAATCTTGACACCCGACAACACACTTGATACTGGACAGCAACGGGGAGTCGGATGCCTCTTTCACGGACAGGCCTGTCACCGACACATACTGGATACTGGACAGCATAGAGGCGGATGCCTCTCTCACGGACATGACTCTCACCGAAAACACACTGGACACTGTGCAGCAACTTGGTGGCGGATGCCTTTCTGTTGGTACGGGAACGTACCCGAAAAAACGATGATTTATATAACACTGTCGACGCCTTGATGCTCAGCAAAACTGTCTCACCATAGATGATGTACTTAATGATGTTATCGACAATAGTCTCCAGAAGTCCTCTGACGTGACCTCAACTGTTACGTTATGGGTTCTGGATGGAATATGACAAAGTCTCAACACTTGTCATTAATATTCAATTCTTTATTGTTGAAATAATACAAGCATAGTCACTGTTTCAATAGTACAATACAGTCAAAAATAAGCGTCAGGAACATCAAACAAAAGGCTAACTCCTCATAAGTCTCACTTCTCCTGATTGTCCTTACACTCGAGACATCTCGATAAATCTTTTGACAATCGACATACCTCGGACTATCTCTGTCGCCTTCAGTCTGTCTCACATACACTACACACACTGTTCTGCCCGCTTTACTGACCTATACTGACCCCTGCTTTACCCGTCCCACACTGTATATAGCCCGGGATAACCTCTCAAAATTATGGTGATCAACACTCAGTTTTTTGTTTACCGAGCCGTTCTGACCATCTCTTAAAACTATTTCACAACATACTCTCTAAGTGATTCTCATACCTTGACATAATCCATCAAAGCATATAAGGAATAAACGCATTATAACATATCTTATCTTATATGTTACAGACGCTCCTTCTGTACAGAAGATTATAGCGTCCTACGTATTTCTATGGTTTGTGTTTAGTCCTGTATTCTTACTAGAGTTTTAAAAGTTGATAAAGTGGTGGCTTTCCTGGTTCCTTCAGGCAACCCATTCCACGCCCGAATACCGGACGGAAAGAAAGAAAACTTGTTATGTGTTTGTTCTTGCATATGGAATAAGAAAGGTGTTTTTATCTTTATGTCTATTTGAGGGTTGTATTAGGTTATCTTTGTGTTGTATTTCTAAATTAGAATTAATTGCCTTATGTATAATTACTAATTTACTCTTGGTTCTTCTATCCTCTAGTGTTTCAAGGTTTAATGATTTAACTAATGGTGTTACTCTTGTCAGTTTTGAATATTCTCCAGTAATGAATCTGGCAGCTTTTTTTTTGGGTTTGTTCTAACTTATCAATATTTTCTTTGGTGGATGGGTCCCATACTGAAGATGCATATTCTAGTATAGGTCTCACCAGGGTGAGATAGCATTTTAGTTTTATATCTTTGTTACATTTGTAAAAGTTTCTTTTGAGTTATACAAAATACATTGATTATTTTAAGTACTGCTCAAACCTGAAAACAGACTTCTCAGCTAGGCTCAACTCTATTCAACAGTTAACTCAGACATGAAGCACTGTCAATCTTCTGAGAAGGAGACAGCTGAAAGTTTTCGGTCACGTATTTAAAGACCACTGGCCACGCTATGGTTGTGCCTGCTTTACATTACTAACAGCTACAATTGACTTCTCCCTGGGCTATGGCGTGGATCAGTGTACAGATCTCATTTGAATTGGTCAGTTGGCATGTACCAACTGTTTACCACGCTCACGTGCATGCATTTGAGAATATTCAGCCACTTCCACTTGATCACATATTACTAATTTGTAGTAGCGTCCTATAAAATGTAACATCTATCTCAAGCAAAACGTTCCTATTACGTTGTTGGACCCTCAACCGTTCTAAACTTGTACAGGTTCTAAAATTGTGGTGAGGGACTCATCATTAAGCAATGCATTTTATAATTAACATAAATTATTTTCCGTCTATTATATAAAATATTTATAGTCAAACAAATTTAACGGGGTTATTTTTTTTTATGTGTGTTTAATTTTAATTCCATAAGATAAGCAAATGTGTTTTTAAATCTTTCTAGGCTACAAAAATAAAAGACATATATTAAACTTATTATTCCGTTGAAAAATACACCATTTAATTACGCCAATACTTTTTTTTTCAGAGTTCAATTTACACAAAAATAAACGTTGAATAACTTATATGTACTATCACATTAGAATAAAATTGCTACAATTCTTCAGCCTCTATGAGTTACATCTCAGTAGCTTAGAATGATTTTTTAGTTTGAAATTACTGCATACGAAAATTCACATATTTTTTTAAAATTGTATTTATTTCTTTAAATTTACGATTAATCTGTTGATATGGTGACTCAAGATTCTGACCATCTGGACTCTCTAGCTCAGGGAGTTCAGAAACTAAATCTTTAATTCCAGGATTTACATTTTCTGACTCTAGAATACTTGGTTCACTCATATCAACAGACATTGGAACAAACTGAGTTGGTGTGAACCGGTCAGATCTGGTGGGATTGACAGATTCGCACTCATTATCTGCACAAGTTTTTTTAAACTGGTCTGCATGTCTACGGACAATATCTCCATTATTTATTTTTACTTTATAAGACACAGGTCCTGTGCATTGAACAATTTGACCTGGCATCCATTTTTCCCCTCTCCCATAATTTCTCAGATACACATTATCATTAACTCCAAACTCTCTTTCTCAATGGATGTTTTGTCATGTTTTAATTTTTGTGTATGTTGGGAATCAGACTTTTGAACAGTTGGATGTAGTAGGTCGAGGTGAGTTTTAATTTTTCTACAACACAGTAATTCGCATGGTGCAACACCTGTTGTTATATAAGGAGTTGTGCGGAATTTAGCTAAGAACCTGTTAACTCTTTCTCTGAGACAAAATTTGTTACCGGTACTCATTTTTACCATAGCGGTTTTGAATATGCCTACTGCTCTTTCAGCCAAACCATTCCCTGCAGGATGATAGGGTGATGTTTTTATATGCTCAATACCATTTGCTATACAATATAGTTAAAATTCATGAGCAGTGAAACTAGGCCAACTACCTGAAAATATTTGGTCTGGTAAACAATGGGTTGAAAATATTTCCTTAAGTTCTATAATGGTATCACTTGCAGTGATTGTGTTCATGATTTTAACTTCTAACCACTTAGAATGTGAATCAATTACAATTAAAAACATTTTGTTCATGAAGGGTCCAACAAAATCTATATGGATACGTTTCCATGGTTCAATTGGCCAATCCCAGTTTTGCAAAGGTGCTGTAGCTGGGTGATTTGAATGTTGTGCACAGCTTGAACAAAGTTTACATATTTTTCAATATCAGCATCCATATGTGGCCACCAGAACCACGATCGTGCAAGACTCTTCATTTTGGAAGAACCAAGATGTGTATCATGTAAAGTTCTTAAAACTTCTTTTTGTAACTTTTTGGGGATAATAACCCTTGACCTCCATAGCACACATCCATCTTCTAGACTTAACTGTAGTTTTCTTATTTTATATGGTCTTAAATCATCATTCACTGATTCTTCAGGCCAACCATTCTTACAGTACTCATATACTTTTATAAAGCATTCATCTTTTTGTGTTTCTCTCTTAACATCATTCACATTTATATTAGAGTTATCCATAATATTGAAAAGAACAAATACATCTTCTGGTACATAGCTATTGCTTTGGTTTTTTAAAAGGTAAACGACTAAGACCATCTGCACTATTCTCAGTTCCAGGTTTATATTTCAATTTATAGTTGTATGCGGCTAGTGTGATAGCCCACATTTGAAACCTTGGTGAGGCATGCTCAGGCAGGGGCCTGTTTTTCCCAAACAAACCCAGCAATGGCTTATGATCTGTAAAGATGGTGAACTCCCTTCCAAACAGAAACTTGTGAAATTTCTTAACACCAAAAATGATGCCTAAGCCTTCCCTATCTAACTGAGAATAATTTTTCTCAGCCTGGTTCAAAGATCTACTGGCAAAAGCAATGGTTCTGTCACCCTTTTCATCTATGTGAGATAAAACTGCTCCTAAACCATCTGGTGAAGCATCACATGTTAAGATGAGTCTTTTCTCTGGGTCATAGTGAACCAGCAGGGTGTCAGAAGACAAAGCTTATTTTGCTGCATTAAAAGCAGCATCTTGTTGTTTACCCCAGTGCCAATTTGCTTTTTGGCTGGAGTAACTTGTATAGTGGTGATAGTTTATCAGACAGATTCCCTATGTTCTTTGCATAGTAATTTATCAAGCCCAAAAATCTCTTAGTTGTTGGGTATTTTCAGGTTTGGGTGCTTCTTTAATGGATTTTGTTTTCTCAGTTTGAGGTCTGAGACCTTGTCTGCTCAATCTATAACCCAGAAAACTAATATCTGTCAGCATGAATTGTTATTTTTCTTTGTTTATTTTTAAACCCTTTTTACTTATAATTTTCAATACCTTTTCAAGTGTTTCAAGATGTTCGGTGTCATTCTTACCAGTAATGTATAAATTGACAAAGTAAACACAAAAATTTGGAATATCCTGAAAAATACTGTCCATGAAAGCCTGGAAAATTCCAGGGCTAGATGATATCCAAAAAATAGTCTTTCATACTGGTAGAGTCCCTTATGTGTGTTTATTGTCGTATAGACAGTGTTTGACTCTGGATGAAGTTCTATTTGAGTGTAAGTATGACTAAAGTCTAATTCAGTGAATTTGTCTCCTCCTGCTAATTTCAAAGAAATATCCTCAATGTTAAGAATAGGGTACCTGTTTAGTTCTATTAGCTTATTCAGTGTAGCTTTATAGTCGCCACAAATTCTTACAGAACCAACCTTCTTTAATACTGGCACAATGGGCGTTGCCCAATCGGAATAGTCTACATTCTTTATGATGCCCTTAGATTCCAATCTACTTAGTTCATTTTCAATTTTATCCCTCATTGCATAAGGTGGAACTCTAGCTTTGCAGTATCTTGGATTTGTATCTTTAATGCTTATCTTCACTGTCCTATCATTAGGAATCCTGAACTACAAAAAACACCTTCATTTGCAGATAAAACTTTATCTAGTGAAGTAAAACTAGGTTCTCTTGCTTTGTTCACTAAAAATATAATTTCCAAGTCTAACTTAAGATCAACTAACCAGTTCCTACCTAGTAATGGTGGTCCATTTCCTTCAACTACAAGAAGAGGAAGTTTAACACTTTGACCATTGTAGCTTATATGAACTATACACTCTCCTATCACATGAACATTGTCACCTGTGTATGTTGTTAGTCACTTGTGACATGGTGTAGTGGCACTGATCCTCCTGTGACAGCGTCAAAGTCCTTCTTTGCGATGACGGCTAGAGACGCTCCGGTATCAAGCAAGAAGATGATGCTCTTACCGTTAATACACACGTGTACGTTGATGGGAGCATGACTTGTTGATGTGACAGAGAATAGGGTGAACTCCGGCTGCAGATCAGTTTGAGCATTTTCACTGGTAGAGTGGTTCATTGGTTGTGTTAGGCTGTCTTGGTGACAGTTAACATAGTACTGCTTTTGGTTGCGGTACTTTATAGACTAGCTAGATCTAGTAACAGACGAAGACTTTGCAAAGCAGGCCTTGGCTATGTGACCTTGCTTACTGCACTTATAGCAAGTTGCTGACTTGAATTTGCACTGATGAGATGCATGGGGACCGTTGCATCGATGACTATTTTGATAATTATTACTAGATTTAGATCTAGGTTTCGAACTTGCAGGCTGTTTAGCATATGTTTAACTGCTCAGATCGGGTTTTTGTTTGTTGACTGACCTGCTGTTTACTGCATGGATCACTGGAGGAACCAGTGATCTGGGCGCATCGGATGTCTGCTGGAATGAAGTTGCAAGTTGTATTGCTTTTTCCAATGTTAGATATGTCTCGAGAAGCAACTTTCTCTGCACATCCGGGCTGTTCAGACCGGTGACAAACTTTTCACATAGTCTGTCAGACAGGCTGTTGCCAAATTCACAGAATTCACTTAGATGACGTAGTGCTGCAACATATTCTGATATAGACTCGTTTGGTTGACGAGTCCTACCCTCAAATTTGGCTCGACACTGGAACTTTGGTGGTGCAGGCGCATGATGATCTGTGAGGAGTTTGCTCAGCTCGTTAAAGCTCTTGGTAGCTGGACTAGATGGTGCACATAAGTCCTTTAATAGCCTAAAATGTTGAGGCCCTATGACTGTTAACAAAACAGCTCTCTTTTTGGCTTCTATCGTCACGTCGTTGGCTTCAAGATAGAAACTTAACCTATCTAGGTAATCATGAATGGTTTCACCATCCGAATTAAATTCTTTAATCTGGCCATATAGGGCTATGATTTTACAAATACTTATCAAATATGCTTTATCAAGCTTCTTCTTCAGTAAGCATGTGCTCTTTTTTAATGGATTATTAATCCTCGTCGACAATGAAGTGTATTGGAGTGGTATTAATGTAGGTATACAACGAACGATGAAGCCATTTGGTGTTTCGCCTCGTCTTTATTCTATCTTTCTAACTGAAAAACATAAACATAAAATGACATGACTCAAACAATATAAAACTAAAGTAATACAAGAGTGAGTTCCCCTAAGAATAATCCCAATTTATTACAGTTTCATTTGTTTTGCTTTATTAATTTAATAAATATATTTTCTTTTATTTCGATAAGGAGTTAGACATTTTTTTAAAGTGTTTCCTGTTAGAAGCTACTTAACGAGAAGGAATTTACAAACCCCTTGCTACGCTACTGAATACAACCAGAAAGTAGATAGGCAAACTGAAATATTTTATACAAAGAGGAAAAAAAATTGGTAAATTTTCACTTGCGTAGTAGGTCTCTTAAAATTATGTAACCTGCCAAGGTAAAATGTATGTAAACATAAAATGCAATGTACGTTGAATACATTTGTTAGTTAGGTGGAAAAAAACAACTTTATTTTAGGAATATGTTATCTTAGTACTTGCCTTTTCTTGTATTTTACTAAAAATAAGCTAAATGTGGAAATGCAATTTGAAACAGAAAATATGAAAAAGTGTTATGTAAGCTTTTGTGAAATCTAGATATGGCTAATGCATTAAATGACTTTTTATAATATGTCTTCAATTTTGATTAAATGTTTAATATCATGCATGATTACGTTCTCAACTATATTAAATATATTCACAAATTAAACGATTTTGGTTTCACAAATTTAAAAAATTAATTAAATTAAGAAGATTTATATTTTAAAAATATATATCTGTGCGCATCACAGGGTTAAACGGTCAAGAAATTTGGTTTTAAAATATACGTTTTGTAAAAAAAAATATTTGGTTGCACAAGGCATCACTAAAATTCTTTAATTCAGATCTCTTCCAAACAGATTAATAGGAAAAATTGTTATTAAACATTAGTGCCTTTAAGTGTGAAGCATAAAATTTTAACCAACGTCAACAGACATCTGTTTTACTTTTTAAAGTATGAAACAACCAGGATGGTGATTCACTCTCCTATAATAAGTAAAAAATAGGCAATATACTTAAAATATTATTCGAAACCAGGAAGATTACAAGTCCTTAACATTTTAATCACTACCTTATGTCACTATAAGTGTGAAGAGTTTTATTCGTTTCTCCAAAAAAATTATTTATCAGAAATATACGAAATAAAAAATATATTAATTATGATATTTATCTTTATAATGTTCTTATTAATTACAATGTCTGCTCAATCAAGTGAGTATGTGTTTCCTTTTATTAAATGTATGTGTTATTCTAATTTTCATTATTTTATGTGTTTGTTGTTTATGTATATACACATTATTTGAAATATAACATAAAGCGGTATATATAAATCTAAGTAAAATTTTTTAAAAATTTGCGTATGTTTGTAGGTATAAATCATTGTTTCAAGAAACGTTTAAATAATAATTTTCAACACCATCAATTTGCAACGATTAAATTTGATTGATTAAAACAATTAGATCTAAAATAATCCTCGAGACCTGAAAGTGTTTCCGTATTATCTTGAATGTTAGAGTAAAAATAACTAATAAAATTATATATGTGTGTGTGTGTGTTAAGTGTATGTTTTTGTGTGTGTGTGTGTGTTTGTGTGTGTGTGTGTAAGTATTATGGTGTTATGCATTAAATATATACCATTTTTGTTAGTTGAAAGAAAATTAAAAGCCTCTGGAATACTGTTCACAGATTTTTGTTTAAACAGAAAATACTGACACATAAAAACTGATTGAATTAAATTTTAATGTATTTGTTTTCTTCCTTTTTAATATGTAATGCGATTAGAATATAAGCACATATAACTTTCAAAGCTTCTTTATAATTGCAGATTTTAAGATTCGTACATCATGTCGAATTGAACAAATTCCAGGGAGACAGAAATTATTATTCGAGTTTCCAGATAAATATTACCTTAAAAATGAGACAATATATGTTGTAAGAGATAAAACAACCGTCGCCACATGTTTACTGAAAATTTGTGAGAGCTACGGTGAAACTAATTATGAAGTATTTATAAATTATAACAAATCTTTCGTTTTACTAACAATTTTTGTAAAAGACAAAACTAAACATGAGCAAAAAAATAAAGCAAGCACATGGTACGCTATGTATCAAAATTTTACAATAAAAAACTGCACAGGTCTATCAATTGGTGAGTATTTTCAAAGTTTTATTTAAATGCATATGTTTGTTCCTTTAATTTAAATGTTCAGTTAACAAATTAATATATGTTTTAAATTTAAAGTGAAAATTAATTGTTTGCTTAGTAAAAAAACTTAAAAGACTTTATGGATGCAAATTAAAACTTTACTTAAAAGCCGTATATATATATATAATTGAAATAAACATTTTTCACATGTATTTCAGGTCCTATAACAAATATAAGCTGCAAATACAGTGTGGTAAATGATATTATCAACTTTATTTGCTTTTCATCATGGATGACAACAAAGTGGAAATGTATTTTTCACTTACCAGAAAAAATATCAATGGTACGAATTGTTGTTTTAAAAAAGTAATTATATATAAACAATACATTGTTTATAATAATATATTATATTAAATTTGGTAAATATTAATTCTAAGGCCGGCCTTTTTTTTTTGGACAAAATCCTGGGGTAAATTGGGTTCGGCTTACAAGCTAATGAAATCGGATTCCTGCATGTGCAATCACTTAATATTGTTTTGATAGTGAGTAAAGTGGGGTAATGAAGGTGTCAATTATCCGATTTTTATGTCGGTATGTCAAAGTTTGAAACAAATGCTTGCTGGTTTCCTTTCATTTGAAACATCATATCGTATATGTAAAGCCCTATAGCCGGTTAAGCTGCCCCCAGGGCCGGCTTTAGGAATTTGGAGCTCATAATTGAAGTGAATTTAATGGCCATAAAGGTAAATTTATTGTAAATGTAAAATGAGTACTAAATAAGGAAATAAAAAATTAAACTATTGATTAAAATCAACTTGTATTTATATCTAAATCAAGATTTAACTAATTTTTTATACAAAGAGATTCGTGCGGATGTCATAAACATTCAACAAATATCAATTGTTCTTCTTCAATTAATTGTGAATAACCCGGTGACTGGACGATATACCGTTGGATAGATATCATAATCAGACTGTTAATGCGTTTTTGGATTATGATTGTTCTCAAATATTTTTTAAAAAATTAATTTAACTTGGAAAACTTCTGACCCTAGGAAATCTGAATTTTCCATGCTGTACGAGGGGTTATATAGACATTTTAAAATGCAGTTTTCAAACCATGATCATAGTACACAATAAAATAAAAACGAAATCGTATTTGGAACAATTTTGAAAAAAATATCATTAAATCGTTTTCTGGAAGTCAACAATTTTGTTAGTCTTGCACAAAAGTAAAAAAAAAAATAATAATACATTTTTTTTTTTTTTTTTTTAATTTAAAAAATGTGACATTCCATTTGTTGAAAACTTGCCAGTAAATCACACAACTTCTTGATCTAACTTAACCTTACACATTTCTAATCATTCGGTTCTTTAAAAATTTAGCTATGATCTACGTATGCTTTCATATTGAAACAATTTGTGCACTTTCCATCTTCTCATGTTGTGGCAGCTGTAAATCGGATTGTATCTGGTTCCATCTATATTTCTTGAATAAAATCTCTGGCGAAAAAAGGAGCGGACACAAATCCATTTTGCATGTGTTTTTTCATGAACTTGGTTGCACTATTTATACATTCTAGTGCATTATCAAATTTTATGTTCTCGATTGCATCAATTTGCTGATCATATTCATTTGATACAATAAATCGAACAAAATATTTAAAGTTATAAGAACTTGCTTTCTTTTAGTTGTTACGTTACGCCAACCCAGTTGCTTCGGTTTTTGAATTTTTATCGTTTGAAAAGTGAAACACTTCCACCGATTCACCCTACACTGTTGAATTTTGATTAAAAACAGCTTTAACAGTATCGATTGTTCATCCCCAGCTTGTATCGGAAATAGACTATAGTGTCAATTTAAAAAAAAAAATCTTTCCTCAATATATGAAAGCATCAAAAACACAAATTTGATGCAAAACTCAAAAGTGTGTCATTGTATCCACTAAATATTTTGCCAGGTCTCCAAGAATAGCATTGAGAGTTTGACATCCACGTGACACATAAAATGAGTTCAGATTGAGTTCAAATTGAAGTTTTTGTACGAAACAATTGCAGCATTTTAAAATCGCTCAATTATCATCAGTCCTGTAAACATAAATTTAGATCTTCAAGTTTTTTCAAGAATGATTCCATGAGACGTAATCCATTGCTGTCCTTGACGGCAATGAACACGACTAAATATTCATTGATTTTTCCTGCAATACTTACAATAGTGGATATTCACAAAATCGTTATCACTTTCACTTATTGACCAGCATCCGGTGTGCTGTCCAAAATGATGGAATACTATTTCGAACTTTGAACATTAACTTTTATTTTTTTAATGATAGAATCAGCGACCAAAATTGAATAACTTACTTTGATAATGCAATTCTTCGTTTTGTCAAAGTTTTAAATTAACTTCTAGACATGAATCGTACCATCCGAACAATTTAACCAAGCCCAAAAATGTCATTTTTTTTTTTTTGAAATAATTGCTCTACAATGCCAAGAATTAGTTAATTCCTTTTCATAAAAAACTTTACAATAAAAATTAATCCTTGTAAAACATTATTCCACTGCTTAGACTATTTTACATTAGTTTTTGTGTTTCTTTGCCTATTGTCTTTCTATCCTTAATCCGATTTTCCAGTTTAATCCAAGCGCTGATAGCACAAATTTTCTTCACGGACAATTTATGACCAGCTAGATGACTGGACATATGTTTCCAATCGAAATTTCCAGCGTATTGCCTTATTTCATACCGATATAATAAAAACTGAAAATATCAACCACGAACAATAGCCATTCCAGACTTCTAAAATGATCGTTTTTTTTACCTTTGTCCTTGCTAAACTCAGAAAACCAAAAATTATGTATATAAATATGAGAAATTATTGAATTTTCAACTTACTTTCGTCAACAAATTTTATTGAAACAAAATTGCTACGTCGATGCTGTGTTCATTTTTATATTTTCCTCATAACAACTGCTTTTCAAACTTAAGGCAACCCATGTCCCGCATGAATTCAGGGCGGGAGGAAAGATGTCTTTTATGACTTTTTTCTTGCATATGGAATTATAAATCATTTTTATCATTATGTCTTTCTGATGGTTTTTATAAGTTATCTTTGTCTTGTATTTCTAAATTAGAATTAATTAATTTATGATTAATTATTAATATTAATCTAGTCCTGCTCCTTCTAACCTCTAGTGTTTCAAAATTTAATGAATTTACTAATGGTTTTACTCTTGTCAATTCTGAATGTTTTCAGTAATTTATCTTGCAGCTCTTTTTTGAATTTGTTCTAGTTAATCAATGTTTTCTCTGCATGTTGATCCAATACAGGAGATGTATATTCTAGTGTAGGTCTCACCAGGGTTACGTTGTATTAGAGTTTGTCTCTTTATTACATTTGTGAAAGTTTATTTCAATAAAACCTTAGGTTTTGTTTGATTTTGTCATAAGCTCATTGATATGCGGATTCCATGATATTTTGTCATTTCTTATGACTCCTAAGTAGTTTGCATCCTTATTTTGTGTTAGTTCTCTTCCAAAAATAAAATATGTTGAATTTATTTCTTTTCTTTCCTTTGATACTCTTAAAAGATTACACTTAACAGTTTCCCATTTTTTAAAATTTATTTAAATCTTTGTGTAAAATACTGCTTTGTTGTTTTAACTTAATTGTTCTATAGATTGTACAATCATCAGCAAATAACATAACTTTAGTTCCTTTTGAGATGTTGTTGGACAAAATCATTTGTATAAATTAAAAATAATAAAGTACCTAGCAGAGTTCCTTGTGGAACTTGTAACTTAACCGTAACTGGTGCAGATTAACATCACTTAATAATTACATTTTGCTCCCTGCACAAAAAGGAAGTAATGGATCCATCGTTGTTAAGGACCTGATAATTCAAGGTTTTTAAGTATTTTAATAAACTGAGTTGGTGAGCTTTTTCTAATGCCTTTGAGAAGTCTAGTAAATTTGTATTTATTTGATCTTTGTCTTTTTATTACTCATCTATTAGACCCATTAATAATTATCTTAAATTTTAATCGTGATGGGAGGAATTGTTTAGTGAGCTATAAAAGACAAAATACATACATACATTCATACATTAATTTGATTCATGTATACAAGTCGACCAGCTTCGTAGCATACGCGCTAATGATAAGTGAATGGTGAAGGTATCCTGAAAAACACAGTGTCTTAATAGAGTGTGTTTTGGCAATTGACTTGTAGTGAACGAAAACGAATGAGCTCTGGAGAGAGCACCATACAATAGTCCATGACTGAAAACAAGATTTTAAAAATACAAACATATCTTTTCAAATGTCTGGCCCTGTTAGCAAAAAAAAAAAAACAGCGGGAAAAGAAGAGAATAATGGAAAATCAACGTGGCTCAGACAACTGTATTTTACCAAAGTGACTGCTGTGGATACACACAGTTGCGCATCCCTGAAGAGCGAGGGGGCGCCAACAGTTTTCATTTTATGTAAGTAATTGGTGAGGAGAATGTGTGAACACTTTTCTTTTACTGAGCTTGAAGTTAATATGCCAATGTTGAGAAACAAAGCATACAGCCCGTGTTGTGAAGTAATGTATGAAAAAATTGGGAATTGAAAGCGCACAACATTTTTTTAAAAATAAAAAAGTGTTGGCTTAGCTAGGAATTGAACCTATGACCTTCCGTGTGTTTGGCGAATGAAATAACCACTTGCAACGAAATTCATACAATTCTTTTATTCTGAAAGAACAAAGTAACCCTAAGCTGAGAACCAGACATCAAGCACAAAACATTGAGAATCAGACATCGAGCACCAGACATCGAGATCCAGAAATCTAGAACAAGACATCGCGAACCAGACATTGAGAACAAAACATCCAGAATCAGAATCAAAAAGAACTTTAATAGGAATTATAAATGTGTGGATTCGACGATCTAAATTATGTTCTATGGACAAATATATTTCATAGGTTTTTCATTTATGTATTGTCGCATTGTGAGTGTTTTAACCATGTACGGGTAAGTACAGATTTCATTGTTTATTTAAGATTGTGTAAATTGTACACTTTTAAGCGGTTAGATATTCAAATAATACGGGTAAATAACTAACTAACTAACTAACTAACTATATATATACTAGATTGTGCCAGTCGCCGTGGCGCCTGCGGCGCCCCCTTTTTTTGGGCGCCTACGGCGCCAACCTTTTTTTTAAGACCAACTAACTTGTCCTTTTTTGATAAATACGAATTATTAAACTTTATGAAATGGTCGCAAAGTATTTATTTAATAATAATAATAGGGGTTGTATTTTGCGTACCGATGCACACCAAACAATAACGTCATCATATTAAATATTTTTACAGCGCTCATCAACACACGATTGTTCAACTAAACTAACTGCTGTAGACTGTCGTACATCGCTCCTCAGCGTTACGTTACAAACATACAGAACCACACCACTGGGTGTTTATATATATTAATATATTTATATAATATATATATATATATATATACGTGACAGATAAAATAATGGTGTTGCCAAATTTGGACGAGATAAGAAATAGGGGCTTTAAAGATGGGATTAGATGGGGAAGAGGCCACGAAATGGGTAATAGAGAAACGTGATAGGGTGAAGAAGAAGAAAGGGATATAAGAAAAGAGAAGAGGAAGTGGAAAGTTATATCAGGGCTTTTAAGCGGGAGGAGAAGAAGAAAGGTTAGAACATATAAAGACCATTGAAGAAGTGAAAGCGATTGAGGAACTGACTCACAAGTTAGAACAGGGGAACACGGGGCGCTCAGGAAATAAATTACTCGTGTTTGATGAGGTGGGGGACGATTTATATTTTTTTTTCTCATTAGATTCGATGATGAATCGAGACACAATGAGTGGGTTGTGGACCATTGAAGATATGAAGCTAGAAAACTAATGCCTCATTCCCTACTACCAGTATGTTTTGATGGAAGTGGAAAAGGTGTCGAGGCCACCTACGAAGAAGTCGAGGCGGCCCGATCAAGACATTTCGGCTTAACCGCTCAAGGCTACAGAGAAAAGTTGGCAGGAGTGAGGCCGGGGACAAATAGAGCATGATAGAATATGCCAACATAAAAAGTCACCATCTGACCAGATGGGTGGAACTATCAAATACAGAAAGAAATTATGAGAAGCTATTTGACAAAATGATACAAATAGTAAGTAATGAGGATGTTGTGCACGTATTGGAAAGTGGTAGCTTAGACCTTAATTCAGTCATTAAAACCGGTGAAGTCTAATTGGCGGATATACCCAACGGTGATATTGACACGGGAAAGTAGACCGGTCACAGGGAAGTAGAGTGTTCAGGATAAGGTTGAAGGAGGCAGGAGAGGAGAAAATTAACAATGGAGGGGAACTGGCAATTTTATGAACAGTGGAAATAGAAGATGACAGAAAGGGGCTTTTTGCTTGGGCTAGAGGAAATATTGTGGTAAAGACGTGAGAAGTTAATGGGGTAAGAGTTAGGGTGGTACGGGACACAGGATGTGGAATTGTGAGAGTAAGGGAATCTCTACTCGAAAAGGGTTGTCTAAAAATGAGACGGTTGCGTGTATTTTGTTTGATGGGGACACAAACGTTTATAGAGTAGGTTATATACATGTAAAATCAGAGTACTTCACTGGATGTACAAAGACTGCCCTACTAAAAACTTTACCGGTTGACCTAATAATTGAAAAATTAAGGGATCTACCATGGGACGGGGAAAATGATATGGGAAGTTTCAGAGCTGACCGGGAATGTAATAGATGTGGTGCTAAAGGTGGGTGGACGAATTTAAAGATGGAAGGACAGGATATCTGGCATGAGAGTGCAGCCCTGGGCCTTATGGTAGTTCTAAAAAAGACCAATGTAAGGCAAAAGACCGATCTACGTGGCGCACAGTTGTCAAAGAGGGCGTCGTTGTAGCCGAGGAGCGAAGAATGGAAGACGCTGCAAACAGAAGAGCTAGGAGAAAGGCGAAAGTGATAATAACATCGTAGCAGGATCAGTGATTACAAGAGCACAAACCAATATACCAAAACAGTTGAAATCAGTAAAAGGACAAATGACAAAACTAATCATAACGGCAGAGGAGTTAAGGAACCTAGAAAACAATGAAGTGACTTTAAGTAGTACACATGAGCTCGCGAACGGACAGAGTGGAGATGGGAAGTCTAAGTCACAATTCAAATATAATTAGGGATTACTTGTAAGAAAATTTAATAATAATCAGGCAAGCATTAATACTACGTGGGAACAATTGGTTGAACCCGAAACTTTGAGAGAAGTCATATTGGTGGTAGCCCAAGATAATAATTTATCATGCCACGTTGGGATAGCTCACACAAAAGCACGAGTGTTTTAAGAGTTCCGGTGGCCGGTTGTAGCCAGTGACTTGCTATATTTTTGTAGAACATGTAACGAGTGTCACAAAGTTAAAAAACAGAGCGCCGGAGGGATAGCCCCATTAGGCGAAATGGAGTTAATAGAAAAACCATGGAGTAAGGTAGCAATTGACCTTATTGTGCAAATAATCCCAATGTCACAGAAAGGGTATCCTTTTATTTTCACTCTGGCGGACACGGCGACGAGATGGCAGGAAGCAATACCACTTAAAAGAATTGGGGCCGGAGACATACAGCAAGCACTCATCATCATATTCACTAGGATGATATTACCTAATAAGATATTGTCAGACAACAGAAGTCAATTTAAGTGTTACCTATGGCCCAAGTCAATAAATCGATGGGAATCACCCAAAGGTTAAGCACTCCTTCACACCCATAAAGAAATGAAATGGTAGAGAGGTTCAATGGTACACTGATAATATTACTCACTAAAGTATCCATCTAACAACCGAAAGATTTGGAAACACACGTACCGGGAATACTATTTGCTTATCGTGATGGTAATCATGAGTCAACTGGATTTTCACTATTTGAGTTGCTGTTCGGACGAAAAATTATAAGGTCCATAAATACCATTACAAATAATTTTGATGGAAGAAATGAAAAGATAGAGGGTTAAAAACCACACGAATATCTAGAAAAATTAAGAGAAAGATTACGGGTATGTGGCCCACTGGGTAGTAAAAACTGGAAAGCTGCGAAACAAAAACACAAATTTATGTATGATCGTAAAGCCATGAAAAGAGATATGAAAGTAGGCAGTCTTGTAGTGGACTATAATTATATAATCCAGGGAAACAGAAAATATATCACCTAAATATGCTAGTAGAGTGTTTTAGGAGGGAGAAATCACGACAGAATCAGACGGAAACTGGTACCGATAACCATATTAGGAACGGTAAGGCAGTCACGGCTTACGCAGTAGTGATAGAGGATAACGAGGTAGACGATGATAGCCCAAAAATGTATGCTTTGACCACTCAGACTATTGGGATTACGGAATCTGCGAGAGATGTGAAAATTAATGTTAACCTCAAACAGTATGACAGGTAAAGGATAGAAGAGATTTTACATTCATATGGTGACATTATCACAAACATACCTGGGAAATCCACGGTAGTGTCTCACTCCATTGAGTTAAACACAGACAAACCAATCTGTCTCAGACCATACCCTATACCCTTGTCATCAAACAGATCTGCCTCATACTATACCCTATACCCTTCTCTTCAAAGAAACAAATAATAAAGGAAGTTCGACAAATTGAAACTGAGGGGACTATTGACATATTCTTCCTATTCTTCGCAAATTATCCTATTGAAAAAAAAGATGGCTGCACACGTTTTAATATTGATTACAGAAAATTAAACGCCACCACGGTAACAGATGCTGACCCCATGTATAATCAAGAGGATTTATTTATTCAGCTGAGACATGCTATAAGGATTTCTCGAAAGTTAACTTGGTAGAATGATACTGGCAACTTCCGGTAGAAGTAAACTCCAAGAAATACACAGCTTTTCAAATAGACATAGGATTGTATCAGTTTAAATGCTTGTCTTTTGGGTTGTGTAATGCTCCAACTACTTTCAGTCGTGGTCTACGCCGTGTTCTCGGTGATCGAAAAAATGTTGTTGTTTTTTTTTTGTAATGATAATTGCGTGTTTGGGAGGTCCATAACGGAACATCATCAAGCACTGGATCAGGTACTAATGATTGTTCATTCTTTGTAGGGTTGAGCCGTTAGGCTCTTAAAACCCGGTTAAATTTTCCGCAGGCGAGCCTCAACATTCGGGCGTCGCCGTAGAGGTATTCCTCTGCAGGTGTTGCAACTTCACCAAATAAAGCCCAGGTCCAACTCGGGGCAACTCTCCAGCACATGGGTCACCGTCTCCTCCGGGTTGCCACACAACCTACAGACCTGTTCCCTTCTAGTGTCAAACTTGTATAGGTAGCTTCGTATGGGACAATAGTCAGTTCTCATCCTAGTTATGAGAGACTGACTACTACAATCAAGTTTCCACCAGGCATCGCTTTTGCTCGGTCGTGGCAGTTTATGGTATACCTTTCTGGCCGTATTCCAATTCTTCCAGCCCTCAAGCCATTTCTCTCGGAAATGGTCTTTTAGCCACGACTTGACCCCCAGTTGGGTCAAGGGCTTATTGGGTTGGGGCTGGGCTGCGCCTGCCCTGGCCAGTGCGTCGACCCTGTCTGATTGGGCCGTGCCGCAGTGTCCCGCCATGAATTGTAGGACTAGTTCGCCGCCACGTGCCAGGATGTCACCTACTGCATCCAGAATGGCACTTACTATCTTGGCCTCCAGAGAGCTTCTACTCAAGGTTTCGAGCGAAAACCGAGAATCAGTGAAGACCACGACAGTCGGGAAATTCTTTTTCTTAGCTAGACGACGGCGTACTTCCTTCAAACCCCTGTGGATCGCGTCCAGTTCGGCTTCATGACTACTGTTCGTAGATCCACACGGCCCCGACAGCTCTACACTGTCCGGCCCTGGTTGAGGGTATTGAATTAGCACAGCGTATCCACTTTTTCCATCTCTAAAACGTGAGCCGTATGTAAAGACTTTTACCACGCTGTCTCCATAGGCCTCGGTGGTGCACAGAGTCTCGTCTCGCAGGAGTTCGACGGGACTGGCCCGTGTCATCGCGGCATTTGCCAGTGTCAAACGTATATCAGGCAGGTCAGGGCTTTCATGTGGTCCTCGAGCAGGGACCAGTTTCATTAGTTCCCTGAGCTTGGGTAGGGGGACTGATTCTTCAAGTTCGTAGACCGCGTCCATAAAGGAGGGTCTCTTCAGTCTTGTCCTCTTAACCCATCGGTCTTGCAGTTGGCAGCAGGGTTCGTCATGCTCCAACCTACGGTATCGCTCCACCGTAGTCATGATTGCCTTTTCCCGTCTTATCGCCAGGGGTTCTACGTTTGACATTATTTCTACCGCGGCGGTGGGTGTGGTACGAAACGCCCCACATACGAACCGTAGAGCTTGGTTCTGTATTCGGTCCGAACCCTCTAGAGCTGTACGGCTCGCAAAGGCCTGGACAGGGAGGCTGTAATCAATAGCACATCTCACGCTACCAAGATAGAGAGCTCTTAGTAGTATTGCGTCCGCGCCCCAACTCGTGCTAGCCAGTTTCTTTACCATGGACAATTCTGCTATCTTTCCAACACACGACTTGAGGGAAATGGGTCGGTAGCTGGACGGGTGTTCGCCGGGCTTCCCTTCCATACGTATTGGGGTAATTATGGTTTTTTTCCACAGCTTCGGCAGTGTGTTTGTAGTCCAGGTTTGATTGATAAAACTCAATAGTTTTATTCGGCCTGTCGTGCCCAGATGCTTGAGCATGTCATTGTGAACCTTGTCTGGCCCTGGTGCTTTACCAGTTTCGCATTTGTTGAGTGCGGGTTGCAACTCTGTCATCGTGAAAGGTGCTTCGAAAACCAGGAGTTGGGGGCCCCTGCTTTGTCTCCTGGAGCCCCCCTTTCGCATTTGGTCGATAGTTTGGCTAAAGTCCGATCTGGCGCCTTTTTTATTCACCTGTGCAAAGTGCTTGTTCAGCGCCCGTGCGCGCTTTGTTTCACTTGCTCGTTTGCCCTTTGTCGTCGTCAAAGGGTTGGGGTTTTTAGCTTTGCCCGCACTAGACAATGCATCGATTAGCCGCCAAACTTTTCTACCATCTGCTAGGTCAAGTTTTTCGCACGTATTGACCCATTTTGCCTTCTTCGCCTTTTCGACTTCGGCCGTCCGTCTGCTTTACGCCCTACGAGCTTCGGGAGTCTTCAGCTTGGCAGCCTTTTTCCATGCTTTCGCTTTTCGTTTTACCAAATCGTTCAGGCTCCTGTCCCAGTAGGGCCTGAATTTATGTTTCCCGTTTGTCCTCGGGATTGCGAGACGGACGATTGTGTCAATGAACTTCTCGTAGGTTCCATCCACGCTGCCTCCTGCAACGTCCAGCAGAGCGAGCTTTGTCTCGCTCTCGGCCTTGTATCTCCGCCAATTGGCCTTGCGGAACTGCCAATGCCTTCTATCAAATCGAGGTTTATCCGTACCAAGCACAAACTAAATCAGTATTGGGAGTGGGTCGCATCCAACCTCTTTCAGTACTTCCAGTGTATGCCTGGACTCTAGGTCCGCTGAGATTAGCGTTAGATCTGGGCGGGACTCCGTGCTGTGTCCCGTGTGCAGCAGCGTCGGCTCGTTGTGCTCGTTTTGCAATCTGATCAGGTTCGTACCAATACAGATATCCTCAATATATCGGCCTGACGCATTCCGCTCGGTGTAGCCCCAAGCGGAAGACAGTGCATTGAAGTCTCCTGCTATTATCGTACGACTTAGCGTGGCTTCCTCCAATTTGAAACGTCATTGGGTTCCTGGGCGTATTATAGACATTGGTTATCGTAAAGCAAACGTCGCCTTTGAATACCCTTACAGTTAGGGTATCTGTGTTGCTTTAGCACTTGGCTTCAAGCAGCTCAACCTTTACATCATTCCGGACCGCTGTGGCAAGGCCCCGGCATCACCGGTCGCATCTGCAATGGTATAGCGAGTTACCAGTTATGTGAAACGGCTTACCCTTTAGAAGCGTTTCTTGGAATAATGCTAGGTCCACATTCCTTTCGTGGAGTAGTTTAGTTACTTCGTGCGCCTTTTGCTTAATATCACAGACAATCAATTGCAAAACTACCAGGGCTTGTTCTGGACGGCCCTTCGCGCCCTTACCAATACGGTCAGTTGCCGGTTGACCGATGGGACATGGCCTGTCGTGCGTCACCACTCCCAGAGTGGTGGTATCTTCCCCAGCCAGCATACCACCATTAGCCGGAACTTGGGGGTTTATAAGGTCCATTCCAAGACCTGCTTTTTTCGAAATTAGAACCATTAATTAAGAGAGGGAGTAGGCAGAAATCTTCAACTCATTAAGGGCGATTCGTGTGCGTTTCGCCCCTTGCCCAGAGAGTCTTTCGGTGTTCGGCGTTCCTAGCCGGGCAATGTTGGGTATAGGCCTGCTCCTGTACTCATCACAGGACCTCACGTTGAGGTCTAGCCCATCCTAACGTTATTACGATAGGATCCGGTGCTTGTGTTTGGCGATTGCGCCGTGGTTATTAGTTTCAGGTCGCAGCCACTTCCGCTTCCTTACTCATCCCCCAGGCCACGGAGAGGCTAACCACTTCTGAGGGGGGTCAGGTACTAAACAGATTGAATATTGAGTTTTGCGTTCCACGAGTTTTGCGCCAATTGGCACGTGGACTCCGACTTCATCCTACTGTAATTTCTGGATTCGCTTCCATAGCCTTTGGTCAGCCAAGACCATCTGCAAGGCAGCATTTTTTTTTTGGCAAGCGAAGCAGCGTTCACATGCCACGATTTGGGGTTACACGCATTACCCCGCCGCTTTTCGCCCATTTGGAGCTGGGTGGAACTCGGGGACGCCCTCGGCCCCGGGAACAGGTCCATTGCTTCCCATGGATTCGAGCTCGTGACCATATATTAAAATATTAAATATCAAACAACCTAGCACAAAGACGCAAGTGAGGAGCTTGTTGGAATTGGTAGGATATTATAGAAAATTTGTCCCAGAATTCGCTAACATCTCTAGTATACTGTCAGAATTAGCTAAGAAAGGAAAACCAGAAAAGGTGCAATTGACTAGCAAAGGTACGGAGCACTTGATGAACTCCAAAAGGCTTTATCCACGCAACCAATCCTCATGATGTCAGATCTAACGCGGGAGTTTGTAGTGAGAATGGCTGCGAGTGAATCCGCAATAGGGGGATGCTTAATGCAGGAACAAGAGGGACTTCTACATCCTATAGCGTATGTAAGTAGAAGAGTATTACCTCGTGAGACCCGATATGCATTAATTGAAAAGTAATGTTTGGGGGTCGTTTGGACGGTCAAAAAATTTTCAAGATACATTTTTGGTAGTCACTTTACAATAGGGACTGACCATAAACCATTAAATATGTTACATACAGCTAAGGCCACTAATAATAGACTTGCACGCTGGGCGTTAACATTACAAGAATACAAACTTACAATCAAACCGCTTCCAGGGGCTGATAATACATTGGCTGACATACTGAGCAGACAATGGTAGACAACAGTTTAATAGAGCTACTTGCGTCGTTGATTTATAACATGTGTAACAATTGAGACTAGGTAGGTTAGAGAGGGGAAGATGGTGGCAGTTGGTTCACAATGCATTATGATATGTGTTCAGACTGAGACGAACATTTTTTGAGCGGCGAGACGAGGGTGCCGCTTGTGACCTCCATAAACACACCGAGACAAACACAGAGTTACACATGGACAGGGATGATGAAACGTGGTGGGAGTGGTTAAGACGTCCCAGTAATAATACGACCTTGACCGACAAATACTCATGGCACAAGTTTACGCGTTGGTCGAGTTACGTAAACCAAATGACTATTTAGCCGTGTGGTTAGAAAAAGCTTGTTCCTGAGGGTATTACTAGAGACAAAGGGGAACTCTAGATTTAAGGAAGTAGAGTTTAAAAGAGGTCAGGGTTATTTTAATTCCAGGTGGATTTCAAATAGGCTATAGTCATGTGTGAAATGCAGTCTAGGCTCATGTTAGTACAGATAAGTCTCTACAATGGTAACTTGGGTCGCTCTTTGTTTAAAATTGGGGACAAACGATACATACCACCGTCAAAACAATGGCTAATTATTTGTTATATTTAACCATTAGACATGAAATGATGTGGTCTGGTCTTGATAAACGGTGTGCAAAATTGTTTGGGTCCGGGTGACTTCATGCCATTCCATTGATTGATGAGGTGTTGGTTAGATGCACGAAAATTTTGTAGTTTATGTAAGTAGTTTTTGCTCTTTGGGACGAATATCGTTTCCCGTCCAATATTATTGTTATTTGTATTATGACATTTCTTATGTACCCCATTTTGAGATGATTGTGTAAGCACGTTTGCCTTTGAAACTAATATGAATTCATAACAAGTAATATTATACATGTATTGCTTGGGTGTTTGTGAATTCCGGACATATATTTTTAGCGCATTTTCGAGATGTCGAAATCGCTATTGCACCCGTTTTGTCCGACTGTCATCACCCTGATCACAGGATCCATAAGTCCTAGACCCATGATGTATATATGTTTTTTGTATGTCCTGACCTGCAATTGGTGCATCAACACTCAGTTACTCGATCCGTTTAAAAAACCCGTTAAAACTACCAAAAAATATTTCGAATCGAGAAGTAGCACTAACTCAGGGAACGGCCGCCAATGCCGGAAGTCGAATGCACAATTCTTCATGCATTGAAGAGTGGTGTGAAAGGGTGCAAAATAATTTTTTTTTTGTTGACGTCATTAGAATATTTGTAAAAGTTTAGAGAGTTTTACGTCATCATTTGTGGTGACTTAAATCAAGATCTCAGCGGCCCAGGGGCAGAAATTGAAAACTTTTTCGAAACAAGCTTCAACATTCAACTACTTTCACCAGGATTGGCAACCACGATCTATCAAACAACAATTGACGGAGTATTTGGGCGATTAGCTGATTACAATTTAGAAGGTTTCATTTATGAGTCCTATTTCAGTGACCACAAACCACTTGTAGTTAGATTAAAGAGCAAATTTTTAAAATTTAAAATGTAAAGAAATGACTTTTAAATTTAAAAAAAAATTCAGGTATATTCATTACACATGAAAATTCATAAAAATATGTCTAAAATCTAAACACAATTACTGATAACTACATAATGCTGATATCTAACATAAGTACTGATACATAATACGAAAATGCGCTAACGCGTCCTGAGTCCAAAAGGGACCAGGCTTAACATGATTTTTTATGTTAGAATTGGTTGCCCTGGAAATTTAAGGCAAATCTTAGATAAAGGATATGTACCTATGAGAATGTGTCCTGAGAATTATAATGATTAGGATTATTATGATTATAATAAAGATTATGTTAGTGATGATTATAATGTCATGAGGATTTCACGCGTAACGTTCATTCAGATATTTCGGAAAAAAAACATCAGTATTAGCTTTATGTTTGTGAAGCCCATAATTTAACAGGTCCCCGTATGGGGACAGTAAAGATACATATGAGGTCCAACTATGGGGACAGAAAATATACATAACATGTCCCAGCATTGGTATTGTAAAGATCATTAAGAGAGAAATCACTTGTCTATGGTATAGTCCATCCACTATGTGAACATCATTCATATATTCGACATTAATTATTTGATGAGAGCAATAGCTTTAAGCGCTAAAAGTTTATTGTTTTTTAGTGACACTTGCATATGTTTATATTGTGCAATTAAACTGTGATTGATATAGATAACATGCATGTTTAAACTTAAAATGTCCACCTTTCAATTGTTGCAATAAATACATAAATCATGTATTTTAATTAGTAATACGCTTTTTTGCCTATAGAATGGGGTATTTTGGTAGTGTATTCGTACAACAGTACGAAAACCGGTTGGTTTTTCACATTGTACATACTGATTAGTTATTATTTAGTTATGAGTTTATAGGTTTTTGGAATATACATTTTTTAGTGAAATGTTGCATAGCAAACATTTCACTTGTAATTTTTTATATTTTTGAAAGGACTTTGTTATTGATAGGTTTGTGTGTAAAATTTGTATTGAGATAACACATCAAAAAATCAACACCATATTGATTGCTAAGGTCGCTCGTGAGGTGAGGATGTCACGGTCAGATGTTATGGTGTGATAATGACTGAGCAAAAATGTAGGGTGAATGGAAAACAAAGTGTAAATACAAGTTCACTTGAATAGTTGTGAACAGGGTGTTCACTTAGTAGTGTGTATTGAGAGTTCATGTGAGAGGTAAATGATTGGACGGTGTGTGCTATAAACTAGCAGATGGACGACTGAGGGAGAGATAATTTTGAGCGTGGAACTGAATGTTCGTGTTTTGTTGATCAAGATGGGCTGACCGGGAACGAGTGAATATAAAACTGTATAGAGAATGAGAGGAAAATACTGTGAAATCATTCTTAAATAGCTGCTGCAACACTAATTGACATGGATACCTATATATATATATTTGTGATGTAAATAAACTTCATTTTTGCTGCAGAGTTCAAGTCTCGTGACTGCTTCGACAACGTCTGGTGTTTATATATGTGTTAAAAAAAGGTTGATCTAAAATCCCTCTAGACAGCGAGTCCAACACATGCGCCCCTAGTCAGAATATGTTTTTAAATTTATTTTCGTGTTTTCATTACGACAGTTGTTATAATTTTAAATGCATACAATTTAAGTCCTGTTGGATCTCGAATAGTCGTATTTTCTGAAGTCGAAACCCTTACTATATCGAAATAATTGTTAGGTTTTTGCAAAATTCTATGCATATTTAGCCATTTTCCTTTCCTCGAAAACTCAAAATACATGACCAATGACCAAACCATGTCATCTTTAGTCGCTTAAGTGCTTTTATTATGGTTTATTCAGTGGTTGTAGAGCTTTTTGCATACGATGACCTTTGTTTTCAAAACGTATCCTTGTACTTGTTTGATAAATAAGAAACATTAAACTTCCAGTTATGTAGTCAATGTATTTTTGAATTATAAATCCTAAAATACAATTTTTACACTGTTACCTCTTTATAAATTCAAATATAAGCTAACTAGCAATTTTACCAGCGATCTGTTTGGAAAATAGGATTTTTAGTTAGCGTTGAGAACCCGCGAAACACAAATTCCAAATACCTATTGATTTTATCTGAATCAAGATGGATATACTAAACGAGCAAAATACCCGTGCTACGCTACGGGGTAGGCACAATAGGACTAACTTTATTTTGGTTTTGGGTCTCAAATTCAACTTTAAAATGAATGTAAACGCATCTGGAAAGTAGGGTAGTGATAAATCGAACCCATTTTTAATAAAAACAACGTTATGTGTGTCGAAAAAAATAACAATATTATTAATTTAAATATTACCCATCAATTTTGGTATATCTGCTTTAATATAGCATCATTATTATCATCCGTGGCTTGCTCCACCACATCCTTCCAGCTACAGCCCATGTAGGGCCCTGGTCAGCTCCACCACATCCTTCCAGCTACAGCCCCTATAGGGCCCTGACCTGCTCAACCACATCCTTTCATTCAGATCGATTGATGACTTTCTTTCACCATGCTCGAACCCCTTTAATAACGCATGCTATATACTCTACCAGGATAACAAATGTCGTTAACAGTTACAAAAATCTAACTGGCAAGGCTCACTTTCTTTTCACGTGAATCAAATCATGAAAACAATATCTTTCCACATTATTCCTTTGGTTCTTAGAAAACACACATTTCATTTATAGTCTAAGCATTATATTACTTCAATACGAATAGAATATGCTTAGCCAGATAATATTTGTGAATATTGTGGCTTGGGGAGAGAGGAAAATATGGTTTATTTGATATCAAGGCACATGTTCCTTTAACTTGTATAAAAACATAAGAACAATGCTGCTTTTAAGACAATGATGAGAAATTGATCTCCTTATAAATGTTATGTCAATCATTCTATATTCCCACGCATTTTTCTAATAGTAACAATTCACTTTATATCAATCTTTATTCCCGTTGTACATTATTCATCTAATAAACTCAAAACAGCTTGGCACAAAATGAGTTGTTGTCAGTGTGCTTTTTTTTTCGACATAACACGCACTTTCTTATGCTATATCCTACTTATAAGTAATAATACCCGTGATATTTCTTTACACTTGATATATTTACACCTTAAAGAACATTTTTTACCTAAAGCGTATGTCATGCAACCGCATTGTTCGAGAAACGTACCCAATTTTTTAAAATGGATGTTTCATCATTCGTTAGGACTTTGTTTCTAGGCTTAGCATGGCCTTAGTCAAATTAATAGGATTATTTTATGGGTCAGATATTAATTATGTGAATATTAATGCTAAATTAAGGTATGTATGAGTTAATTTGTTTTAAAGAAACACCTTAAATCGCAAGGTTTGAGCTGAAAATGTACCCCTTTCTATCTACACCGTAGAAATTTATTATTATTTTTGTTTGTACATTTACTTTTTAAAATACTGGTTGTCATGTTAGAGGCGCAACATTAGCAGACATAAAAATAACCAAATCACACACACATTCGCACATAGCCCCTCCCCTCCCCCCACACACACAAATCATTATGATTTTTACGTCTATATTTTCAATTTTAAAAAAGTAATCAAGAGTTTAAACTTTTCCAAAAGGATATTATCAGTGGCTGAGAAATAGTGCCACTCAGGGATCTGTGATATTATAAAATCATGACCCTAGAAATGAAATGCACCCTTCAAATAGTTCACAAAATTGCTCCTCTTTAAAAAAAAATACAATTCCGCTTTTTAACCCCACTCTTACAACAGTGTATAAACACTTATACACGTACCATAATATTATTTAAAATCCCGGCGCAAGGGCTCATTTCTTCTAAAATCAAGCATAATGTAAAAACCATCTCTGAAAAAATCATTGGAGATTGTTCTTCTCATTAACAGTTTTTAAGTCACATTCAATTATTTCCCGTTATCTTTTATTCAAGCACCCATGCAGATCGCATCGGCAGAAACTTGTGTTCATAACAATAACGGAATTTTTCATAATCCAGTGCAT
This sequence comes from Radix auricularia, assembly GCA_002072015.1. Taxonomy (NCBI): domain Eukaryota; kingdom Metazoa; phylum Mollusca; class Gastropoda; family Lymnaeidae; genus Radix; species Radix auricularia. The sequence continues at coordinate 217,064 of MUZC01004566.1, read as the reverse complement.
AATTTTAACTATACATAAAAGATTACGTGGTAACGTCTTTTCAATATTTAATTTCACTTTTAGCAATCTATGAAATAAATCGTTATTTCACAACTAAAACAAACACACAGTCACACGCACACACAGACGCACATACACACATAAACATAAACACACTCACACACATGCATATTCACACAATCAGATTATAATCAAGATAAAAAAGTAACATCAAATAAATTAATAGAATAAAAGCTTCATGACGCCACTTAATGTTTTTTTTTTACGGCGCGCAAAACCACACCCTCTGTTAATCTCAAACCCAAAATCATTATGATTTTTACGTCTATATTTTCAATTTTAAAAAAGTAATCAAGAGTTGCGTGGTATAGGGGCTTCTGACGGACGCGCTTAGGCGCATTATTATATAGATATATTAAATTCAAACGATAAGGCTCCTACGTACACAAGAACTTGGACTTAAAGATGCGTATTTTTTATATAACTCATATTGGGAAAAACAACTTTTTTTCGGCAATCGTCAGAATAGTGAGAGGTCATTGAATCTTACCACCGCGGGAAGAGGTGTTGCTCAACAACTTCCCAAAGTTTCAAACTTCTACCTACAAGGAAACTTGGAGAAATAGCGTTGATTCAATTTTATATAGCCATTTTAGGGGACAAAAAAGGCTTTGGGCCCCTGGCAACTCCATGAGTAGAAAAATTTTTAATTTTTATATTAATTTTTATTTGTCTACCTACAAGGAAATAAGAGAATTGTAGATTTTCAATTTTTATACATTTCAAATAGGAAAAAAAAGTTTTTTGGGCCCCGGCCACCATGAGTGTGTATTTCAAAATTCTTTTACACCCACTGTCGTCGTGAGAGGGTAATTTACAATTTCAATAAGTTCCATGCTCTTGCATACACAGAAAAAAGGGAGAAATTTTTATGAGTCAGTTTTTAAGATAAGAAAAATTATAATTTGGCCCCAGTCCTCCATGAGAGGAAAATTTAACTTTCTTCATTAATCTATCGAATGTTTGAGATCACCAATATAATTCTACAAAATCAATCCCGGACGAGCCCCCATTTATACACGTGTGACGAGAAAGATGAGAATATTATTTGGCATGTCGTCTAGGTGTGTAATATTTAATTTATCCTCTCTCTGCCTACATGCGCATACTTTAGTGATCTCTCACAGTCGATGATCAACAAACAAGATGTTAAAAATGTAACAATAAATTATTATATAATAATTACAATAAGCGGAAACTAATTCGGTTATGGCCTGAATTCATCATTAGGTTCCGCTCCCTTAGTGGTTGGTTCCGCACGTTTTCATGTCCTTTGGGCTGCTTCACCTATGGTTCCAGGTGACTACGGTAATCACGGAAAAGTGAATAACCGGCTTCTACACAGGTGTTGTGTAGGCATCAACCAGTGCGGTTGGCATCCTGTGGGCTGCTTCACCTATGGTTCCAGTTGACTTCGGTGATCACGGAAGTGTGAATAACCGGCTTCTTCACATGTATTGTGTAGGCAACAACCAGTGCGGTTGGCTTCAACGTTACGTTTAGAGTAAGGCTGGTAATGATGAGTTGTCCTCCTCTGGTCCTGTCCATCGCTGCAGTGGTAAGGTAGGGGTTGGATACAAGTCGCGTGGATAGCAGTGAGTCGAGATCCTGAACCTAAGATGTTGGTTGGGGTCGGATACAAGTTGCGTGGATAGCGGTGAGTCCAGCTCATTCTCCAGGTATGTCGACAATTCGTTGGGCGGTTGCTGTCCGGAGTTGGTGTTATCTCTCAGTACAGGCGGGTGCCTAGAAGCCAGCCTAAGATAGAAAGAATACACACATGGGTAGTCTCTATTCTCGTCTGCTTGATCCACCCTTTCGGCTGCCGAAGTTTCAGACCCAGGGGCCAAAAGGTGATAAAAATACCTTATCATAAACACATGGTTATTATATATANTATATATATATATATATATATATAGATATATATATATAGATATAGATAACATGAAATTGAAATAATATTTCGTTATCATCTTGTAAGTGAATGGTGGAATAAATACAATACTATTTTTGGTTATACCAATATAATTCGATCCATCCACCTGATTGTTATTTAATATATTTTATAACATAATACTGAAATGATAATTCATTACAATCTTGTAAGTGGATGGTAGAATAAAAACAATAATATTGGTTACACCAAAATAATTCGACCCATCTACTTGATGGATCGCGTGTTATCACATTTAATTATGAAAGGAGAAATACGTGGCGTAACGGGGTCAACATGTCTCTAAAATTTCAATATGACATTGCACGAAGATTAATATTTAAATACCGGCGTGAGATATACTTATAAATACGAGAGAATGAAGTTATAATTCAACTTACATAGATTCTGGCTAACGGATAATGGTGCCGGCTCTCTCACGACAAGGATATCTATAGATTCAGTTCAATGGCTTGAAAACTCATTCGATATGGCTCTCTGTGATCTCTTTCGCGGAAAGGACGGGTCTTGCCAGTGTATCAAGTTTTATACACGTGTGTAATTTTATGCTGACCTCACTGATTGGATAGCCTCTCTTTCGGGCAACTTTGATCGGTCATGTACTCCGCTGCATATGTAATTAGTGACCTTTGATCCGTTCAGTGTTTCGTCAGTTACTTAACCTTTTGCTTTGTTGTTATTCTCGTGCAAATCGCATCGGGCTCAATATTTTCACCACAGAGGTACCCAACAACTTCCCAAAATTGCAAGCCCCTACCTACACGGAAAATTGGAGAATTAGTGATGAATAGATTTTTCAATATAAGAAAAACAATATGAGATTGAGCGTGTACTCTAAAAATTTCCAATGTTTCATGGATCTACCTATACTGGAACTAGGAGAATACGTGATTTTAAATTTTATAAAGCTCATAGAATGAAAAAAACGCTTTTTGGGGACCGGTCCCCATGAGTGGGAAATATAACTTTTTGTTTTCAAATTATCGTCTGGAGCATATGCTAAGAGAAAATCCAAAGTTTAATGCACCTACCTACATGGGAGATGAAAAATTGGTGATTATCAATTATTATAAAGCCCATATAAGGACAACAACTAGTTTTTGGCTCCACATGAGCGAAATTTTTAACATTCTTTTTCGCCCATTTTCATCGTGGGAGGGTACCCAGCAACTTCCAAAAGTTTCATGAATCCACCAACTTTGGAAATTGGAGATTTAGTGATAAATCAGTCAGTCAGTCAGTCAGTTAGTCAAAGCTTTCCCTTTTATTAGTATAGATACAATGATGTCATATAATACATTTTAGCCGAGAAACACTAAATGCTTTTTAACTGCTATTGGCTGTTTTGTACCACCCTAAATAATATAAGTAAATTTTCTGTGTTGTAATTGATAGCGATTGGTCCCCCAAACTCGTAAAGACTAAAAAAAATTATTTAGAAATAAAAATTTAACCTAAAATTTAACACGAGCAAATACCGTGCCATGCTACGGTGTATGCACAATAAGAGTAACTTTATTTAGTTTTGGGTCTCAAATTTTTCTTAAAAATTAATATAATCTGATCTGGAAATTAGGGTTGTTATAAATCAAACACTTCTTAATAAAAACAAAGATAAAATAAACATTTTATTAGTTTAAATATTACCCATCAATTTTGGTATTTCTGCTTTAAAATAACAACGTCATTATCATCCGTTGCTCTACAGCCCATGTAGGGCCCTGGCCTGCTCAACCACATCCTTCCATTCAGATCGATTGATGGCTTTATTTCACCATGCTCGAACCCCTTTAATAACGCATGGTGTATTCTCTACCAGAATAACAAATGTCGTTAACAGTTACAAAATGAAATACGGGCAAAGTTCACTTTCTTTTCACGTTAATCAAAACATGAAAAAAATATATTTCCAAAGGATTTCTTTGGTTCTTAGAAATAGCTCGCTAAACACCCATTTCATTTATAGTCTAAGCATGAAATTAATTCAAGACAAATAGGATATTTTTAGCCAGATAATATTTGTGAATATTGTGGCTTGGGAGAGTATAAAATATGGTTTACTTGTTTTGAGGGCACATATTCCTTTAACGTGAATAAAAACATAAGAATAATTTTGTTTTTTAAGAAAGTTGTGAGAAATTGATCTTCTTATAAATTTTATGTCAATCATTATTTATTCCCGCACATTTTTTCTAATCGTAACATTTCACTTTATATCAATCTTTTTTCCCGTTGTAAACTATTCATCTAATAAACTCGAAACAGTTTGGCACAAAATGAATTGTTGTCAGTGTGTTTTTCGACATAACACGCACTTCCTTATGCTAGATCTTATGTATAAGTCGTAATACCCGTGATATTTCTTTACACTTGATATATTTACACCTTAAAGAATAGTTTTTACCCGAAGCGTATGTCATGGAACAACATTTTTCGAGAAATGTACCCAATTTTTTAATGGATTTTTCAACATTCGTTAGGTCTTAGAGTAAAATACATGTGTTAAGATTACTTTTTTCATTGGAAAAGCTCTCCAAAACATTATTTTTATTTCTAGGCTAGGCATGCCCTTAGTCAAATGAATAGAATTTTTTTGCGCCATATACTTTACTTTAGTCATGCAAATAGTATTTTCTATTTGGTGTTTGGACACTTCGACCCCTGACGATTCGACCCCGGACGGTTCGACCCTGGCAGTTTGACCGCAGGACGTTATGTCTACGCTCGTTTTGACTCCGGTCGGTTCGACTCCTTTCTATCTACTCTGTATAAAAGAATTTTTTTTTTGTTTGCATATATAATTTTAAAAATACTGGCTGTCATGTTAGAGGCGCAACATTAGCAGACATAGAAATAACCAAATCACACACACATATGAACATAGCCCCCCCCCCCACACACACACAAACTTGCACAATTAGAAAACTCTACAGTTTTAACCATAACACGTACCATACTATTGCATTATTCTAGCAAAAAGTCTTTTTTATGTACGCTTTTTCATTCATCTACCAATTAATCCACAACATCCATTCCTTTACAGTTTATGCATGACCTTTATTTATGACAAATTAGATTTAATTTTATTGAGCTGTTTAATACTTATGTGATTGGGAAGCGCATGGTTGGGGGCATTTTTTAATATTGTCTATTTGTTTAAAAAAACACACATTGAATCGCAAGGTTTGGGCTTAAAATTTCACAATGCTGGTTTTCTTAATCTTTGCAAAAAGGACATTATCAGTGGCTAAAAAATAGTGCAAATCAGGGCTCGGAAATATTATAAACTCATGACCCAAGAAATGAAAAGCACCCTTCAAATAGCTCACAAAGTTGCCCCTCTTTATAAAAATTACAATTCAGTTATTTATCTTACAACAGTTTATAGATTTAAATGCTTATTCATGTACCATTTTTTAAAATTTAAAATCCCTGAGCGTTTACTTCGGATACATCGGATTCCACCGCAGCTAAGTTCCTTCATTTTTCATTTTTTATTTTTATTTTCGTTTTGTTTGTGTCTTGTATATTCGTTGATAAAGGCTCTTTGCCGAAACGTTCGCTGTTTTGTTACGTCCGGTCAGGCTAACCCATACCTTGTTTACGTCTTTTCCATTGAATTTTGTATAAGCCTGATTGCAGTCCTACCCCTCATTTTGTTTATCGCAGATTAGAACAGTATCCGCATATCAATGTATTAAATTATTTTTAAAATTAAAGGATTTCATGTTAATAAGTTTCTATAACAAATGTATAAAAAGTAAAAAAAAAACAATGACAAAATGACCGGTACGATAGGGGATTTATAGTCAAAAACTGTGATTTTCTGTTGTACTATTATAACTGTAAACATTTTGGAGAATAGGTAACAAATGACATCGAAATGACAACTGAACGTCATTGGATGGGCTTTTTGCAGGTATTAAAATGAAAGCTATAACATTTACGTCGTATAATATTTTTACTGCGAAAAAAACAACACACTTGTTAAAATTGCTCTGGACCTTTGAATTATGTTCCTATTCTATACAGATCATGTGATCTGGGCTATTATGTTGATTATTAAATAATTTTTTAATAAATATATATTTTTTTAAAAAATATTTTAAATATTTATTTAAATTGTGATAAATTTTTATCAAATGAAATCATTTTAATCGATAATTAGTCAATACCTTTTTTAACATTTAATCGAGAAGTTAAATGTTAATTTTAGAGTTATAGTCACTTTCAGTCACCGATGCAGACCCCATTACTGTTACTATATTAGAGTGAAGTCTTAGACTAAATACATCCTAAAATAACAATAGAGTGTTTGGATACATGATAATTTTCTAAAAGAGAATACCGCCTTGTGGCGAGATGTCACAGCTTTTTGACATCATAATGTGGGGAGGGGTAGGAATACATTTTTGTTACGAAGTGTGAGAAGTGGGAGGTGGTAAAATCGTCCAAAATCACTTGACAGCAATTATGGACAATGCCATTCAGGTTTAATAAAAAAAAAAAAAATATCCCTTATAGACCACGAGGGTCCATGGGAGCAAGTAAAGTAGCGTTAACAAGTTTCATTGACCACTAACGAGCATGAGATTGTGTGGTTAGCACAATGCCCGGGGGTCTTGCCAGATCCGTGGTTTGGAACCCGCGACACGAGTTCTTGCTGCGGATCGGTAGTCCAGCTCGCTACAACATAGACCACCGCGCCCCTATTCAGGTTTAATGTTTTTTTAAATTTAAATTCAGTATAACATATGGGCCGAAAAAAGTATTAAAAGTTAATACGACTCAGAAAATATCGCTTTAATAGCTAATATATAGCATATATTAATGCATTTAAAAATCAATAAAGTAAGTCTTCGCGTGAAAATTTAATTTTACTGTGAAATAATGTACGTGTAGAAACTGCAGAATTAGCAAAGATGGATATCAGAACATTATTAACATGCTAAAAAGACAACAACAAAAACGGAAATTATTGCATACGTGAAATTTTGAATTGTCATTATTAGATGATTTTGGGGCGTTGGCAGCGTCTTGTGGTCATAGAAGATGATTTACTGGGGTATATTCCAAATGTCGATTGAACAGCTGCAGTTTTATCCAAATAATCATTAAAATTTATTAGAATTTGGACTAGATATGACAAAGGATTGCTGGTTAAGGAAACTGCGGTTGTTCTAAAATGGCCAGTGAAGAAGGAATAACTAAATCAATAATTAGAAAAAAAAAAAAAATACACAATAAGCATTACAATTAACATAAACTTAATCTTGTCGTGAACGAATTAAATAATGTGAATGCTATACCGAGGTAAATAAGGACAATTAAATCAATTAAAGTGTTTTCCGAGAAAATAATTAGCAGGATAAAACTAAATCAAAATGTTCGTTTGCTATATGAAACTACGTGAACACATGAATACACCTGCTGGCCAATAAATTTTACAACAATCAGTAATTTAATCAGTTATGCTTGCAGAAACAATTCCTTTTTTTATGTGTAAACTGTCTTCACTGTAATTAACTTGCATGGAGTTTATTTCAGGTCTATTATAAAAAATTAAGACATTGATTTTAAATGTAGGGCTTGGGGGCCTTATGATCTTTGCCCCGTCCCTGCCCGCGCCCTTGTCATAACGAATGAGAATATAATTTATATTTAGATATCTTTTTATAGTAAATACAGAAAATTAAAAAAAAAAAAATAATAGGTGTATAATAGTTTCGTTATAAACTACTACTGTCAAGGTATAAAAAATAAAATATATATTTAAAACTGTATTTTCAGAAAAATAAAGGTAAAATAGAGGAAGGTGAAGTCTCTTTAGACAAACGCCTTCATTCTGGTACTGCGTGTTTCTTAAATCTACCACTGAACGAGAGTGAACCCGGAGTTTATCAAATAGTTGTGTCATTTTATCCTACCATGAATGATAATTTGATTTTGGACTTAAATGAAAATGAAACAATCAATATCAACATAGGTTTGTATTAAGCTATCAAAATATTATAATTATTTTAATATAACAGACTAAAATTGTTTTCGCAATTTTTACATTCTATTTGGGACATTTGTTTTCTGTTAATCATGCTGTTAGAATAATCATTTCAGGATCTAAAAGTTATGTAAGCTGTTATTAGAGTAGAGGTTTTAATAAATCTCCATGATAACGTATATTACTTTTTTATTATTTAATAATTTAACGATAAATTAATAAACTAAAGATTACTAACACACTTTTCAAAATATACATTATTAATCAAAGAAGATTGATGTGATTAAGCTACCTTTGCGCGATCTAAACCATAGAGACTCGTAAGATTTGCCTTGGTGGCGCCAAAGTGATACTATGTTGATATCGAGTCACAGTAGGACATTCCACACCTCCCTCGGGAGGTACACTTTAGTGGGAGGCGTTTTCGACCAAGTGTCCTGGACGCCCAGGCGGCCGCTTGTAGCAGCGACCGCTCGGGGGAAGGGGCTTCTCACTCTTTACGTCCCTTAGGGGGCCAGAGGGCTGAGGGGGTTTTCCGGGAAGCCCCATGAAGAACGCAGGCTTGGGACTGCTGATTTTCTTCCACATGTAGGATTTTCAGTTACCTTTCTGCCAGATGAAGTCAAATTTAACGGTTTAATTAAGATAAAAAGTTTAAATGCGCCATTACTCATAAATCCAGAAGCATAAGTGGGTTTGATGAACTCTTTGTCTAATTTCTCTTTCACGCCTCTGATTAACGGAAAAGTTTTAGCTTCGCGACTGTTTTAACTTTTCTTTTAAAGTTATTTTTTTATTTCATGGATGGTATTATAACGCAGTATGAAAGTAAAAGTCAAACAACATAAACATAAAAATACTAAAGACAAGAACACTACTAATTTACAATTTATCTATCCTAATAAAAGCGAAAGCCCTAACTGACTGACTGACTCATCACTAACTGTCATACTCCGTGTAGGTAGAAAAATGAAACTTTAGGTAGTTGTTGGCTATTCTCTCACTACGAAAATTGGCGAAAAATAATGTATTAAATATCGGACCAAGGGCTCAATTTTTTTTTTATTCTTACCTTGCTAATTCTCCCATATCTTGTGTAGGTAGAATCATAAACATTTGGGAAGCTGTGGGGTACCCTCTAGCTACGAAAATTGGTCAAAAAGAAATTTAAAAATGTCGCTCATATATTGCCGTTGGCCGAATTTTTTTCCTAATATGAGCTCTAAAAAAATATTAAGTCGCCAATCATCCTACTATTTCTCGTGTAAGTAGTAGCATGAAACTTTGGACATTTTTTGAGTACATGCTCCCAAACATAATTAAATAATTTTTTAAAAATTCTACACATGGTGGCTGGGGCTCCAAAAACATGTTTTTTTTTACATGAGCATTAAAAAAATTAAAAATCACTAATTCTCCAATTTCCCGATTAGGTAGACCCATCAAACGTTGGGGATATGATATATTCACTTTCACGATGGTAGCAAGTAAACAAATATTCAGACTTTCCCGTACTGGTGGGCCTGGGGCCCAAATGTAGTTTTCTCCCACTCCCCTTGTAGGTAGAAGAAAGAAACTTTTGGAAGTTGTTGAGTACAAACTCCCGATTATATATAGCGGTATCGAATGTTAAATTCTCACTCATGGGGTGCCGGGGACCAAATATAGTTTTTCTTATATTAAAAATTGACATATCTCTAATTCTCCAATTTTCCGTGTAGGTAGGAGCATGAAACTTTCCAAAGATATTTCGTACACTGTCCAGACGAAAGTTAGCGTTAAAGAATTTGAAATTTACGTGTTTTTTTTTTAAAAATGAGTTTTTAAAAAAAAAACCGACGCATCACGAAATCTCCAGTTTACCGTGTATGTTAAAAGAGGAAGAGATTTATTATTGTTGGGTACCCTTCTTCGATGAAAATTGGCTTGAAAAATTTTTGTATTCACACTCATGGGGGCTCGGGCCTCATAGACGTGTTTTTTTTCTTTTATATGTTCTATATACAAAATTTAAAATAACTATTGATCCTATATCCTGAATGATAAACGCATTAAACCTTTTTTGATTGTTAAATACACTTTAACGATGATAGCTGGTGAAATAATATTTAAAATTACCCTTATTAGGGGCCAGGGGCCCGAATGTTAGCTTCTTCTTACTCACTTATTCAATCACTCATCACTCGTTCTCCAGTTTACCGTGTAGCAAGGACCATGAAAATTTAGGAAGTTGTTAAGTAGCCTCCTGCAAAAGGTATAAGCCGAAACATATATCTAAAATATCAAACAAAACTATTTTTTAAAAAATACAAACTTAGCTGCGTGAAATCCAAATAATCGAAGAAAGTAAAGCTGAGAGATTACTGAGCGAATTTATATATGGAAGAAGAGGTGGGTTGGGTAAAACTCCTAGGTTGTCAAAATGAAATTTACATTCATCCCACTAGGGGCGAGTGTGCCGTGATTTTCTATTAATCTATTTTCAACCTTGACCTTCCTGTGCGTGAATGTGCACGACACAATGGCTGTGGCTGCCAGTTCCTTGAAGCCCATATGGTCGCGTCTATTGAATCGTCAGGAGACGGGACACTGTTTGTCTTGCCTAATCGCTCCAATGTGTTCAGACATGCAGCACGAAAAAACCTCCCAGTCTAAAGTATTTAAAAGGAAAGCGCTTACACACAATGGTGTAGAAAACATTGTAGCCAGCGCAAGCAAAGCCATCCTTAATTTTAAAAATCACCTTAAGAAAGACTATCTGGTCAGTTTGTACAACAAAGGACATGTCTGACACCGAGGTCAGCCACATAATGAAGTACCCATATTGCTGGGTGATGTGGGGAGGCTGGTGTGAACCAAAAGATCGCTGTCGGTTTCTGTCCCTCCTAAATACAATGAAGGGTGGGGCGGAGAATATGGTGTTCGTCTCAGAGTACGCAAGGTGGTTGGCTCGGTTCTTTAGGAATATTTCTTTGGCTTTGATGTTGTGTGGATGGTATGTAAGAACCAGCTTGCTCCTCGCAATGGTATCGCGGGTGCTTGGTAAAAAGGCGTCGGCACGAGTGAAGCTTTGGACTCGATGAAACGCATACTGAAGTGTGGCTCAGGATTTTGTCTTTTTTTTAAAAAACTCCACCGTTTCCATCGTCTTTTCCCAAAAAGTCATCCTCAGATTGACACAGTCTACGGATTCGAATTATTTATGAAATTGAAATGAAGTCTTTAGAAGTTTAGGGATTAGAAGAAGGGTAGAGAAGATAACATTGGCTATCTGCTGGTTCGAAGTAAGCCGAAGTTAGGAGACAGTTTTTCTGGAGAGTTACAGCGTTGTCCAGAAAATTGACAGAGAGTTCCGAAATGTAAAGAGTGAACTTAATGGCTGGGTGGAAAGAGTCAACAATTTTAATACATATTTCCAGTTACTTCTCACCGAATGTCTCAGACCGATACCGTCATCTATGCACCTTTTGTAGAATTTGGGGAGGTGATCAGTGTATTCCTGTTCCACTCTGTGCTCGAAGTGGCCCATGAACAAACAAGCATGGCTTGGTTCTATTTTAGTCCCCTTAGCAATGCCACTGAGTTGGTCAAAGAACTGGCCATTTAATTCAAACCAGTTGAGGGTTATAACCGATTCCACCAGTCGTAGTAAGGAGTGTGTAGGTATATTTGGGTGAGGTTGTATGTCAAAAATATTACATAGTCAGAAGGCAATTGTGTGGGGAATATATGCATAAAGGGAAGATACATCAATGAGGAACATATAATGATTTTTGTCGGTTTGATGACAATATGTGTCCGGCTGCGCAATAGAGATAATGCCTTCAACACAACTTTGTACAGGTGGGAATGACAGAGACAGAGTAACAGAAGGATTATAATTTCATCTTCGGTGCTCCTGATGTACAAGTCCAGACTTTTGGATTGTCCAGGCGGTGGAGTCCAAGTTGATTTTCTTTATCACTGAAACCACTCAGAACACATCATCTTAACAACTGAACAAAAAAGAAACTTATTTAAAAACATTTCATTTATCCCACTAAAATATTAAAATATATAATATAAAATATAATATAAAATTGATAAAATATTGTTATTAAGTATCCGTTCATTTTGACTGATCTATTAGTGTGTGAGATCACGAGTCGTGTGGACACGGGTTGTTTCGGAGTGGAGAGAGAACAGGAGAAGTGAGTTGAGAAGTTGGAGGAGATTATTCGCGCTATTCGAATTTGATTGACTACTATGGTATATTGCGACATACATACATTGGAAATGTTGTCACCAAAGGTTATTTTCTCTACTTTAATTTGAACAATGAATAATTGTGTGAGAGATGATAGTATTTCATAAAGGCACGAACATATATGATCAGTCACAAGGACGTTAAACTCAATAACAATATTTTAGTGGTTTAAATCAAATGCTTTTAAATGAATTAGTTATTATTTATTATTGATTTAGTTATGAAGGTGTGATGTTCTGAGTGGTCTCAGTAATGATTAGATGATTAGAAAAAAAAAACAAGTAAGACATAATTACACATTTAGAATTACACACGTGTACCTAAAAACGCTATGTTTATTATTCTACACACTGCCGGAATTGACATATTTATTTACATAATAATTTACACTCCTTCAAAGAAAATGACATTGTTATTTAAAATGAAATCTTGTAAAGACAACATCAGAAGTATCTGTTGTCTGAAATGTACATTTAAAACTATTGTTGGTGAGTTGTGGGGAACAGATGAATTTTGCACACTGTTTTTTGAAGATTGTTTTTCGATTTGAGGAGGGAACAATCTCGGTAAATCTGTAATTGCGTTCACAGATGCAAGATGATCTTTTGGCAAATAATGAAACATTATCCAGCCGTTAAACTATTGTTAGTTAGTTACCCATTAGGAGCTGGGTGATTCAGGGACTCTTAAGGCCACATGAACCAATCCATGCCTTCTCATGGATTCAAACTCGCTTTCCACTTGACCATCGTATTCCTTATAGGTATTACTTGTAGGTATTATTTTAGTCAATTCAGTTTAAGCATATATCAACAAAAAAAACATAGTCATAAGAAAAGCCCTGCATAGACCGCATGCACTCTTGCCCTTGTTTGTGAGGTAATTCAAACGAAGGGATTGTGGCTTGCACAACCATATGATTTCTTCTATGTCTTTGTGCATATGAAGCCACCACATAGTTTGTCTTGCATGTTTTAACATAATTAATTTTGAATACTCTCAGATGTCCTTCGAGGAGCAGACTTAGTTCTTGGGTTCGCAAGTTCTTATAAATAACTACTCTATTACCCCATATTATGCACGCTCGTGTCATTGATAAGACACACTTTCTTGTAAGAAATGAATTTAAACCATTAGTATTATTAGCATTTAATTGCTAAGTATACTCATTTAAGTATAAGACTTATGAGATAGTATTTTATCTCGAGCTGTCTCTTTCATTTTACTTGCATCACTTACTGAGTGTTGTCACTAATATGAGTTATAAAAAATCATCAATATTTAATATTTCTTTAACTGTGTATGCTAATAATTATCTTGATGATCAAACATTACTATGATTTTCTGTTGATCTATACTTAACAGTGGAATCTAATCCAGATAGGAATATAGCATAATGTTGTATTCTTGAAGCTATCATTTGAATTCATTTCACTGGTCCGAATATAAACTGCAAAGCTGATGATCAGTAACAAGTGTGAATTATATTGAACTTACATAAGAAAAGTGATTTTTTAATTCATAAAAGATTGGCAAGACTCTTTATCAATTTGAAAGTAATTTTTTAGCGATCTTTAAGGATTTTGATTTATTGGTATTTCCTTGCATTCATTTGTAATATGTGATAAAACTGCATCACAGTCAAGTCTCAATGGTACTTTAGGGTCTTAGCAGATGAACACTTTTTCTGATGCTGTGATTTTTTTAGCCATCCGAAACGCTTTTTCTTGTATGTAAGAACATGGTCATTTATATTCTTTTGAAAAATGTTCACTCAGTTGATTAATAAAGGTAACATTATTTTAAAGAAAATTATTGTATTAATTTAAAATTTTAAGATTTGATCTAAAATATTTTACATTTGCTGGTGTTGGAACATTTATAATTGCTTCTATTTTTACAAAACATGTATGTAGTTCATCTTCATTTATTTTACGGCCACAGTAAAGTATTTTATCTTGTTAGAGGTTGCACTTTTTAAAATTGCCCTTAAGCTAAATTTGTCTAATCTATTTAGAAAATGTCAATGTTTCTTAAATGTGTTTCATTTTTTTACCAGTGCTTATAACATCATTCTGATTTCATTAAACACTTTCCAATCCTGAAGCCTATGTATACATGAAACGTTGAAATATATGAGAACTTGATGAAATGCCAAAAACCAATATGTTTAATTCAGAAAGTCGTTGATGAGTATAATTTTAGTGAGCTTTTTAGATTCCTCATCTAGTTGACACTGTAGATAGGCTTAAGTTTGATCAATTTTATGAATTTCTGTCCGCTACAAACATTTGTGAAAACATCTTCAAATCTTGGAAGTGTATAATATTCAGAAACTGGGGCTTGATGTATGGTGTTTTTATATACACCACATAAGATTTAATAATTGGAACTATAGGTTAAGCCCATTAACTCTTTGTAATCTTTCCATCAATTCTTTCTTTATCTGGTCTTTTTAATTCTATTTTAACCGTTTCTATTATACTTACTTACAGTTCTTGCATGAATGAATTTAGGTTGGCATGCATTTTACATTTTGTATCTGTGGCGAGAAAGATGTGAATATTGTTTGACAAGTCGTCTAGGGGTGTAATATTTAAGATATCCCCTCTCTGCCTACACGCGCATACTTTAGTAATCTCTCGCAAACGACAATCAACAAACTAGATGGTGAAAATGTAACAATAATTTATTTTTTAATATTTACAATAAGCGGAAACTAGTTCCGGTTTTGCCTAAATTCATCATTAGGCTTAAGCAAATTAATATAATGGTTATAGGGTTAATACTTAAATTTAAGGATGTAGAGCCCCGCTCCGTGAGTGATTGGTTCTGCACGTTCCTTGTTCAGAGCGTAGCCTCAGGTTGTCGTGCCCCGCTCCGTGAACGGTTGGTTCTGCACGTTTCCTGTCCTTTGGGCTGCTTCACCTACGGCTCCAGGTGACTTCAGTGATCACAGAAGTGTGAATAACGGGCTTCTACACATGTATGGTGTAGGCATCAACCAGTGCGGTTGGCTTCAGCGTTACGTTAGGAGTAAGGATGAGTTGTCCTCCTCTGGTCCTGTCGATCGGTGCAGGGTTGAGGTAGGGGTTTGATACAAGTCGCGTGGATAGTGCGAGTCCAGCTCTTGGTCGAAATATGTCGACACTTCGTTGGGAGGTCGCAGTCCGGAGTTGGTGTTATCTTCCAGTACAGGCGGATGCCTAGAAGCCATACTAAGATAGAAAGAATATGCGTATCAGTAGTTTCTCTACTTGTCTGTCTAATCCACCCTTTCGGCTGCCGAGCCTTTGGAGCAAGGTGCCAAAAGGGTATCAAAATACATTATCATAAAACACATGGTTATTTAACATAATTCAAAACATGAAATTGAAATAATATTTCGTTACCACCTTGTAAGTGAATCGTGGAATAAATACAATAATATTATTGGTTACACAAATATAATTCGATCCATCTAGCTGATGTTGAGATGGGGTGACCTCTACGTGGTTCGACAGACGAGTAAGATCGTGGTGTACATTGCGACCTGAAACCGACAAACCCTTAGGCTTGGATAGCCGAATTCCGTTGTTAGGTGCTAGTTTCTAGTCACATATGATTACAGTCGCTGTACGGATCTTAGGCAAAGCATTTAGATGCAATGCCGGTGATGAAAACCAAAGTTCCCGTTGAGGGTCGGGTTACTCCGAAGCGACCGTTTCGTCCCCCTCAATTACTAGCAACGCTGTTGAGCGGTGCCGGTTTAGGGCCAGGGGCGCCAGTACGGAATAACAAAAGGTACCGCTAGGAAACGCTATTGGTCGCGAGCCCTGAGGAAACCTTCCAGTTGGGGTTAAACCCTAGATAGGTCAGTGATGATTCCCAAGCTTTGCGCGATCTAAACTATAAAGACTCGTAAGCTTTGCCTTGGTGGCGCCAAAGTGATACTATGTTGATAGCGAGTCACCGTAGGAAAATTCCACACCTCCCTCGGGAGGCACACTTTAGTGGGAGGCGTTTTCGGCCCAGTGCCCTGGACGCCCAGTCGGCCGCTTGTAGCAGCGACCGCTCCGGGGGGGGGGGCTTCCCAGCCTTCACACCCCTTAGGGGGCTTGAGGGCTGGGGGGGGTTTCCGGTAAGCCCCATGAAGAGTGCAGGCTCGGGACTGCTGATTTCTTCCACATGTAGGATTTTCAGCTGATGGACCGCGTGTTATCACATTTAGTTATGAAAGGAGAAGTACAATGTTGCACGTGGCTGCGCATGGCGTCATTGTGTCAACATGTTTCTACAATTTCAATATTACATTGGACGGAGATTAATATTTAAATAATGGCATAAAATAAGCGTATAAAT
Source organism: Radix auricularia (assembly GCA_002072015.1). NCBI lineage: Eukaryota > Metazoa > Mollusca > Gastropoda > Lymnaeidae > Radix > Radix auricularia. The sequence continues at coordinate 200,462 of MUZC01004566.1, read as the reverse complement.
ACGAAGGAATCAAGTTAGATTTCAAAGTTAGATAGATTCTGGTCTACGAGAATAATGCCGGCTCTCTCACGACAAGGATAGTTATGGATGTAATTCAGTGAATTGAATTTACATTCGACACAGCTCTCTGTAATCACTTGGGCGGAAAGGACGTGTCGTGCCGGAGTGCCAATTTTTATACACGATGTGTAATTTATGCAGCTCTTCCTGATTGGATGTTGCTTGTCGGCCTCACTATCGGGCAACCTTGACCGGTCATGTGCTCCGCTGCATATCTAAAATTCAACCATGATACGTTCAAGTGATCCGTCAATAGTGACTTCCCCTTTGCTTATGTTGTTACTTCGTGCAAGTGACGAGATCTTAATAAATTACGTCAAAGTATAGAGTAAATCCAGCATCAAAAATGGATCAGATTAAAATGCAGACAACCAACAGCTTGGGAAAACTATTTTCCAATCTACCTAAGTAAATCAGATTAGCACAGATAGTGATACATTAATGGCTTCTAGGATGTTAGTCTATTATATTCTTTACTGACACGTTTTTTAAAAGTAAGAATCACAATACAATTACAAAACGGTATTAATTTGGTTATAAGTACCGATCATTAATGACGACACGGAGGAGGTCACCGTCTCGTGACGATAGAACGGTGGATGTTAAAGAAAGGTGACGTCACATCGAAGCACGCCACTTTCAATAAACAGTTCACGTAAATGTTTGTTGATTTGAACTGTTAATGACATTTTGCATGGCTTTTTGCGTGCTGCGATATTAGAGTGCAGCCTTACACTTAATAAACTCTTAAATGACCAAAAAAATTTTAAGAGGATCCTAATTTTCAAATATGACTTTTATGGGGAGGGCGCAAAGCATTGTGACGCTATGTTAATGAAAACAGATGGTGGACTAAGTTTTTGTACGAGACGTAAAAAGGGAGTGGGTTCAGCTAAAAAACCTGGCTAAATCTGTGGGTTATTTTGTATTTAAGACCACTGAAATGAGGCCTGCAACATTGTTTGAATACGAAATTAAGTCATATAAATAAGCATGTATTAAGACAGATTTATTTTTGAAATATTGTATGATTCCATTATTAATTTTCAGTCAATAATTTAAATTAGCTAATAATGTCGATAGATAATAGTCTATAAATAATTAATAAATAAAAGTAGAAAATAATATTTGTTACTATATTATTTGTTTAATGCATTATGCATAACATAAATTAATGATTATTAAATGTGTTTTAATAAAAATACTAATAAAAAGAAATATATTATTTATATATCAATGTATCCCAGTAAAGAACTGGGGTCAAAGCACTTTAAATGAAAGTTGTAACATATATATCAATAATAAAGCAGCAGTCATACCAAAGCAACCATGTTATTACGATAGATAACAACAACAACAAAAAAATAACTTTAATCATTTAAAGAATTGGTGTTCTAATTATTTTCACTTTTTTTTTAAAATGCATATTAAAAGCAGTTTTGAAGAACTTGGTTGTTTGAAGGCTACAAACTTGAAATGCTAGAGAACCAATATATATATATATATATATATATAATAAAAAAGGAAAAATATATAAAAAAGAAAACCTTTATCAAAAGGTTTTGGTGCGTGTCTTAAATATATACAGAAGAACATATATGCAGTAGCTAAGCTTTAATTTTTACTTGACGTTTCAAAAATCGTAGTGCTTTTACAAAAGAAGTTTACCCAAAGAGCTTCTTGAACTATTTTAGAAACCATATCATGACCGTTTGAAGAGTTTACATGTCAATAATTCTAATATTTGTACACAATAAACTACTACAAATACAGATTACCCTAGCGTCGAGCTCAGAGACTGTCCAAGTGAGTTAAAAGAAGATATGAATGTCACTTGTTCCTGCTTTCGGACAGATACTAGTCTAATCAATGCCACGGTAGAATGGTTTCGAATTTCGGATAATCAAAGGGCAGTTCATGACAAATCTAATGTTCTACATTTCGTTTCAAACAAGAAACACGAAAATCATGGTATCAAAAACATTTTTATATTTATAAAATTAATATGAAATTTTCATTTAAATGCCTCAAATTTAATACGTTATTTAACTTGTTTTCAGTGCTAACAGTTTAAAAAAGAACTTAATGCAAATACAAATTGCCCGTTTTTATTACTTCCCTTGAAATTTACAGTTTCTATCTATCTATCTATCTATCTATCTATCTATCTATCTATCTGTCTATCTATCTATCTATCTATCTATATATCTATCTATCTATCTATCTATCTATCTATCTATCTATCTATCTATCTATCTATCTATCTAATCTATCTATCTATCTATATATCCATAGCCTTAGAGATAGACAAGAAAACATTTTCATAACAATATGATCTAATGTGTATGAATGATTTGAATTAAACTCCATATGCTCGAAATAATCATAGTCCAGATTAATATTATTATTATTAAACGTGTCTAAGATTTACATTTTGAGCTTCTTTTTTGTTGTTTATGACATTAGCAGGATATTATTGTAAGGCAAAAAACAGTTTAGGCTGGCTAAATTCCAATACCTCAGTCAGATATCAACCTATATTTGTTGGTAAGTATAAACTTATCCTTTTTTTGTACTGTTGTTGTTGTTTGTATGTTTGTTTGTTTTTTTTTTGTTTTTTATTCAAGTCAAAAAATAAGCATGATTTCTTTGGTTTGACTATTTGAAATTTCAAAGAATGTAAATTGCACTTTTTAAAAAGATGTTTTGTCCAATAATCTTACAATAAGCTTAATAACCAAACAAATTCTACTGTATATGCATCATTCAAAATTAATGAATAAACCCTTACACTGACACTTAATATTAATATTTTAAGATTTGCATTATTTTCCCTTTTTATAAATTAAAGTAAGTACTGATTAAAATTTGTATTGATAAATCAGGACAATTTTAATCATTTACTTGTTAAATCATATTTATATTCCGAATAAATACCGTTGAGTCGCGATTCATTTTTCTCGAAGTCAGTTCAGTCGCAGCGCTTTTAACTTTTTTAACGTAGCACAGCAAATTAGAGCTGCTTTGCAAGAAATGAAGAAGAAAAACATTTTTGTTTACGTAAGCATGGCTACATCAATTAAAATAATGCGAGGAAAATTACGTAAGTAACAAAGATACGAATGTTTAATAAATTGAAAAAAAATATATACATGTTTATTAATTTTAATCGTTTATAATGGATCAAATTAATTTTAATTAATACACATTTTTAACAATTACTCAATTAATTAATCGTTAATATCCGCAGGCTTTATATCAATTTTTGGTAAACATTGATAGTGCCGACCGCACCGCCGTTATCGGCGGCCATCTTGTTGCTAAGGCACGTGACCGCCGTGACCTTCGGAAAAGTAGTGCGAGCCCCGTGAAATCAGAGGGGTAGGGGAATCAGGGATTCTAAAATTGCGCAGTATTTTTGGCTACCGGCAAATTTTTAAAAAATAAATTCACGGGGCTCGCATTACTTTTCCGGCGGTGCCGTGCCATAGCAACAAGATGGCCGAAGGATTGGGGGGATATTCTAATATTTTAAGGAGTATTTTTTACCGTTTTACATAAAAGCAAAATAATGGGTACTCACCGATCAGGCATCGGAATCACAACACACTTTTTAAATCCTTTTAGAAATTCACGCATTAGATCACAGCTGCCACTATTAAAATTGCTGAAATTGATAACTAAACCTAACCTAAGAACTGTCTTGGACCGTCGAGATGAGGTTCTGAATGATTGCTGGGACCGTCGAGATGAGGTTCTGAATGATTGCTGGGACCCTCGAGATGAGGTTCTGAATGATTGCTGGGACCATCGAGATAAGGTTCTGAATGTTTGCTGGGACCTCAATATTCCGAAAATTCTAACAAAAAATGGCTAAAAAATGGCTACTTACTAACATGGTGGACAAAAAGCCCGCCAGTTAATTAGCAGCACTCCTTTCTTTCTAAATGAACACAAGAAATAGTTCTTAGAAATACTCATTTATACGCTGCGCGCAAGAATACAAATACAATTTACATTTTACCGCAAGGGGAGGTAATAAATAAGTAAGAAAACAACAGAATTCAAGGGAAGCAACTCTTCTGCATAGCAACCGGAAGAGACCCGGAAGAGACGCGACGCTGCGGTCGGAGGAACTCGTTTCAGCCCAAATTTTTTTTTTTTAGAAATGAGGCACCCTGTCTGTTTTTCTATCTCTTGTTTATACTTTTAGAAACAGCTTAATTTTAGTTTCACTAAACTTTATATTTCTTTTTAATATAGATTTCATATTTTGTCTACATAAACTAAGAAAGATTTTCATACTCTTTTAAGGACATGTTCACTCTTAAAAATTTAAGGACATAATCTTAATACATTGTATTGCAACCTTTGTTAAGTAACAAGACTTTTTAAGTTTTAAATTTTAAATTAAAAAGCCAAAATATGTCTATGCCTTAGTCTAAGTATGTTTCGTCCGCTATTTTTATTGTTTTTTTTTTACCAAACTCCAAGATATCTAGGATGGAAAATAGATTATTAAACGTATCACTCAATGTCAATCGTCTCAATACCAAATAATCAATCACAGGCATTTACATATTTTAATTTTCAGTTATGGTTGTTAAAGACAAAAGGTTTATTTCCTGTCAATTATCCGTTGGCGAAAGAACTAACATTAAAATTATAATAATAGTTTTTATATTATAAAAATAACAACAAAGTTTAATGTTAATTCACACTTCGATTTTGATTACGCTTAACAGTTTTTAACAGCTGAATTTGAAAGTTATTAATACCAACTACTTACCCCACGCTGACATTCATTCACAAAAGTAGTAAAGAAAAGGATAATTGTTTATTTCTAACGTTAATTTTTTTTTTCCAATGCAAATATATTTTTTAAATAATTATTCACTTAAGTTTTAAAAAGTTGACATAGCCCGAGGTTTCAGATACTTAAAATCAGTCAGAGATTAAATGAGACGTTAAAATATTTTATATTTTGAAATATTTTAAATTTCGGCAACCTAATTAAAATTTTTATGACATACATTTTTAAAACATTTAAAATATTAGGGTAGCGTAGTTATAATTAGATCCATAAAGACATTCTTGATATTAACTGACATTTTAAGAACACGTTTATAAAATAAAATATTCAATTTTCAAAATAATTGTGCATGCAACAACTAAAAGATAATAAAATGATTACTATTTAATTAAGTCTGATAAATAATTATGCTAATTGTCTTTGTTATAAAATAAGGCCTCTCTAGCCTAAATTGTTTTGCAGTGGTTTGCAACATTTCAGAACCTAAAATATGTGGTACAATTGTTTTAAAAATTAATTTAAATTACCAACCGAGTTGCATCACAAAAGCCACTTCAACTAATTTTGAAATGAGTGTGTCTTCTTTTTTTTTTTCTTGTTCTTTTTTAAATTTATTTTTAAATTTATCAAAATGTATTATTAAAATTTTATTTTTTTAATTTTTAAAAAATGTACAATTTATTTACTTGTAAACTAGATACCACAGTGGATCCTAATTTCAACAGCATACATAAAGTACTTACTGCCACATTGGTGCTTCTCGTCTTGCTGTTTTTAACACTTAACGGTACACATTTTAAAAATACTTTACTTTAAAAAGACTATTTGTATTTAAAACTCACAACGTTTGCCTTAGAACATAATTACTTTCTCAAAAAATCCAATAATGAAATTAAGTTATCCGGGCCTTAGCAACTAAGGTCACTCAGTAAATACTACACAAAGTAAAAAAATTTAAAATAAATATTTTAAGAATACATTGTTCTATTTAATGTATACAAAAGAGAAATAAAAGATAATCATCTAATTATTTATTAGTCTATATACCTCAGTGGCGCTAAATTGAATTTTAGATTTTTGCCTGTCTCTACGATCTTCTAGTAAATTATTTGTTCTTTATGCTCGGATTCCGTATTATTGTTTTATAACTTTCTCTTCATCATTTATCAATTAAATGATTGTTCTGGTTTTTAACTGATTTGATATTATCATGTTTACGTACAGCAACATTTAGATCTAATGGCTCTATGCATGCTAAAAAAGGAGGGCCAATAAAATGAGAATATCTTTTGAAGTGTGATTTGATCACATCAAAATTAGCTTTCTAATTTTAATAGTTTACTGGCTTATTTACATTACATTTCAGATTAGCACCAAAGTCTGTAAAAAAAACAATTCCATGAATAATTATAATTTTAAAAAATTATATTTTGAAAATAACCTATATGATACGAGATGTTATCATATTTATTGACCCAACTGTATAGCGATCTTTACAAGGGAATAATATAGTTATTATACAACCATTTTGTTTTTCATTTAAGTTTTCAAGAAAAAAAATGTAATGAGAAAATGGAAAACGAAAAGGTAAAATTTTAACTTTGATGTGATTAGACAGTTTAGCTCTTAGCTTTTGAACGTCATTTTTTAAAACTATTTTAATTTTCAAACGAATAATAGCTCATATTTTAAAAGAGTATGTTTGATATTCCTTTATATGCAAGAAAAATTAAATAAAAATTTTTTACAAACGACTTTATGCCCTTATTTCACCTATTCATTAATTACATTTTTTAAAGGTCTCTGCTGTGTTCTTTTCAGTATTTCAGTACTGTAGGCTGTAGGTTTTTTATTAATATTTTATGATCATTGTAAGCAAAATTAACTTTACATAGTTAATGCAAAAAATAAGGCTTTATTTTCAAATAATAGAATGTATTTGAAATAAAATTCATGTGTCGTGCTTTTAAATTTTCAACATTAGAAAAAGCTATTTCTAACTCCTAAAACATTTACCTTTGAATAAAAAAAAAATTAAAAAACACAAATTCCATTTAGTTTGCAAAATTTGTTTGGTTTTTATTTCTTCAGATTACAAATAATTATAAGAACATGTATTCACTGAATCATTGGCTTTTAAAATACATCATATTGTTAAAAGGCACTACAAATATTTTTAACACTTGATAAAACAATCTATAATTGTATAATGTTTTCTTTATGGTAATAAATGAATAGAAAGCCGTGCGATTTCCGCTTGTTTCAATCGGTATGTTTTTTATTTGACAGCTATTACATGTTACAATGTCATGAAAGTAAGTATAATCAGTTAAAGTTTAAGTTAAATTGATGTAAATAATAAAATAAAAAAGGTTTTGAAAGTACAATTAAAATTAAGTATTTAAAATCGTTTTATTCTACCATTTTAAAGTAAAGCAAACAAAATACATACACAATAGAATTGCCCCAAATAACTGACTTGCAATACAGCTTGATAATAATTCAATTTTTTAAAGACATAAAACACTATTTATTAAACTATTTGAATTTTTTATAACATAATTTCAGCCTTTTTTAAAGATACATACACACATATTAAAATTTATATAAACTGCTTTTTTCAGAAAAAAGTATACGCAATTATGTATTTTGTGTATGTAATATATTTATTTATCATGCATATTTATTTATGTATGTATGTATGTATGTATGTATGTATGTATGTATGTATGTAAGTATGTATGTAAGTATGTATGTATGTATGCATGTATGCATGTATGCATGTATGTATGTATGTATGTATGTATGTATGCATGCATGTATGCATGCATGCATGTATGTATGTATGTATGTATGTATGTATGTATGTATGTATGTATGTAA
>MUZC01004566.1:167088-187316 GCA_002072015.1 Radix auricularia | reverse complement strand
TATATATATATATATATATATAGTTAAACATGTTAGTGTCATGCCCGAATTTCGGCCATTTCGCGCATTGTACCGCCAATTCGCGCTTTGCGTGTACATGGCAAATAAATTGTGCAACGCTGTGACGATCATATTTAATTAATCAGTCATATTTTATAAGGTAAAAGCCATTGTCACTAATTCCTATTATTTTGACACTGTGGTTTACATACGAGTACTGTATTACTCGTAATTATAAACTTCTCAATCCTACATGTGGAAGACAATCAGCAGTCCCAAGCGTGCGCTCTTCATTGGACTTCCTGGAAAACCACATCAGATTTCTGACCCCATAAGGGATATAAATGCTGAGAGGCCATCCCCACTAGCGGTCGCTTCTAGAAGCTTCCGTACTTCGACTCGCTTTCACTTCGGCGCCACCCCGGCAATGCTTACGAGTCTCAATTGTTAGGAACGCAAAAATGCGGGGGATCATCACTGCCCTACCTACCGTTTAACCCCAACTGAAAGATTTCCTCAGAGCTGGCGTCCAATGCATTCCTAGCGTTACCTTTTACTAATATGTGTTGGCGCTCCTGGCCCTAAACCAGAACCGTTTAGTGGCTTTGCTAGTTTATTGAGGGGTATGAAACGGTCGCTTCGGAGTAAAAAAAAATAAATTACATAACTTTTGGTTTTCATCATCGGTGTAGCATTTAAATGATTTGCATAAGATCGACTGTAATCATATGTAAATAGCACCTAACACCTAGCATCGGACTTCGGTATACCATGCGAGGAGTTATCAGTTTCAGGTCGTTGTCTTCTCAACGACCTTACTCATCTGTTGAGCCGCATAGAGGCCACCCCTTCTCAACAGAATCTTCTCAATCAAATATTTCAGTTTAAAGGATTTAGTCACAGGGCATGTATATTGGCTACAGCAAATAAGAAAAAAGTTCGTGTTTTATCTATCGTCGTTGAAAGAGATATGATGTTCTTCAAGTTAGAGGTAAAGAAATATTTAATAAGACCATTAATAGAAACAATACCATCATTTGTACAATCTTTATTCAGAAGAATTATTCTACATACTGCAAATACTCACTTGAAATTTAAACACGTATGTCTCACACGCAAGGAAAAAGACCTACAAACTAAGTTACATGTCACCAAGGAAGTCATTACAAAAATGTATACGTTTATGTAAACCATTTCAGATCAAATTGTCTAATCATAAGAGAGGTCTAGTTTCCAAAAGTTTTGTTATTTAAAAAGTGGAACTCGAGGAGCTAGCTGATAGACATGCAGATTAGTACTGATGCGATTGCAATTTTAGAATAAATTATAAGGATTATTTAACCAAGGTTATATAATTGCGACATCTTAATCTTCTCACTATTGGCGATTCACATGTGCTTAATAAATGGTATAAAAATTTCTAGAAACTTTTAAAATTAATTTAAAGAACATGTGGCCTTAACTATAACTGCTACTAGGAAAAGCTATGCATAGTCTAAGCCTGGTTTCCGTCGAACAAGCCTAAAGTGATGTTCAGAATATGATGATAACATGGAATCAGTCAAATGAATCAACACATTTGGATGCAAGCTTCCGATTTCATAAATTTATGAAAACCCTTTATTTTTTCCGAGTTATTTAGAAGTCACCATGTGCCGCCATGTTTGGTTGCAAAGCAAAAGTTTGGCTAAGTAACTAAAATCTACTCAAAGTGGGATAGATAATTTACCTACGGAGGATGACCTTGAAAAATTGAACAAGAAATCGAGGTCGTTATAATGCATGTATTGTCTCCAGAAATGGATATGCTGCGAGGTGGGCGAGGAACGATCGGAGAGTTCAGACCAGTTGCCGTAAACATGCGAAAAAGATGTGAATAGTATGTTAAAAACAGCAACGTTCGGTCCATTTTTTCTAATCATGTGACAAAATTTGGCATGTAAATTGTAGAATTCGCAGTGAAGCTGACGATGGATGCAATGGTTAAAATAAATTGGAGGCTATAATGTCAGACTAAACGAGAAATCAGGGAAAAAATGACAGCAGCTTATAATCTTTTGCAAGCTCAAGCTCCGATGATGCTTAGAAATCTAGATGCTAAATGCCATCAAATTAAAGTTGGAGAAAACATCATCGTTTGTATACCAGATTTTAACTGACGTCGCTGTGATCCAATAAGCTTTCTTGCAGTTTTCATAAACATGGAGGATGTCTCCTAAAATTAAGGAACAAATCATGGTATTCTCAAACAAATGTGTCATTCGTTTTCCATTGTACACGAGAACTTCTCAGAGTGGAATCAGTGGGCAGAGAAGAAATCTCAAGCTCTGACTAGTGGACATGGCTACACTCGATGGTATTGAGTTTTATGTTATACAACAAATCACTGAAAATATATGGAAAAAAATATGCACTTCAAAATGCAATATAAGTGCATTTGAGGGCGCAGTGGTCTAAGTAGTCTCGCAGACTACCGAAGCGCTGCAAGAACTTTAGTCGCGAGTTCGAGCCGTTGTACTGACAAGGCCCCCAAGCCATTGTGCTAACCACACAATCCCCTGCTCGTTAGTGGTCAATGAATCTTATGACGGCTACTTCCCTTTTTCCCATGGACATTCATGGTCTGTGAGGGATCAAGGTATTTATTTTTATTTTTTAAAATTTTATTTTATATAAATGCATTATTTTGTAATAAGTGATAACAGAAAGAAAAAGCTTACTATACCTTATTAGTTTCACTTTTGTAAAATGTGTTGTAGCACTTGTAATATTCAATCTTTGATAAAGATTAAATTATAATAATCAACCTTCAATCGGCTAATGAATTCTTTCTTAGGTTTTTGGCCAATCGAAAATCCCCCTTTTCGCAAATTCGTCGGCCTTCATGAAGTGGCCTAATGTGGGATATGACCATGGCATATATGCATAACAATATATGTATATATTTTTAAGGAATTTGGTTTTAGTGAAAGTAAAATTGAGGAGACAAGTTTTTGGTATGTTTTAGAAAGAATGTTAAGCAACTATGCGATGAGTAAAATAATATTTGTTTACAAAGGTTTTAGATCCAAACTAAAAAAACAAATGTTTGTACTGGTATGTATGTTATTACGGCGAATAGCTGGGACTTGCAGTTTTTAATGATGAATTTTGTTTTCTTATTGATTGTAATTTTTTTAAATACTTATTTTATTCCTTAATATTTGATTTTTGTTTATAATGATATAATGGTGTTAACAGTAATGCCATAAAACTTTCCTCTATCCCTTGATGTGTTTGAAGTTATAGCAGTAAACTATTGAATTTAAATGAATCATGTACTACTTTGTGTCTTCTAAATCATTACATCCAGGAAGTAGTTTACAAAAGGTGACTCATTTTACGTTAACCTTGATTTAAGCTCCTAAATTTATAAACGCAACACTAACGTATAGTTTCTATTTCAAGTGAAAATGATTCACACTCTCTGCCCTTATTCGGAAATAAGTTCGTCATTGATTTAGTGTGTATATTTTGACTATTCCATAATCTATATATATATATATGTGTGTGTGTGTGTGTGTGTGTGTGTGTGTTTATAATGTAGTATACTTGAATATACACAAATCGAATTATCCTTTTTTACGCTTCTAAAAAATTGATGAGTCACACAATTTTAAGAATAAGATTTAAAAAAACGAGTAGAAAATCAGGAAGTTTAAAGTTTCTTAACTCGTCTAAAATCAATTAGTACATACGAATTAGTCAGATCTATTTCTTTCCAAAAATTAGTAAAGATATCATGTTAAAAAATATATATACAATGTTGTTTTGTGTCAAATGTATACTTGAAGTTATCAAATGCATATGTATATGTACAAAGAAATGAATTTGATTTTGTAAAACGTATGTTTTTAATGTTGTTATGTAAATCTAAGTAACATTAAATATTTAGTCTCATTTTTAAGATTAATTAAAATTATACTAGGCAATGATTATTGCTGGCTATTCAGGTATAAAATGATTTCTTTTTTAATCGTGCATTTAATAAAAAATAGTGTGCATAATAAAAAAAAATTAGCTACTTATTAAATACAACATATTCAATACCAATTCTCTCTCCGATTCAAAGTTCATATATTGAGCTAATTCACAAAGGGATGCAATTTTTTTTTTTTAGTGAAACCATTTCCATATAATGCATTTTTAAATATGTTGTTTCCTTGCCCCATTCTTCATCTGTGGTTAATAAAGTATCGATAATATTTTCTATAAGTTTTACCCTATATTTAAATGTATATCAAGTAAATTCATTTTTATTAACCTTTTTTTTTTGTTACCCGGTCTACAATAAATGGATATGAGATGTTCAATTCAATTAACAATTCCTCATGGTTTACCGAGTGCGTAGTACGTACAATCGGTAAATAAATATCCAATAGTATGAAGCAAAGGTTTTTATTATATAATCTACATAATAATTTTATGGGAAAAAATCCAAACAAACAAACAAACGACAGTCTCTTTTCTTTCTTAGATATTATATTATGACTTGTTACTTAAAATACGTTTTTTAAATGATTCATGCTAAGGAATTAAAATTCTAGTCAGAAAATTTGAGACTTATTGATGACTTAACCTCATATTTGAATAGAAAAAATTTTTAAATTTTCAAAGATACCGATTTTTTAATTTTTATAAAAATGGAACAATATCTGCTTAATAAGACGAAGGACTTTCTATAATATATATATATATTACTTATAATTTTTGTCTAAAAAAATAACTTTTAAAATATTAAAATTAAAAAATAATTTTAAAATTAACACTTAAATTGATTTTTTCTTGGGTCATTGCTTTCTTTATATGATCAGCGACTAATTTCTGGGTATGTTAATGTTAGTGAAACTGCCTATGACAATAAATTTCTTTATTATAAAAAATGGCTTATTTCATGCATATTGCGTCAGTGAGTTGTGCAAGAATTGTAAAAAATATTATAAATGCATGCATTAAAGTAATATAAATAATGATATATCGGAATTCTTCAGTCTCGCGAGTTGATGGTGCATCCACGATGGTCTGAGTTGCATTTCCTTTTGTGGTTATGCAGTCATATCCTTGTGTGACATTCCTTACCACAGCTTATGCACACGAAATATGTGCTTCAGTTTATTTGGCATGGTTTTTGGTAGTTTCTCGTTTTTTAAATGTTACCCTAACAATTATAATATCAATAAAATGTATCTTCCAGTCAAATAAGTTGTTCAGATTTTTGACATATTGAGTTCATCACAATATATTTCTTAACTTATCTTTTTCTCTAATTTTTTATTTATTTGCCCCATTATTTTAAAGGCGCTGCATATACGTCGAAGATTCTTGCTTCATTCGTTCTGATAAGATTTTAAAACATGATGCCCCTGTTGCTAAGTTTAATGGCGTTCACATGCCACTCATGTAAGGGTATTGTGGGATGGAGGCAGCCTTGGTTTCGCCAGCTAACGCCATTCACTAATTCTAACCAGGATGACACGAGTGAAGCTATTAGCCTCGGGAATATTTCTGTGCTTTCAAATAGATTCGAACTAATGACTCACAATACATCAACTGGCCGTGTTTTACCCACAAACTGCCACAATAGATTATCTGATCTAATCTATTACAAATGCTCATTCTTTACATAAGATAATTGCGTCTTTTGTTATTTTAAGAACGCAAATAATATACTGGTTTGTTGCAAGTAACGCCGCCTTCAAAGGCCACGGCTGTAAGTCATCAATCTAATCCCAGCAACCTTGGTTTCACTGCTTTATTTCATGTAACAAGGGCTGAGTAAATTAAGTGACACCTTCCTTCAGCCCTGTAACAATTATTTCCCTTGACGAACATGAGAGCCATGGTACGCTAGCCGAGCGCGTGCGCACCTTATGACAACATTAACCCTATATTGCAATGTATAATTTACAAATTGTAATGTCAATAGACACAAGTTTAGCTTCAGTATCATCTTCAATATTGCTCTTACTATTCATAAAGGTGTTACATTATTATAGGCCTTACGATAAAAATCCGATTTCCTATATGCCTGTCTCTCATTTTGCTCAATGTGACGGTTTACTTTTTAACAACATGTTTTAGTGTGCAAATTTATACCCAACTTGCCTATTAAATAGATATGTCTCTTCTCCCTTGAGTTCTACATTCATTAGGAGCATTATAACATTTTTTGGGGGAAAATAATTTATTTTTTAAAAATTAAAAATAAATATTACATGAATTGTTCTCTTAGGTAGTTTTTTAAAATATATTTTATTTATCAGCCCTGCATAGCATTACGCTAATACCAATTACAAAGTTTTTTTTTACAATTTATGTCGAAATTTAAGGAACAAATTTAGAAAAAACCAGATAACCAATAATTCCTACACAATGCTAAACAAAAAACAAAAAAACAAAAAAACAAAAAAAAAAAAAACAAATAAAAATAGTTCTTTAAAATTTGGCAGGCGTTTTCTCAAAATAAACTATAGCCTCCTCGTTAGTCGTTATTCAAAGTTATATTTGATAATGCTGCACCGAATGTTGGTTAATAAAGATGCCGATTGGTGTCCAAGTAATAGCGATGATAGCTGTCTTATTATAAAATAATGTATTTTAACTCAAATTTTCTTCTTATTTATTTTATACATTATTTTCTGAATCCCCATGCATTGCAAGCTCAGTATATATTTTAAACTTTGAATAAGATGAACATAGTTAAAGTTAATTTAATGAGAAACAATCAATTTTTTAATTTCTTGGGATTAAATCTAACAGAAATCTAAGAAAATAGCTTTTTTCTCTAACAACAAAAAACACTTTATAGTCATCAATATAATATGCTAGACACAACCCGCGGTATATCTTACGCCGCAGATTTACTCATAGATATTTCAAATACTGGGGGAAAGAACGGGTACAAATAAATGCATGAAAAAGCGAAAACAACGTGAGTGAACTTGTCAATATCGGGATAAGAGGTGACCGCCGACGATTTCTTGGTCTCGATTTATGCGTAAAGGGGGTGCTGTTATTTTCCCTCATCATATATATATATATATATATATATATATATATANTGTGTGTGTGTGTGTGTGTGTGTGTGTTTGTGTGTGTGTGTGTGTGTGTGTGTGTGTGTTATAACAAAAAGTTTTTTTTTTTTTTTATTGAAACCACTTGCAATCGAGGAAACTGTATGTGCAATTTAAGAATATCAATTACATTTTTGATTATTTTTCAAAAAGTTCCCCCATCTCTTAGACAATATAAAAATGAAAAAAAAGAAACAACAAGAAAAAATAATTATTTTTTTTTCCAAAAAGGACATTTTTAAAAAGCAAAATGATAACCATTAAAACTAATAACTAAGCCAAATTAATTAACCAATGAGATATAGAGTAGTACACAATGTATAAGAAATGTTTAAAACATATTTTTTTCCTATGAACGTCAGATTTAAAAATTCAGCTTTTCACGATTTCGCTTGAAGTTCCTCCGTCAGTTTTACAGCACGTTCAGCAATTTGGTTTGATCTGCGAATGTCAATAAAAGTTGTTTTTTTTTTTGAATGACCAATTTGTGTTTAAAACACTAAAGTGCGCGTTATTGTAGTAATGTGAATGGAACAAAACATTTGTCCATTCATATCAGTTGAAGTCGCATGCTAGAGCAAGGACACTGTGCCACACTGTATAAGAAAAAATGTTATAACAGCACATATTGCACATGAGTTCTATCTTCCCTTGTATAAATTTGGGAGTTTCTCCCAGCTGATTCTAGGCAAACGCAAAGATGTTTTGTAATGACGATAATCCTGACAAAGCTTATATAAGAACTTAAAGTCATCTTGTCATCCGTGATCATCGCCTGTGTTAACATCATATGTCGCAACGAGGCGGTAGTCAGCCTGAAGAGGATACATGTTTCTGTAAATTTGTAAATGCATGCATTGTTAAGTTCTGGTTTGCTTGTTGGCTCTTGAATGAGAAAATCCATAATATGCTTCAGAAGGAGGTTGAGTACATGATGATGACATCATCCTGTTTAAGCTTTACAATCCTATGGGTAAGACCAGTAATTACTGCGGTCGTGTCAAAGATTATCATGCAAATATTTTCCCAAGCATCGTTTTAATCAATTAGCTGATATAGTCCCTTGGAATCGTTTACCATCAAACTAGAGACAATGGGGATCTTTGCTTTGATTTTTTAGCAATTTTTATTTTTATTTTCTGACCTTCAGAGATTACTCGTTTCCATACACCCGTCTGACTTTGAACCAGGACATCATGACCCTGTTCAGCAAAGGTTGCAAGATCGTCGTGTGCGTTCTGTGTAGAAAAGTTGTTTTTCTGTACTAGTAAACTCGTGGTTTGTAGTGTTTGTTCTTTGTTATTTCGGTTAGCGTTCAGGATAAGATGACGTGAAAGAAGAGTTTGGCAACTTAGCTAAGGAAGCTGAGTTTTACTAATCCGAAGATTCTGAGCTAGTTTATATGTTTTTGTGGGTTGTGATGAAGAAGAGCTGGCATGAGCTTAGTTTTTGATAGTTGGATTCATTTTTATGGGTAGATGGATGCCAAAGGGTCTTGTTTGACTATTTAATAAACAACATTTCCTGGTAGAGGTCTTTATCCTTTGTACTTTTCTATTCAACATTAACGTTGGTGACATCAAATAAATGAGAAATGTTGCAGTGAATTTATAAGACGGTTTCTTCTTGTTTTTGTCATATAGATCAATCAGCCTATTTAGTTTCCTTCTGATGTGTGCGCTGGATAATAGTGGAAAGTCTAAAATCTCCCTCCAGAGCGATTCTATCTTCGTAATCATAATTTTCATTTGATTCATTTGCGTTCCTTTCAATATATATAAATATATATATATAAAGAGAGAGAGAGTGAGTCTGAGAGAGAGAGAAACCTTAGGATACGTCATTAATCCGTAAAAGACTTTTAGTCGAATACAATAAAGTGCGCATAACAAACCTATTTTATAATAAGTAGTAGAGTGGACGGGGGGGGCGCGATGCTCTAAGTGGAAGCGAGCTGGACTCCCGAGCCGATTTAATCGAGCTAGAATCGCGAATCTGCCAAGGCCCCAGGTGCATTGTGCTAACCACTCAATCCCATGGTCCTTAGTGGTCAATGAATATTGTGAACGATACTTCACTTGCTCAAATGGATCTTCATGGCCTGTTAAGGGTGTTTATTTATTTTTATTACAGTAGAGTGGACATGATTAATCAATTCCTATAGTAAAAAATATGATATTATTTATACGTTTATTAACGCTTTTGTATAAAATAATTCAAAATATGCTCCAAATTAAAAAAAGAGTAAAAATAAATTTGTTTCCGTTGTCCTGTTACCCAGAAAAAATTTTTTTTCACAATCAAAGAAATAGTCGATCTTCACCTGTCGGTATTCTGCAACTAAATCTCCAACAAAAACTTTAACTTTATTCTTAAAACAATATCTGTTCTTTTTCAAAACCTTTTGGATTCCAACATTACGTCTTTAGCGATTTGGCTCCTTTCATTGGCTTTCATAGAACGTACGTTTACTAAAAATAACTCAGAAACATTTGACATTTTATTTTGTGTTTAGGTCTTACCAGTGGCGTAGCTAGGGCTTTTGTCGCCCGGGGCGGTATTCAATTTGCCGCCTTTATAGGGGTGTCCATAAATGACGTCACGCATGTGGGGGGGTGGGGGATGGTGTCACATTTGAAGTAAAAAAAAGCGCAAAATTAAGTAAAAGTTTATTTTAAATGTATGATTACCGAAACTTAATTTAATAAAGTTTTACATGGTTTCACGCGTGCTACGATATTAGAGTGCAGTCTTACACTAAAAGATATTTAACTGACAAAAAAATAAATTGGAAACAAGCTATTTTCAAATAGAAAATATGGCTTTTATGGGGGGGGGGGAAGCTTTGTGATGTCACATTGAAGAAGGGGTCTAAGTTTTTGTAACAACGTGACCGGGGCGGGGGGGGGGGAGCAGGGGATACATTTTCAGCCAAAATTGTGACACTTCATTTGAGGACGGCCACTTAAGTCAATCGTATTATGAGGATTTTTATAAATTAATAAACATTAATTTAAAAAATTGTAATTAAATGGAAGTACATTGTAAAAGTAACAGATGTGGAACATGTTAACCATTCCATGCCATATTTCTATAAGCATTAATAAAATAGGCCGAATTAGATGATATACCTATAAGTACACATTTTTAAAAATACAAGATGCTTTTGTTAAAGGCCACACGAAATTTATTGAGGTCCCAGGCCTCCCAACCCCCAAATGAGACAAAAACCTATTCCACATTTAAACCGAAAATTATTAAAAATGTATATGCTTTCATTTTTTATTTAAAAACATATGATTTCTTTTATAAACAGAGAAAACTGTATAGATTAGTATGTAAACATATTTATACATTTACTTACCTAACTTTCATAATAGATAAGTCGTGTATTATATTATCAAAATTTAAATTATTTGGAATATCTTGTTCACTCTTTAGTCTTTAAACAATATTGCAAGATTTTGTAGTCTTAAATAACTCAGTGTGGAACAAAGATAGGGTCTAATTTTTTTTTATCAACTGCAGTTTGGAGAAGCTCCTTTCACAACTAGATACACTAATAGTAATTGTTGAAAACATTCTTAGCAAAATTATACTGTTTGGTATAGAATTTTCCAATCTATACTATTTAACATATTTTAATAGATCAAGGGGACATCCCCCCCCTGTTTTTCAAAAATAATGCCTCTACTTGTAGTGTATGTAAAGCGTTGGCTGGTCTTAGGCCACTGCCATGCACCTATGCAACCGCAGTGGGTTCACGCTTTCATAGACCCAATCTATCTTAATTTTCACTTCTTACCCTTATTAATATCTTATCCCTACCCACACTGGGTCCCGCGCATCCCCTTTCACATATTAAATTGCATATGGCGCCGAAATTGCAAAGACTGGCCCTGTGTACAACTATAAAAACATGGACCATTTTTCGTTCAATTTGTGCTGTTCTTTGTCAATGGTAATAAAGACATTTATTTGATGGTAAAAAATTTCATTTAGTAGATTACATGATAGTATTATACACGAATATTTTCTTGCAAGAACATGCAACTCATCAGTGGGTTATATTATTTTCTTTTATAACTGCATCTATGAATAAAAACCTTTCTTGTTGTACGACTTGCTCTAAAGATAGAACCCCGTATACTGACTTTCTCCACTCATACTTATTATCCTCCCAAAACGTATTTATATTGATATCTCCAACTCTGTATAATCTATAAGAAAATGTGTTCCCATAAATTGAGATACTATAGAAAAGAAAAAAATATTGCATCGAACTGAGTAAAGTTCTAGCATCTGATCTCGTTTAACTAGTTACTTCTTCAGGTGTCAATTTTTTCCAAGACGTTTGAAATTTTAAAATATGTCTTTTTGGAAATTATTTATGTTATAGCGATGTTTATTACCGGATAAATTTGAATATTTTACTGTTCTTCCGCTAAATCTTAATAATTTTCCATAAAATATAAAAATTGAAATTTTTTACGCATTGCTTTAATTGGATAGACGTAGCATTTTAATGAATAACAATATTTTAACGAAATTTTCGCCAATTGTCGTCGTTAGAGGGTAACCAACAACTTCCCAAAGTTTCATGTTTCTAACTACACGGCAAGCTGGAGAATTATTGAATTTCACATAGTAAATAGCTTATATAAGGAAAATAAACATTTTCGGGGCACCGGCTCCCATGAATGTGAATTTCAAAATTCTTTTTCACCACTTTTTGTCGTAAGAGAATATTCAACAACTTCCTAAAGTTTCATGCTTCTAACTGCACGAAATTTTGGAGAATAAGTGATGTAAAAATAAAAAGTTTTTTGGCCCCCGGCCCCACAAGAGTGAGATTTTTAAAATTCTTTTTCGCCAATTGTCGTAGTGAAAGAGTACTTAACAACTTCCCAAAGTTTCATGCTTCAACCTACACGGGAAGTTGGAGAATTAGTGATGAATGAGTGAGTGAGTGAGTGAGTGAGGTCTTTCCCTTTTATTAGTATAGATTTTGTTACATATTATAATAAGTTATATAATCATTTTCAGAATTTTGTAATATAAAGATAACGCTATGCTTGAATTATGTGCAGTAGTCAACTTAAGAAACCAAGAATATAACCAACTTCTTTCTACGTAAAACAACTTTGACTAAACATTTATATGAATTAAGTTCAACCTTCAAGCTTTAGGAATTAGTCATACTACATGAATCATGCCAGGTCTTAGTCTCGGCATCGGTTTAGGACGACACCAAACACAAAGGGCAGTCTATAAAGTACGTCATGTTCAAAAGTTTGGAGGAGAGAGTGTAAGGAAGTAAGACATTTTGTGAAAGGAGGGAGAGATGTCCGGTCATGTTTGACGTTACGGTGTTTTACATTAAAATTTAATTATTGTGTTAACAAAAACCTTTTGTGTAGGAAATTGTGACGTTATTTATTGGGGAGGGGTGTCCGAGAAATATAACATTTTGTGATCGGGAGCTAAAAATGTTCAAAAGTAGCGTGACGCAGAGGCGTCACTAGGGTTGGTGTCACCCGGGGCGGTAGCTCATGGTGTCACCCGGGGCGGTAGCTCATGGTGTCATCCCCTCATGATTTAACCCATAGAAATCCTCCGAGTTTTCCATTGCCAAATAACGGAAATATATAGAATTTTATGGTCTGGTGTCACCCCCCTGATTGTGTCACCCGGGGCGGCCCGCCCCCTCCACACGCCCCTAACGACGCCACTGGCGTGACGTACTTTATGGACGACGACATAGAAGATTTATTGATTTTACGTTAAAAACCGTCGCACCAATTTTGTTTTATTTTGCCTGTTACCGCTGTCATAGCTGACTTAATTCAATATTTCTATGAAAAAATTCTTAGTCGGCTTTCTATGATACATCAATTACAAGACAATAAATTTTGTAATCAATTCAGACTATACGTTATGTAATAAGTTAGAGATGTCCCATATTTAAAAAAAAAGCCTAAAACAGTTTGTGTTTACATGCACACATTGAACCAAAGAAACAACAAAAATCATAACAGTATATAATAAATTATATAGTGAAATGTTTAATGAAAGATGAATACTAAAATAGTCAGTGACTCAAAACTTAAATGTTAGTGTAACAATTGGAATTATCAGTTTAAATGTTGGAATATATGTTAGATAGGGAAATCTTTGTTACAATATAACATTTTAAACAATACCAAACTCTACAGGCACCATGCATCACTATTGTCATTGTATATCTCTTAACAATGTCTTGATTCGTTAAGATTTTAGTGCTACAATTTGAAACATAAAGTTTTCTATGTGTAGGTACTTATCATGTAGTTGAATGCGTTATAATCTACGTCTTAAATAACACTTAACACTATTTTATACGTGCCTTGTTGTTTTGTTTTTTTCAAAAGTTACAAGCACATTTAATAGCTAAACGGTATAAGAGATTTACCTTAAATACCATTTTCCATTATTTCCAATGAAATTTGAATAAAAAATAGTTAATTCGTGTTTCATAGTATATTAAGGGAAAGTAATATAAACGTGAGCGCACACATACATACGCAAACACACACACACACACACACACATATATATATATATTATATATATTTATATATATATATATCAATAAAGGGTAAATTTTCAATGCATTATAAAAAGTCTGATAATTTTATATAGATATATATATTGTGACCTAAGGTTTTTATATGCAGGGAGGGTTAAGAGATCCACACCTCTAGAAATGCATTTAATGATTGCGTCTCTAAAATCCTCTGTCAGCCCAAATCAAACTCCTTGTTTTCACGCATGGCTCACTCAAAAGCAGGGCGAACCATGTTTGTACTAACATGAGAAGGGATGAAGGTGGTCAATTGTCGCTTCAAAACTAAAAGAATTAGGTAGATGAGGCTCGTTAACCAAGGTTGTTTGCCTATCTAGGGGACGGAAACTGTGTTTACAAACATCCCTTTCCTTGCCGCTACACATTTTGAAAAGTCTAGGATATTAAACTCCGAAAGACATTTTTAAAAAATGCAGACCTTAAGGAGATCTGCTATTTAATGAGTTAACATCTTATCTGCTCCTGCTACGTGAATAATGAAAAGCTATATCAACATTAGTTATAGGTAAATTTTAAGTTTAACTAACACTTCTAATACGTTAATTACAAATCATGATTTATTAAAAAAATAATAATTGTTATAGTAATACCTTTTCAAATATAGTTTTTTACAAGTCATTAAACCTTGAAATAACACTTGAGGAACGAGATTACTTATGTCTTTAGATGCGTCATTACCTCACTTAGTGACACGAACACCATCATAGTGTGTGAAGAGAAAACATAAAAATCTTTATGTTCCGTTTATTTGGATCTGCCCTCTTTGGAAGTGGTAAATCGTGGATTGTAATACTTTGAACTACATGATGACACCATTCTTTAAGTTTTTGTACTTTAAGCTTCCTAATATAAATAATTGATCCACTTCCTAAAATATTTATTTTCAATTTCAAAGTATGACTCATTTATAATCCATTGTTTGATGTACATAATTGCTGTAAGCCATATCCCCGCCCTCAAAGTTCCTAACATGACGAATAACTCATATTTTCTCAACTTAAGTACAATAACAACTAGAGTAGACACCGCTTGACATTATAATAATTATGATGAAATATTAAAAATTTATAATCTCAAGACACCATCAGTTTTAAGGTGAATTTAAAAAAATATTATCTATATAACTTAAATCACAGACGACAAGAACATAATACTTGTATCTATGCCTAACTATATAGGTATTATTTTTTCCATCTGCGAATTTTATTAAAAATATTCATAGCAGAAAAAAATATTAATGTATTTAAAATACACCATCATAAAATATTGATTAAGAGAGTATTAAAATCATTTTTTAAAAAAACACATAGATCTACATTAAAGGAATAAAAAAAACAACAACCGGGAAATAAAACTAGATTAAGTAACATTAGGCTAAGCATCTATGTATAGAAGAGAGATCGAGAATAGCTAAGTTTGATTTGTTTAATTTGCACACATTTTATAAGTAGAGTGGGCTGATCAAGGCAAAAAACAAACGGGATATACTTTTTTGATTACATATTGACAAATGATTTTATGAGTAAGAGTATATGAGGAAAATAATGCGCAGCAAAGATATTATTTAGCATTAACTAAATAATATACCGATTAGAAATTAAACGCAGTCTTGCCTTTTACAGTTACATAGCCTTTATACAATAATTTATAATCACAAGTATGACTAATCTCATCAGCCAGCAGCAGTATATAACACTAAGAGTGTGCATTCATTATATCTGATCAAGAACATGTAGTTATTTCAATATTTGATTGAAATGAAATGAAATAGAATTACGATTATATTTATTTATAAGTTGTGTATTTTTATTAGTTTATTCCACTTGCGACGATTCCTAAAAAAGTCCTGCAAATTAATGTTTGGCTTATATTATATAAACACACTACTGTCGTTAATTATCCATATCAAAGTTTAATTACATTTACAAAACCGAGTGGTTCTAAATTTTTGAACCAAATCGCATCATTTCAAGGGGTGGGGGGGAGTGATAAAAGAGGTTACTAACGCTTATGGTAGTTATTTTTTTTTTTAGAAAAAATATTAGAAATTAAACAGAAAATGAGTTAAAGTTTTAATTTTTTAAACAAAAAAAGAAAGACGTCAATTAGAAACATTTTAACATTTTAATTTTATGAAATTATTTATTAAATTCATAAAGGTAATTTAACAAATTTAAAACTTATCAAATGATTTTGATCAGCAGGATAAACTTTGTGTGCTGCACATAATGTAGTAATTTTCTGCGCTATTTTCGGCAGCATCAATCTTAAATAACTGCAATAGAGTATGTGTAATTTTTGTTTAAAAGAGTATTCTTGTTGTTGTTAATAAATTGGTAAATAATCTCAAGCCACTGTTTACTAAATATAAGGATTAACGGTACTTAAGGTTTGTTGTATTAATGCCCATATTTCATGAAAAGCTGTACGCACCTCCTAATGCAATAAAAATGTGTTGCAATTTATATTTCAAACCATAATGTGCTATTACTTTCATTACATATTCTTTCAGATGTGGAGATTCTTTTGTTTGTAATTGACAAACGGTACATTATCCAATAAGGTACGCGCATTTTTACAACATCATCAACTCGTTGTTCAGAAATAAATGGTAAGCACCTAATCGTTAACGATAATAAAATATGACTTCATCAGTTTTTAAGCTTTTGATAATTAGGTAACTAGCTGAATTTCACTCGAACAAAATGTTGGTTGTGTGTAAATTAATTCACAATTTCAGTTATACCACATTTTGTTAAATTAAGTTTATCACTTGAAAATAAAAATTGTTGTCATACAATTTTTAAAACCAGTTGATCAAGTAAGCAATATAATTTTTGATTAACTTTAATTCGATAGTGAAGCAAAATTTGTATATCTAAACAAAAAAATAAAAATATGTCACAACTTTATTAGGTGACTTATAAAACATATGTAAAAAGACATCCTCATACAAGACTCGAACGTCTTACAAAGCAGTAAATGATTTTAAAAATAAAACATTTTCAATACAAAGTATTTTAAATAATTTATCATTCAATAATTCTTCTTCTTTTGTTGATTTATGTTATTACTTATTGTAGAATGTTATTGAGTCTCACACTTACATTTTCGCCAACAAGATGTTGACGATAATAATAGAGTGGACTGTAAATGCACTCGGAACTTCCAATTTTGAAATACCTCTGTCTATTGCTGCTGTTCAGATATCAATAAAGGGCATTTTATTTACGTAAAAAAGAATACATAATATTTTTTTTAAATAGTCTAATGCATTGTGTCAGGAGCGTAATACGCACTTGGGTATCTCTTGACTGAATGGACTCGAGTTTACGGAGATAATGTTTTAGTTAACTCGAATCACATGAGTGTATAGGTAAAGGACATGCGAGAGGGCAGAAATACAAGTTGTGGAGTATAGGCCATTCGTGGCAGGGAGAACAATTTGTGAAGGCGGTCAGTCAGACGAGAGAGACTGGAGCGTGGCCCAAAGTGGTCGGGTCGGATCGAAGAGCGCTTACATTGTGATACTGTTAGTACTTAGATGTGAAGTTGACGAAATATTATAGTGTACATGAGATAGACATTCGAGGAGACCATAAAGTACTGTTTGGAGTGTGACTATTGAGCCAGAAAAGCATAAATGTATAGTTCCTATATTTTAGGAAGAATGACTATGTTGTACAGTGGAATAAAATTTTGAACATTTTATATACTTGCGTCTGTTATTGGTGTACTTTAAGTAGGTTGAGAGAGCAAGACAAAATCCTAAAACTATTAGACATGCAAAATTACACGTAGATAAACCTTTTGTATAAGTTTCCATGCAGTAAACACCTAATAATTACCCGCATATTTGTTTCAACCGCAAACATGCTTAAAGTTAAGCTTTATTTCTATATGATATCTACTCATATGGTTTAATAGAAAATCAAGTTGATTATAACTGGAAAAAACAACAACAATGATATTTCATAATATTGAGAACTTTCATTAATAATGCATGATTGCACTTTACATTTTATTTGTAATATGAATTGCTAACTTGTGTAGCGGACTGAGGGGCTTGGGATCGAGCCCACGGGAAGCTACAATAAAAATATTGGGAAATGACTAACGCTTAGAAAGTCCTCCGCTGACCTGGAGAGGGATGAGCACCGCCAGTGCTTATTAAGCCCGAGAATGTTATAATGGAAACATTAGAATCACCTAAGACCTTAAAAAACGAAAAAAGAGGTTATTGGACTTGGAAAAAAAAGAAACAAAAACCTTGTGTAGCGCAGTCTGTATAATACTCACACTTGTTGGGACTTCTTCTTCACCAAAAATATGAGGTTTTGCAGTTTTCCAGTTATGGTATGTTATGAAACAAGTAAACCAGCGTCATTAAGTCTGGCATGGGTGCAAAGGACTTTGAAAATTGTCTATTAATAAATAATATTTGTTTTTTGTTTAAAAAAAAGTGAATCATTTTCTTTATAATTTTATTTAGCCTAAATATAACTTAATTTAAGTCTTAAAATAAGAGAATGCACCACGATGCAAATAAAGGAGTACTCTCAAATCAAGCAAACGCCCCACTATGTTATTTAAATAAAGAAAATAATAATACACATTATGATCGAAAACCATAAAACATATTTTCTCAATCCTTAATTCTCAGTTGTATGCTTTCAATACCCCTTCAGCGCTCTCTTTCGTCTTATGTAAATATCTGACACTTACCTACCCCTTTGATCGCTACGGTGTCGACCTTGCGGTGGTAGATTTCCCTTTATGAATCACTGGCCCAGCTTATAACCAAGCATAACAAACCCCTCGAGTTCTTTTGCCCTACAAACTATTTCTATACAGCAGATTTATTGGGATCCTCTTATTCACCGTTGTGGAAGTTTTTGAACTTATGTGGTTCAATGACGCCTTTGTTAGCGTAGTGTATGTTGTATTAGAATTTGTAGAAATGTATTTATAGAGACTTAACATTTCAACTGCAGTGCTACAGCTCGAGTCAAAACGTTTTTCAAGCATGACGCATTCGAATCTTAACCAGCTCAGACAGGATTTTTTTTTATTTAAAAAAAAAAACGGTTTATAAAAAGCGTGTGAGAATGTTTTGCTAGAGTACCACGTTAGGAAATTCAAGAAAACTTAAAATTAATACATTAATTCAGAAACTTATTAACTATTAATTAAAATATGTATTTAAATTAGAATTACATGTAAGTGTAGAATTACAATTAGTTAATGCAATATTTCAATATGAAATTATATTTTCATTTTCCTATTATAAATCAAAAGCCGTTAATATATTAATTTACATTAAAAAATAGAATGAAAGAAAAATATGTATATGTATGATAAAGCTTTTTTAACATGATATTGTAGGAAACCCGTTTTCATAATGTAATAAATATTATTGAGTATTTAATATCATGGTATATTGTATTAAGTAATGAAACTATCAGCCACAAGCTTACCATATGTTTTATACAGAAAGAGAATGACAATATTCATATGTATATTATAGCTAAGTTTAAACTTATAAAATAACCATTTTTTAAATTATCATTCTAATCCTAATCCTACCGCGTGCCATGTCACAGATGTAAACAATGGCATGACATTTTGTTCCTTGAAAAGGTTCTCAACTCAGCTATTAGTGTTACATTGTGTTTTATAATTAACCTATATAACAAAGTGTATGGTTCAAAGGACCTTTTCAGCCCCTGTAGCTACGACATGCTTGAATACACACGTAAACATTTACACATGAATAAATCTACATTATAATTTTTTTAAAAATATTCTTCACGATTGACCAAGTTAGATCTCATACAGCTCAAATTATTTACGAACTAGGCTAAAGTGTGTCGACGCTACGCTCCCTTTAGTTTGTTTGACGAAAGGTGAACCTAATATACACATTCAAGTTTCCTTTTAATTTATTTTTAAACCTGACATAATAAAATTGAAGGAATGTTTGGATTATTAATAAGGAAATTGACAGATTTAATATAAAAATTATAATACTAATAATAAATGAATAAAATCACACACACGGCGAATAAATAAGTGAAAACTTAAACATCTCAATTACCTTGAAATTATTCTCTTTCCTTTTATACCATGTCTAACTATTAATAAATGACACAAAATAAAAGATATGACAGGAAACAAAATAACATGAAGGGAAATTGTCTCTCAAATGTATTGAAAACATTTAGTTGCACACATTTAAAGTCTTTCTGACAATGGACAAATTTAGTGAAAACCTATTGTTGCATTAAAACTTAAATTAATTTAAATGTTCTAACCTCAGAAGCTAGTTGATATTTGATAGAATAAATGATAAAAACATTTCTACACGGCTTAAAATTTTGAAAATTTTCAATTGGAATCAAGTTTGCCCTTCAAAAAAAAATGAAGCTCGCTGTATAGATACTTACAGTACAATAGCTTTAAAAATAACATTAAAGTGGATTTAAAAAAAA
>MUZC01004566.1:148820-167076 GCA_002072015.1 Radix auricularia | reverse complement strand
ATAAAAAAAAAAAAAAAAAAAAAAAAAAAAAAGTAAATAACACAGAGACTAAGGAAGGTAAGTCAAGATATATTTGTAGCTATTGTTTCTTTACATTAACTCCCTTAATTAGAAAGGGGAAATCGTGAAATGAATTAAACTTGAAGATCG
The DNA here is from genome assembly GCA_002072015.1 of Radix auricularia. NCBI lineage: Eukaryota > Metazoa > Mollusca > Gastropoda > Lymnaeidae > Radix > Radix auricularia. Next base: position 166,926 of record MUZC01004566.1, on the reverse strand, counting down.
TTATATTCTTCACTGTGCATTTATTGCTAATTTTATAACATAATGTTGCTCTTTCGCGGACGAGAAAAGTAGCATCAATATTTTTTCAGACTTGATAAACTATGGCATTGAATTCCAAAGATGGGAATCGAGATCACATGCACATTTAGTTTATACAGTTATATATATATATAACATTTTTGTTTGTTTGTCTGTTGTAAATGTGCACTAGTATAATCCTAAAATCCTTAAAGCCGTAATTAATAAGCTATTTCATGCTAAGAGCATAACTCTTCGCGCGTTAAGCTTTAAAACATTAACACTTAAGGACAAAAAAAATTTCTGTAAATTTCAAGAAATTAATTTCAAATTTCTGAAAATATTACACACACACACACCAACACACACACATACAAACACATGCATGTATATATATGAAATGTGTATATGTAGATATATTGTTCCAGTGTAGGACGATTTCAATGTTTACAATTATGGTAATATTTGTATATTTTAGTGTTTGTTTCAGTTACAATTAAATAATCTATTTTCTGGAATATATTAGATCATTGAAACTTATATTTAAATATTTCGGTTAAACTGTATTGGGCTTAGAAAATAGAGGTATAAATGTTCAAAATAATTAAAAACGTTGAAACAACAAATAATGTGTTATAAAAATCAAGCGTCAGTGTTAAATTAACAGAGTGTATTTGGATGAAGAACCGAAGCTGATATTCTAAGCAGAAAATGGATTCAAGGGTTTCATTGTTTGAAAAGCTAACCAATCTCACGCGGTTAGTAAGAAACCGTAAAATTCGTGTAATTTTCTTTTAAATTGCATGAAACGTCGACTGTATCGAATCATAATCACTGGATCCAAGACTTTCTATTGGGTAGGTAGCAAGTTGTAATAATTAAAGGATCTAAATCTACACCAATAAAGGTTAACTCAGAATTTCCACAAGGAACTGTGCTAGGTCCCTTACTATTTTTAATTTATATAAAGACTATTAATTTACCCGCGCTTTGCTGCGGAAAAAAAGATTTCAGTTAGCGTTGAGAATTCGCGTAACACCAATTTAAAACACCTATTGATTTTAATCTGAATGAAGATGGATATACTAAATATATTAACTTAAACCGTTCTGGCTCATACTTACACAAAAATTTGGTCATTTAAAGATGAGTCTTTTTTATAAAACTCGTATTGGGAAAAACCGATATTTCCACAATCGTCCCCCTAGTGAGAGGTGATTTAATCTTACCAACGCAGGAAGAGAGGGTACTCAACAACTTTCCAAAGTTTCAAGCTTCTACTTAAACGGCAACTTGGAGAAATAGCATTGATTCAATTTCATATAGCCTATTTAAGGTGAAAAAAAGGATTTGGGCCCCCGGCCATCAATGATTGGAAATTTTATAAAATTTATATAGTTATTTTTCCTTGTCTACCTACAGGGGTAATAAGAAAATGATAGATTTTCAATGTTTATAAATTTCATATGAAAAAAAAAAACGTTTATAGGGCCCCGGCCCAATGAGTGTGTATTTCAAAATTCTTTTTCACCGACTTCCGTCGTGAGAGGGTAATTAACAAGGTCCCAAAGTTTCATGCTCTTGCATACACGGAAAATAGGAGAATTGGCGATGAGTCGGTTTTTAATATAAAAAAAATGTATTTTGGCAACCGGCCCCCATGAGAGGGAGTTAAACTTCATGTTTTGCAAATTTATGTCCGAAGCGTGTATCCCGGCCCCTATGAGTTGGGAATTTAGCCTTTTTTATGTCAAATTATTGTAGGATACATGCACTAAAATGTTTAAAGTTTCATACTTTTACTTATGTGAAATAGGAAAATTTGTGATTTTCAATTTTTTATAGAGCCCAAATAAAGAAAAAAACATTTTTTGCCCCAGCCCCACGTGAGATGGATTTTCAAAATTCTCTTTCTTCAATCTTGGTCGATATTGTGTACGTAACAACTTCCCAAAGTTTCATATTTATACCCACAATGGAAGTTGAAAAATTAGTGTATTAGGTAAAATACAGTTTTGGGGCCCCCAGCCCAACATTAGCCTGATTTTAAAAATTCTTTTTCGCCAATTTTCGTAGTTAAGCGGAGGTGCTGGCCAAAATTTGGCAAAAAATTACATTTTTAAGTATTCCTAGTTTTTGATATACTTGGTTTCTAAAGTCATGTTTTAATATAAATTGCATTAACAATTTTTTGATAATGTATAAGAACATATTTTTAAATATTTTTTATGAATCCTATAGGGGGGGTGTAAATTCGAATTGTAATACAAAATTTAACATTTTTATTGATTCCATTCATGTACTTAAAATCATCCAGCCCTATCAAATGTGGTATAAATGAAAAGCTGGATTTTTTAGATTTAGTTATATATTGTAAGGTACCTAGGTTGTTCTTGGGTTAATTTTCTCTATCTACGTTCACTCTATTTCCCTAATCTGCACACACTTGGCAAATTATTATACAATCATTAAACTCCAAGTCAGAATGCACAAATAATTCATGTTTGATTCTTTATCTTCTTTAATTATCTAAAAATTATCCCTACCTAAATTCGTGTTCCTAACTATGCTCTATCCATATCTCCGTCTCTCTTTCCCCGTGTGTCTCCCCTCGTCCTCCCTAATACCCTCCAGTCTGTCATAAGTCACAATCGAGCTTGTTTGGTGTAGCCAATCTCTGGCCAGACAACCCCACCCATACCATCTGGCCCGTGTATTACGGCTTAAATTAACACCCCATCCAGTCCCGTGGTGAGTCGCCGTGCATATCAAAGGATCCAAGGCTAGCGTCAGTCGCTGTTCACATAAAAGGATCCGAGGCTGGCCTCGTTCCTCGGCCGTACCTGTCCAGCTTCAAAGGACCCGTCCCTCTGAGCGCCAACAATTCGCCCTCAAGGCCTCCACAATATAAAATCCAGACCAATCAAAATTGACAAAACCATGTATTTTTTAATTTGCGTTCAAAAATGACACTTTCTTGACCTACTTATGTGGTTTCTGCATTTCGTATGCATAAACTTTGACATTTTAATAAAACAAGGATTTTGATTTGTTTTTGCTTTGGAAATGACTGTAGTTTACTTCCGTTTCTACTTGATACAATGTTGTATAACATGAACAATAGAGCCTAAGATCGTTATTTATTTTGTAGAAAATATGTTCAGATAAACTTTTTTGATATTATACAATTCAGAGATTTGTGCTATAGCATAATACTATTGTTTTCTAATCGATCACTTTAGCGTGAAATATGTCTGTCGAGATGGGGTGACCTCTACGTGGTTCGACAGACGAGTAAGGTCGTGGTGTACATTGCTACCTGAAACCGACAAACCCCAGACTTGGATAGCCGAAGTCCGATGTTAGGCGCTAGGTGCTAGTCTTATATGATTACAGCCGCTGTGCGGATCTTAGGGTAAGCATTTAGATGCATTGCCGATGATGAAAACCAAAGTACCCGTTGAGGATCGGGTTACTACGAAGCGACCGTTTCGCCCCCCTCAATTAACTAGCAACAAGAAATGAGTGGAAATTTTAAAAAAATTTGGAACGACAGTACGGAATAGCAAAAGGTACCGCTAGGAAACGCTTTTGGTCGCCAGCTGCTCTGAGGAAACCTTTCGGTGGGGGTTAAACCATAGTTAGATCAGTGATAATCCCCACGCTTTGCGGCGATCTAAACTATAAAGACTCGTAAGCTTTGCCGTGGTGGCGCCAAAGTGATACTATGTTAATAGCGAGACACAGTAGGGAAATTCCACACCTCCCTCGGGAGGCACACTTGAGTGGGAGGCGTTTCGGCCCAGTGCCTTGGGCGCCCAGGCGGCCGCTTGTAGCAGCGACCGCTCCGGGGGGGGGGGGCTTCTCAGTCTTTACGTCCCTTAGGGGGCCAGAAGGCTGAAGGTTTTTCCGGGAAGCCCCATGAAGAGCGCAGGCTCGAGACTGCTGATTTCTTCCAGATGTAGGATTTTCAGCGTGAAATATGCAAAAATAAAGGTGGGTCTTGAATTCGGTCCCAAACTATGATTTATTCTACTTATAAGTCTTAAGCGTCTTAGCGTCAATTCCAGTAGTAATAATAAGAACGTAAAACTTTCATGTAATAAAAGCAACAGCTACTGTGCTAAATTTGACCCAATAATTTTTTTTTAATTATTCTATAAGCTATCTTATTTTTGTCCCTAGTAATAGTAATAGCAATAATAGTTATATTATTTGTATTTGCTAGATAATAAGACTTTGACAATATGTGCATTTGACAGAATTAATAATCAATTAATAAAATCTGCTATTTAACCCCTGCTTTTGCTAGGAAACATCTGTAGATAGCAAAAATGAAGTTTACTTGGGCATTTAATTTCTCTACAACACAGGACCAAGCAATTTCACTATAAAATATATTTATTTTGAATTGAATTCAATTTTCTCGAAGTCAAAGTGTAAAAATCTAAGTATTCCGAATGTTACAAAAATAACTTAAGAACTTCACTTATGTGTGCAATGAAAATTCAGCATAGTGATTGAGACCAAAAAGTAATTTTAAGCTAAAAATGAAATAACTGCATGAAGCAGCGAAAAGTACAGGGGAGAGTAAAAATAAAATATTTTGAATGGACTATAAGAAAAAGATAAAGGGAGCTAGAAATTAATGTGTAAGATCGACCTGAAGCTACTAGATCATTCTATGTACAGTATTATACCAAAGAAAAATTTAATTTAATATTTTCTATAAATTTTGTCCTTTTTTTTTCGTTTTCCCACTTTTGATGTTTTTGATCAGTTAAGCACATATTTCTTTTTTAAATTAATAGAGCAAATTACTCCATATTCTTTATATCTGATCTATAGACACAAATAAAGATTTGAATAATCTAACTTTTTGATAACTGCCTTGCAAAAGAAAAATTTAGATAATTTTGACATAAAAAAAGAAGACCCATTTTGTGAATTTTAATTTTCTCTATAGAGACTCTATAGAAAAGTCCCTTTATTATAGAATTTAAAACATGATAAAAATATATATATTTTAAATTTAAAAACAATAACTATTAATTTTTTAAAAAAAAAAAGCCTTAGCGTAGCCTGTCGTATTGTTTTGAAATTTACACTAAAAAACAAAATGGCGAATGTTTATTTCAGTTGCCAAGGAAACCAAAAGGATTTTTGAAAAAAAAAATCAAGTTAAGCCTGGTCCCTTTTTAGACTCAGGACGTGTTAGCGCATTTTCGTAATATGTATCAGTACTTATGTTAGATATCAGCATTATGTAGTTATCAGTAATTGTGTTTAGATTTTTGACATATTTTTATGAATTTTCTTGTGTAATGAATATACCTGAAAAAAAATTATTTTAAAGTCATTTCTTTACATTTTAAATGTTTAAATTTTCTCTTTAATCTAACTACAAGTGGTTTGTGGTCACTGACATAGGACTCATAAATGAAACATTCTAAATTGTAATCAGCTAATCGCCTAAATACTCCATCAACTGTTGTTTGATAGATCGTGGTTGCCAATCTTGTTGAAAGTAGTTGAATGTTGAAGCTTGTTTCGAAACAAATTTCAATTTCTGCCTCTGAGCCGCTAATATCTTGATTGAAGTCACCACATATGATGACGTAAAACTCTCTCAACTTTTACACATATTCTAATGACGTCAACAAAAAAAAACTAATTTTTTGCACGCTTTCACACTACTAACCAATAACTTTAACTCTACATTGCTTGAAAAACGATGTATTCGACTTCCGGCCATGGCGGTCGTTGCCTGCGCCAGTGTTATCTTTAGATTTGCAATGTTTTTTTGTAGCTTTAACGTTTTTTTTTAACGTATCGAGTAACTGAGTGTTGATGCACAAATAGCAGGTAAGGACATACAAAAAACATACATACATCATGGGTCTAGGACTTATGGTTGCTGAGATCTTGGGTGATGACAGACGGACGGACAAAGCGGGTGCAATATCGCATTCGACTTCTCGAAAATGCGCTAAAAATCAGTGTAATACATAAAATAATTACGCAAAAATTTCTGTCTGTGATTCCGAAACGCTCTCAAAGAAGAAAGAAAGAAGAAAACACTTCCTGCAAAAGTGGTGCGAAAGCGTGCTAGGTGATTTCGCTGTTGACGTCATGGTTATGTCTGTAGACAAAAGGCAGAGTTTTGTGTGTTCGTTGTTGTGGAAAGGAAAAACGCCATTAAAGTTGTTGTTTATTACGAAAAGTTATCTGTTTATCATTGATTCCGGAACGCACTCAAAGTTTACTATTTCCATTCTCCGTCATGGAGGCTGATGAAGATCCCGCTGCAAGGAAGCTGCGTTTGGCAAAAGAAAGTAAAGCAAGGTGGTTAGCAAAGCAGTCACAAGAATCCCTTGCCCGCATAGGTGAAGAGAATTCAGCATCGAAGAGAAGAAAGAAAGATCACGAGACTCCTGATGAGTCAATTGACGAAGAAAAACACATGCAGAAGCAGAAAGTCGACACATTCAAAATCAAATCAAGTATTGATTCACAAGCCCGTTTAACAGCAGACGCAACACGGCACAGACTTCGTATCCAACAAGAGACTCATGAGCAAACGCAAGCACGTTTAGCAGAAGACGCTGCACGCAATCTACTTTAAATTCAGTGTGAAACAAATGAACAGACTCAAGCTTGTTTAGCGGCTAATTCACCATCTTAAAGACGATCTCAAGAACAAGCAGGCCAAGCTGTTCGTTAAAGTGCATCAATCTTAGAAGAAAACAGTGTGGAGCCACATGACAACGGTAATTTTAATGTAATGTGTCAATTTTTTGATTCGAGAAACTTCATAGCAGAACTGCCATCTGATAAAATGTTGAAAAAATTGTTGCCGAAAAGTTAGATTAAAATTCCCGAAGTAGAAAATGAGCAAAACATTGTTCTGCAGTACCCGTCAATCCTACAAAGTCTTTTATCAGATCCGTCAAATCCGCACTACAAGCATTTTCGCGACCAAAATCCGATAATACAACAATACCATGTCATTCACTTCAATAGGGGCAAAGGTCGTGGATGTTCCAGGCCGTAGACCTTTTTGCTTTCAAATTCATGGTTAAACCTATCACCGAACTTCTCATATACAGCCAAACAATGATCAAAATCCACAGTATGCTCAGCTGTACATTCTGGATGGTTCCACACAAGCAACTGATGTTCGCCAGCAACACCAAGCAAATACAGAGTGTCGCCGAGAACTCCTTGATCTACTATATCGTTTCTTTCGTCAGAATAACAGACTAGTACAGTCTTATCAATTGATGCATGAGGTAGAAAAAGAAGAAGCAGCAAAGGCACGAGACAGTGGGCAAGCAATTCCAATTGTTTCAATGTTGCTTCGCCGTGACCGTCAGTTGGATCCAAGAAGGTACAACGTGCCAACATCAAATGAAATTGCAATGGTATTCGCCAATGCTGATGGAGAGTCGCCATTTAAGCAACACATCCAAATTTATCCCATTTTCCACACAATTCGCAGCAGCTGTTCATAAATTTAAATATTCTAAGCCCCAACATGGACCCAATGAATTATGCCATACTGTTTCCATTTAACGAGGCAGGATGGCGTTCAGACTGGCCACTGAACACCTGTCACGGTACAAAACCAAGACAAAAAAGAAAAGTTATTACGATGATGCAATTTAAGGCCGCATTAACAGCAATTCATGATAAGTTCAGTCCAATTATGTCTGCTTGAAAATTGACCCAGCAATGGGTGGTTGACAGCTACCTTCAAGTCGAGGCTAATAGATTGACCTTTGCCAGACATAACTAGAAGAATTTTCGAGTTGAGCAGTATCTGGGCCTGGCCGATCACGTGCGAAACATCGCTGAAAACAAAAACGTCGCTGCAGGTATGCCAGTAATTTTGCCATCCAGTTTTGAAGGATCACCAAGGAATATGCGTGAAAGGTGCTGCGACGCCATGTTGGTATTCGCAAAATATGGAGCTCCTGATTTATTTATCACTTTCACGGCGAATCCCAGCTGGCCAGAAATTATAAATAAATTAAGACCAGGAGAACAAACGTGTGATAGACAAGATCTGGTAGCACGAGTTTTCAAGATCACTAATCGCAGATATCACGAAGCATCAAATTTTTGGGACACGTCCCACAGATATCTAAACCGTCGAAATTCAAAAGACGGGTTTACCCCACACACATATTCTGGTGACCTTGAGATAACAAGAAAAATTCAGAACATTAGAACGAATCGAACAATTCATTAGTGCAGAAATACCGCCAGAATCAAGTCAATTACTTTGAGAAATCATCAAAACGTGTATGCTGCATGGTTCATGCGGTAAGAATTATCCAAATGCATCGTGCATGAAAAACGGGAAATGCAGTAAAAACTTTCCAAAAGAATTCAACGATGTCACAATGCCCAACCTCTAAGGTTATCCAAATTACAACCGCCGAAATAATGAGAATGGAAGTTTCAGAGGTGCAAGAATGGACACTCGGAACGTGGCTCCTTACAATTCTTTTTTTAGCCTAAAATATAACGCACACATAAATATTGAAGTGTGTACTTAATTGCAAGCCTTCAAGTAAATTTACAAGTACATTTTTAAAGGATATGACTATGCAAGTGTCGTGATTGGAGACAATGGAATTTCTGAGATTCGACACAATGAAATAGACAATTTCATCAATTGCCGTTATGTTAGTGCATCCGAAGCAATGTGGATGTTAAGAGAATATCCAATGCACGATAAGAGTCATTCCGTCATGAGACTAAACGTCCATTTACCTGGAAATCTGACAGTCCTCTTTGAGGCAGGACATGAAGAAGAGGCAGCACATGCGGTTCAAACTGGGAAGACAAAATTGGAAAAGTGGTTTGAGCTGAACGGAACTGATGAGGATGCAAAGCAGTGGCTGTATAGTGAAATCCCATACCACTACAAGTTTGAGAAAGGAAAATGGCAGCCGCGTAAAAGAGGTGATAATAAAACTGTTGCACGAATCTACCCAGTAGGAATTAAAGATGGCGAAAGATTCTTCTTGAGAATGCTTTTGTTACATGTGCGTGGAGCAACTAATTTTGAGGATTTAAGGACTTACAACAGTGTGATTTATGAGACGTTCAAGGCTGCGGCTATTGCAAGAGGATTGTTAGAGACTGAAGATGAATGGGACAATTGTCTTATTGACGGCGTAACTTACTTGATGCCGAAGCAACTACGCGAACTTTTCGCTTACATCTGCGTTTTCTGTCTGCCTGCAAATCCATTGAAATTATGGCTAGATCATAAAACAGACATGATGCTCGGCTATTTACGTCAAGCTTCAGAAGATGTTCCGATGAATAAAGCATTGCATCACTTGAACTCGGTGCTGAAACAACACGGAATTTCATGCTCATCAATCGGCGTGCCATCGCCCACAGGAAGATGCCCAGATGATGACGAAGTTTTGTTCGATCCAGTAGATGAAGCACGTGAAGCACAGGAGCTTATCGCAATGCTCAACGACGCTCAAAGGACAGCTTTCAATGAAATTACTGCGGCTATAGAAATCAATAATCCAGAAACAAACTGTTTCTTTATCGACGGACCAGGTGGCTCGGGAAAGACATTTTTGTATACATCCCTGATGTCTTTTCTCAGAGGTGAAAACAAATCAGTACTGCCTTTCGCCACAACAGGAATTGCTGCGACTCATCTAAAAGGCGGCAGGACATGTCACAGTGGCTTCAAATTGCCAATTCCATTGCTCGACACTTCTATTTCGTCTATGAGACTGACATCAACAGAGGCTAAAGTTCTAAGAGATGCTTCACTAATTTTAATCGATGAAATCACAATGATGCCAAAACACGGCTTACGCTGTATTGACAAGCTTCTTAAGGAAATAATGAACAAGGATGACATACCATTTGGGGGAAAAGTTATTGTGGTAGGCGGAGACTTTCAGCAAACGCTTCCAGTTGTGCCAAGAGGAATCAGAACAGAAATTATGGAGTGTTGCATCAAGGCAAGTCCACTTTGGTCAAAATTCAAGCAGCTAGCGCTTACCACAAATATGACAAGTGAGGGAAAGAACGATCACAACCAATGGCTATTGCAAGTTGGAGCTGGCAGTCTGCCATTAATACGTGGAATAGTCGACAATGAGATTATTGAAATTCCCAAGGAAATGGTCACAGCTCAAGTTTTGATATCGGAAATATTTCCAACTGTGCAAGAAATGTCCGTTGAAGAACTGTCAAAACGTGTGATCATCGCGCCAACAAATTCTCAAACATTGGAAATGAATAGAAAAATTGACATGATGACCGGGGATCCAATGATTTACTACAGTGACGTTTCAATTATTAGTGAAGATCCCAGTGACAACCAAAACTACCCTTTAGAATTTCTAAATGATCTGACACCGTCTGGAATGCCGCCTCACGTGCTAATGTTGAAAAAGGGTACGATTATCATGCTGCTGAGAAATTTGAATCCTAAAAAAGGAATGTGTAACGGAACAAGACTAATCGTGGAGCAGCTCTCAAGAAACTTGATCAAGGCCAGGATTATTTCGGAATCTTACAAAGGCGAGATGGTTCTAATTCCCCGAATCGATTTAGCCCCATCAGACACAACATTGCCATTCACTCTAAAACGTCGTCAATTTCACATTATTCCAGCATATGCCATCACGATAAACAAGTTGCAAGGACAGTCGTACGATCATGTAGGAGTGAATCTGATGACTGAAGTATTTTCACATGGAATGCTGTATGTAGCGTTGTCGAGATCAAGAAATGCAGCAAAAGTCAAAATAAAGATAGAAGATGGTCATCATGTGTTAGGAGACGATCGCGTGTTCACAAAGAACATTGTATATAAAGAGGTCCTTTAGGCCAATCAGCAGTGCAATAAAATTTTCAGTTTAAATATTTTAAAAATTCTTATAAATCAATTTTTCAATTATTTAGTAACAAAAAAATTAATTACAGAAATTACAGTGAAAACTTGATTAAGGGGCGCCTTTGCGCCTTAGAACAACCTAGTATATATATATATATATATATATAAGGGCTGCGGAAAGTAACGATTAATTTCTCGATTAATCGGTAAATTATTTTATTGATTAAAATTATTTTAATCGATAAAATAGTGATTAAAAATGGAAAAAAAAATTTTTTAATAAATAGATCATTAATAATAGTTTTTATTTTATCATAATTTTTTTACGTACAAACTTCTCCGTTAAGGGAATTCAGAAAGAGTATACTTTAAAATAACCTGTTTTATAAGGACAATGATATAAAACACATCATTGTTTTTAAATATTTAACAATACCAAAATTTAAATTAATTGACATTATATGGAACTACTTATTTTTCTATATATCCGCTAACAATGTGTTTTAAATTTAATTAAATTAAATACTTGGATTATGGGCATTTTAAAAAAATGCAATAAATGGGCACAAAATATGAAGAAAAACAGAATAGGGAAAAAAGAGATTATGGGGTATAAGAAAAAAAATCATAGCTTTCGAAACACTTGGGAAAAAAAAATGATATTTATGTTTTTACTGATCATCAAACAATTTCTATACAGCTGTATTGCTTTTATATTTATAAAATTAATTTGAAATTTTAATTCAAGTGCCTCATTTTAATTCGTTATTTCACTTGTTTTCAGTCAGTGCTAACTGTTTTAAAAATAACTTAATGTAAATATCAATTGACTGTGTTTTATTACTTCCCTTTTAATTTTGAGTATAATGACGTCATTCATGTATATTTTTAATGTAACAAAAGTATCGATTAATTAATCATTAATTGTTCAAAATGTAATGATTCAATTTAATTTAATCGATAACATCCCATATATATATATATATATATATATATATANCGTGAAAGCAGATACAAATTTGTTTTCTATTTAATGTATGCTTGAAGTTATCAATGCTTGTGTATATGTACAAACAAAATTAATTTGAGTTTGTAAAACTTATGTTTTTAATGACTTAATGTGAATGTATCTATCATTAAATATTTAGAGTCTTGCACATACACATATTCAAATAGTTTTTTATAAAATATTTAATAAAATTATATTATTGTCTTCTGTTCAAAAATAACCCATAAAATGATTCACTTTTAAGCGTACACGTTTTTTCTTTAAAATGTTAGTGTGTATACTAAAGAAAATATCTAGAATCTACTTATTAAATGCAAAACATTCCATACCAATTCTCTCTCAGAGATTGAAATTTCAGATATGTTGCTTTTTCACAAAACAATGCAACTTTTTGAGGGGAACCATTTTCATATAAAGCATTTTAAATACATTGTTTCCCTGCCAGAACCTTTATTTGTGGTTAATAAAGACTCGCTAAGCTTTACTTAAAGTTTTACTGTCTGTTTCTGTTTAAATGTATCGAAACTAATGTCATTTTTATTAATTTTCTTTTTGTTACTCGGGCTACATAAATGGACAAGAGCTGCTCAATTTAATTAACACATTTTCTTGGTTTATAAGGCTCTTAGGAATTAAGTTTGGTTAATATATATCCATTAGTCCGGAAGCAAAAGGTTTTATTAAATAATCTACATAAAATTTTTTAGCAAAAAAACGACAGTCTCTGTCCATTCTTATATGTTATAACATGATTATTAACTTAAAATTCGTTTTATAAAATGATTACTGCTAAGGAAGTAAGTTCTAGTCGGAAAATTAAAGACTTATTTACGACTTAACCTTATATTTTGAATAGAAAAAATAAAAAAATTCAAATCTGCAGTCTTCTAAAAATTTTATAAAAATGAAACCTTATCTGTTTAATAAGACGAAGGACTCTGTATGTAAAATAAATATATTTTTAATTATAATGTTTGTCTCAAATACACGTTCTTTAAGTTTAAAAAAAGTTTAAAGTAAAATTTAAATTGATTTTGCTTCGGTCATTGCTTTCTTTATAAGATGCCGCCACTGATTTGTGGGTATGTTAAAGTTATGTGCAACTGTCAATAACAAAAAAATATATTTATTATTTAAAAAATGCTTATTTCATGCATATTGCGTCCGTGAATTGTGCAGGAGTTGTAATACATATTATAAACGCTTGTATTAAAAAAATAATAATAATATGTCGGAATCCTTCAGTCTCGCAAGATGATGGTGCATCACCGATGGTCTCAGTTGCATTTCCTTGAGTGTTTATGCAGTCATAACCTGGATAATATACCTTACCACAGCTTATGCACACGAATTTTAGGTTTCAACTCAATTTTGTCACGGGTTTTAATAGTTTCTTCTATTTTTATAATGTTTACATTAATAATATTAACTTAAATAAAATGTATCATCCATTGAAATAAGTTGTTCAATTTTATGACATATTGAGTTCAACACAAAATATTTTTTCTAATTTTTTTTTTATTTTTCCTTATTATTTAAATGGCACTCCATCTAAGGCGAAGATAATTGCCTCTTTTGTTCTTGTATGAACTCAAACACGGAGCTTGTTTGTTGCAAGTAACGCCGTCTTCAAAGGCCACGGCTGTAAATCACCACTCTAATCCCAGCAACCTTTGTTTCACTTCTTTGTGTCATGCAACAAGGGCTGAGTGAACTCAGTGACACCCTTAGCCTGTAACAATTCTCTCTCACGCACGCACACACGCACGCACATACGCACGAACACACACACACACACACACCTATATATATATATATATTTATATGTTGTGTGTGTGTGTGTTTTACGTTAAATGTGCGAAATCCGGTCATTCTCTAGATTGTATAGTTGTCGGCCGGCAAAGTTATAACTGGCTTTCCCTCGCAAGTTTACCCACGACAAATGGCGATGGCACTTTGGTCGTTGTTTCATGATGGCGATCGAATACTGTGAGTATTGAAAATTATTGTTACACAGATACGAGCTTCCTCTATAATAACATATACAACATTGCCTAAATTCTTCTTTCGACAGTGTAAATCATTTTGCTGAGATTCCACAGACGATTCTGTATCGTTTCCTCCTAGATAACTCTGTGAAAATGTCAGCAGAAAATGTAGTGCTAGGACAGAAATCACGCCATTTTGACATGCGCCTACAGTTCTACGATGATATAATATCTAAAGACGTGGTCTCCAAACTACGGCCCGCGTGCAAAATTCGACCCTTGAGGTCCTCTCATCTTGCTACTGCAGACTTTTTTTTATTTTATTATTTTAAAAAATTTTCTTTCATTTAAATTTAAAAAAAAGAAAAATATACTTCTTTTTATATGTAGTTTACCACAAAACTTCGCGCAGTCATCATAAAATTAAATTTTAAAAGAAATTAATTAAAAAAAAACCCAAAAAACATCGGGTGCTTTATGCACAGCTGGAGGGTGAAGTCGTATTTATAAAAAATAATAAAAAAAACAACAACATTTGTTTAGTACCTTTGCCTCAACAAAATCGCCTTGGCAAAGTGTGTAATAATTTTAAAAATTTCAGGACTTGCCTGAAACCGTCATGCAATTTATACAATGTATAGTTGCCCCCGTTCATGTCGTAATTTAACACATTGCCTTTAACTTACATACGTATTATGTGAAATGTAATTATGATGTGTTCAAATTAAGATTTGAACTTCAATAAAAAAATTATGGTACATTTGTGAAAAAAAAAATTATTGAATACTTGAGCTTATTTGATCAACACATTTAACGGTCAACAATGTGTATTGCCCCACTTCTGTTAAAAACACCACCAGTACTTTTTATTAATTAAATAAAAATTTAATAGACTTGAGATCTAAAATAATTTTTGAAAATTTTGATACAATTATTGATTTAATTTTGAACTATTTCTTTAGTATAGAATACTTTCGGCGATTTCAAAAAGGCATGGTTAGCAGAATAAATATACTCTTTTATTACGGAGTTTAACTGACAAAAACGGGCTATGATATAACAGCACCGCTGAAAACGGCCCTGAACTAATAAAAAAAATTGAATCAAATATTATATTAGAATTTTTACTCACTGTTTAAGTGTCACGTTTAGTTCACAACAAACAATAATAATGAACTTAGAGGGAAAAAAATCTTACTAGCCCCTACTCTATATGTGTGCTAAGTCACGGTTGTTTGTTGAGAAGAAATAATATAAAAACTCCCCAAGTAATAACTTTACAACGCGAACAATATTTTAAAGGAGAAAAATATTTGTATAAGCTTAAAATAAAAGCTTAAACAATAAAAATAAAATAATAAAAAATAAAGTACCTTTTATCTTTAAATGAATAACGGACGCAGCTATTACTACGTTGGGTTACGGTTTAAGGATACTTACCTGGCACAGGAGGCACCCTGATCACGAAGGGAAGGGACGACGAAGGCGATTTACAGCAGACGGGTGAGTGTTAAAAGTTCAGATTTCATCTCGCTATATCCACATAGAATAAAACGATCCACGGTAGATTAAACTCTGTCTATATTGATCGAATATCAGACGTTACTCCTAGAATAATATTAAATCACCCTCGCTTTTAAATTTTAATTTAAACTTAAAGCTTGAATTTATCAACAACAATGCCCGCCATCACCACTCTGAACCTGAAAGTCCAGCCTTGGACATTAAATAAACCGGGCACAATTTTAATTGATTGTTCTGGCCCTAAAGCATATAAGGTACCGATAGAGGTCGTTATGAATGAGCTAACTGCCAATTTTGGGATAAAATGGGACCACGTGGAGGCCCTTTATAACCTAGAGATGCCAAACAGATGGTATCTAACCCTAAAAATGGAGGCAAAGGCGGAGCACCACGCCCGCCTACATTATGCCAACATAGGCAATTTAGAGACCCTAGGCTTCGTTGCTGTCCTCATACATGAGGACAAAGTAGACACGAAAGTCCTATTGCACTGGGTCCCCACCATGCTTGGTGAGGAAGGTGTGAGGGAAATCGCACAGCACCTTGCAGAGCCCAATTCCCGCGTGCGCCTGACAAGGCACCCACACAACGCCTCCAAATGGCTTATATTCATCACCCCTGCACGGGAGATCCCCCACTACGTTTTGGTAAATGCGGGGATCTTCAAAAATCACAAAATATGGGTGCAGGTACCAGGCAGGAGGGTACAATGCTTTCATTGTCAAAGCCTGGACCACTGGTCAAACCAGCGAGACAAAAAGAAGGCCCCTGCCAGTCAGGCCTCCACCGTACCAGCTCCTCCCAACAGCTACGCTACGGCAACGGCGGGAAAGAGGACACCACCTCCCCCCCCTCCACCGATGGAGAAAATCTCAAAAACAAAAACAGTGGAAAAGGAAACCAAACAGCAACCAAAGAAAAAGGAAGACACAAAAGAGAAGAAGGGGGAGAAGAAGGAACTATTGAAGAAGGTCACCGACATGAGGACGGGACATCAAGAAAACCCAGTTGAGGAAGGGTTTTCTTTAGTCATAAGGAGAAGTCGGTCGACCTCCCCCGCCAAACCTTCCTACAAACGCCAACACAGCCAGAACATGGAACAAGCTAAAAATAAACTCATGAGAAGCGATCTCAACAAAAGCTTCACCAAGCAAGTCTAGACACCCAACCTGAACACACAAACCACACCCACTTACCTACACACACTATCATGGCAGACACTACACTAGTTATTATCTCCCTTAACATTAGGGGATGCAGAAAGAAGGGAGACTGCATCATTAAGTTAATTCAAGAGCACACACCTGACTTTATATTTTTACAGGAAACAAACATTAAAACAGAACATGACGCCAACACATACACAACAAAGTTAGGCTTAAAACACGCACACTACAGCAATAGTCAACACCAATGGAACGGAACAGCAATTATTCAAACGTCGGTCCGATGGAAAATTACTAACAAGGGAAATGACCAAGAAGGAAGGATAACCACGGTTAACATAACCAACAACAAACAAAAGTACACTTTAGTTAACATATATGCACCATCAGATAGGCATAAGAGGAAATCATTTTACAACAATGTCACACAATTTATTCCATACATACATGAAAGAGAAGAGCTTATCATAGGAGGCGATTTTAATTACATTAACGAGTCAATAGATTCAACCAACCCAAATAGATCTAAAGATGAAATAATTATGGAAGACACTAGTCAGATAGAAGTAATAAAATACATTACAGAAACATACAATCTAACCGATGCCTATAGGGAAAAACACCCTAAAGGAAGTGACTAAACCCACAAGAGCATTCTACGCACGACTAGTGCTAGGCTGGATAGGTTGTATGTACCAAAATCTTCCACAATTTACAGAGCCATACATATCCCAGATACACTTAAATACACAGATCATAAAGCAATTAAAATACAGATAACTGGACCGAAGGAAATGACATCAGGTCGATCCCCACATTGGAAACTTAACAATACTTTGCTAGAGAACAATCAATATTTAGAAATAATACAGCACATTATTAAACAATACACAGATACAATACCTATCGTTAACGTAGGGAGACACTGGGAGCTCTTCAAATCAACAGTGAGGAGAGTTACCCAGACAATCGCAGCAAACTTACAAAAGGAACGAAGAGATAAGGAAAAAGAACTCAAACATAAAATACCGATTCTCAAATTAACTGACCCCACAGACCCAGAAATAATAGAATTTGAAAAAGAATTAGACGCGATACAACAATATAAATATAAAGGCGCCCACATGAGAAGCAGAACATTGATAGACAACTTAGAAATCCCCACTAAACATTTTTTAACAATTGAAGACAACATTCAACGTAGCAACAACATCAACGTTATCGAGGATAATGAAGGCGTGCTACACGACGATAACGAAGGAATAGTACACACATTCACAGACTATTACACAAAACTATACACACACGAACAAACAAACCCAGATATTCAGGAAAGTTACCTGGCGTACACAAAGACGCTACACGACGACCAGAGGAACGATCTAGACAGACCAATAGCCATCACAGACGTCAAGGCGGCGATGGACCAAATGAACAATGGGAAATCACCTGGACCAGATGGACTGACAACAGAGTTTTTCAAACACTTCGCTACACAGCTGACGCCATTGCT
>MUZC01004566.1:124483-145013 GCA_002072015.1 Radix auricularia | reverse complement strand
TTTGAACCACTTCTGATCATCCAATTTTGATGAAATTTTGCATGCATACTTGATTCACATGACAATTTAATATTTCATTAATTATAGTACTCAATTCTACTTAATTATAGTAGAATTAAATTCTATTATTCCTTATATGGAATAACTAATCAAATGTCAATGATTTCTTGTGTTTTCCGGAAAATGTTTCGTTAAGTTTGGTAATTTTCTCAAAATTTCTTGAAATTTGAAAAATGTATGACCGTTAATTTCAAACATGAACAAATAAATAATATATATATATAAAAAAGCTTTTTAAAACACCACGTTTTTCATTTGAACTAAAAAGTATAAAATAAAAATATTTTTAAAAAAGTTTTTAAGATACCACGTTTTGTGAACTAAAAAGAAGAAAATAAATTTTTTCTTGGGCTCTGTTGGAACTTCCCTTCCCCTGGGCTGAGCCAGAACTGTTTTGTTGGATGCACATTGTGGACATTTTGTACATACACACTCTTACACACCAAAATATTTTCGAACTAAAAACGTGCGAAGCCGGGTACATGCCTCTAGTATATATATATATATGGATGCACCTGTTACCATTGGAGATGTGAAACACAGCTCATTTAAGGAAAAATACATGTTTGAACAGCATTCCCACCCTGAAGGAGAATTTTAAAAGACCTTTTCTCCATTTTTGTTTGGAGGGTGTGTGCTCAATAACTTCCAAAAGTTTATTTTTTTTACGTAAACGGTAAATTTGAGAATTAGAGATAAGACGGCTTTAAATAAAAGAAAAAACTACATTTTTTCCCCTAGCCCCCAAGAGCGGGATTTTTAAAGTTCTTTTTTGCAAATTAGCGTTGGTAGAATGTGCTTAACAACTTGCAAAACTTTCATGCTTCTACATACATAGGAAATTGGAGAATTGGTAATTTTCAATTTGTATATAGCTCATATAGGGAAAAAACATTTTGGCCCCTGGACCCCAGAAAGTAATAATAAAAATATATTTTCGCCTGTTATAATTTGGGTAATGAACTAAACAATATCCTAAAATGTCATGCTTCTGCCTACTCGGGAAATAGGATAATTAGTTATTTTTAATTTTATATACCTCAAATAACGGAGGATAAACGTTTGGGCCCCGGCCCCTAGATTTGAAATTGATCGAACGATTGCCATTATTGTCGGGAGAGTATGCTCAAGAATTTCCAAAAGTTTCATGATTTCACCTAAACGGTTAATTTGAGAATTAATGATGAGTGAGTTTTTAATATAAGAAAAAACTACCTTTCTATTTTGCAAATTAGCGTTAGGAGAGTGTACTTAAAAACTTCCAAAAGTTTCATTCTTCTACCTACACGGGAAATAGTCAAATGGGGGATTTTCAGTATTTATATAGCATATATTAGTCTTTTTTTTTTAAAAAAAGAACTGCATTTTGGCCCCCGGCTTCCAGTAAGTGATAATTTAAATATTTTTTTCACCTGTTACCACTGTGGGGTTGTACTCATCAATGTTTGGAGTAGTACGTGCTTCCACATAATCAGAAACCTGATCTTTCTTGAGACGTGTTTGTATTTCGTTGTCTACATTTTGTTAATATAGCACACTTAAGAAAAAGTACATTTGGGCCCCCGGCACCACATAAGTGTGATTTTTTTCCCCCATTACTGCCAGGAGAGTAATTTCCAAAAGTTTCTAGTTTTTACGACACGGTACATTGGAGAGTTAGGGATGAGTTTGTTTCTAATATAGGAAAAAACAGCATTTGGGCCCCCGGCCCCCAATGAGTGGGAAGTTTGAAATTCTTTTTCGCAAATTAGTGTTAGGAGAGTGTACTTAACAACTTCCCAAAGTTTCATTCTTCTACCTACATGGGAAATTGTAGAATGGGTGATTTTCACTATTTATATAGTGTATATAAGTATAAATTTTTTTTAAAAAAACACTACATTTGGGACCCTGGCGCCTCATGAGTGGGGAGTTTAAAATTGTTTATTTCAAAATATCGTCGGGTTAGCTTACTTAACAACTTGCCAAAGTTTCATGCTTCTACATATCCGTAAAATAGGATAATTAGTGATGTTCAGTTTTTATAAATAGTTCATATAAGGGAAAAAAACTAAATTTGGGCCCCCTGCCCCCAGAAAGAGGTAATTGAAATATATTTTTGCCCGTTACCATTGCAGAAGTGTACTAAACAATTTCCTAAAATTTCATGCTTCTGCCTCCTCGAGAAATAGAAAAATTGTTGATTTTCATTTTTTAAGGAAAAAGAGTTGTTGGCCCCCCCGGCGCCCCTGAGTTGGAATTTATGGAACGAAACCTATTTAAGAACCTTCCCCATATAATTGTGTGTACGTTTACTAAATTTCACTTGACTGGGTTGTCTGGATCTTGAGTTATTAGCGAACAGACAGACAGATAGACACACACACAACAAATGCGTCTTATATATATATGTATTTATTTTAAATATTTGTATACATTTTTTTTTCTGAGAGAAAAGTTAACAAATGTTCTCATTGGAATCATTTCATGAAAAGATACAGTGAATCAAAGAAAAGTAGCATACTCTCAATGGGTTTATTTTTTACATTAAAAAAATATTTTAAACAAATTGGAAAAATAGTTAATCCTATTCATAAATTACTTATTTATCATGTGGAATTATTTTGCTGCCAAATATCACTTTCATAATACTACAATATATTTTTTAAGTCATATATTAGACTTGTTTAACAATACCATAAATAGAATTCCAGCATGACATGCTAAGTTCGGTCATGTAGGAGTTTTTGAAATAAATAATCCAAAGAATATATTACTTACGTTCCTTCTGTAAATAGTAATATTGCAAATTCGCATTACAATAGTTTATGTATGCTAGTGTTGCATATGTATAGGAGTTATAACGTTTGTGTTTTGATTCCTGTAATTCTTTTTAAAATCATTTCCAAGATGGAATTCAAAGATATGGAGAAACGAAATGCAATGTTATATTTGCATTTACTTATTATTGTTTTATTATTATTAAATACATTCAAATACTTCTTTCGAAAAATTTAATTAATGTATTATTTGGAGCATAAGACGCACTTTTTCTTCACCAAATAGTTTAAATAGTGGGTGAAAAATAGCATGCGCCTTATGGTCCGAGTTACAGTGCGGGTCCTTCCTTATTCCTGGGGATTTCATCATCCCTGCTCCGCCCCGTGCCCAGGATTCTCAGTAGTACACTGAGATACTGTACGAGTGACAGCGGGTCGTCCCCCCCCCCCTGTGTCGCCTTGCCTTACCGTAAAGGCAGAGCGGCAGTTGGTCCTCCCTCATCTTCCTTACGGAAGCCGAAGTGTGCAGGGAGACGCGATGCTGCTGTACTGTATTACCGCCATTTGCTATTGAAGGATTAGCATATGGCGGTGACACAGTACACAGCA
Organism: Radix auricularia; assembly: GCA_002072015.1. Classification (NCBI taxonomy): domain Eukaryota; kingdom Metazoa; phylum Mollusca; class Gastropoda; family Lymnaeidae; genus Radix; species Radix auricularia. The sequence continues at coordinate 141,585 of MUZC01004566.1, read as the reverse complement.
AGTGTGCATGACCCTCACTCCAGTCATCGACTTCTGAGATAAAATGACACACACACACACACACTACACATATTTTCCCAATAAAATGTTCCAATTTTTAAAGGGTTTTTCCTCTGTCCATCTTCTCCTTTTAGTAGTTACTTTTTTTTCTTTTAGTTGTCACTCTTTTTCTTTTAATTGTCACTCTTTTTCCTTTTAGTTGTCTCTCTTTTTCCTTTTAGTTGTCACTCTTTTTCTTTTAGTTGTCACTCTTTTTCTTTTAGTTGTCTCTCTTTTTCTTTTAGTTGTCACTCTTTTTCTTTTAGTTGTCACTCTTTTTCCTTTTAGTTGTCACTCTTTTTCCTTTTAGTTGTCACTCTTTTTCCTTTTAGTTGTCTCTCTTTTTCTTTTAGTTGTCACTCTTTTTCCTTTTAGATTTATTTTTATTGAGCTGTTTAATACCTATGTGATTTGGATGCGTAGGATTGGGGAGATTTTTTAATACTGTCTATTTGTTTAAAAAACAATGTTGAATCGCAAGGTTTTGGTTTAAAATTTTACATTGTTGGTTTTCTTAATATTTGCAAAAAGGATATTATCAGTGGCTAAAAATAGGGACAGTCAGGGCTCGGAAATATTATAAACTCATGACCCAAGAAATGAAAAGCAACCTTCAAATAGCTCACAAAGTTGCACCTCTTTATAAAAATTACAATTCCGCTATTTAACTTACAACAGTGTATAGATCTAAATGCTTATACACGTACCATTTTTTAATTTGAAATCCCTGAGGGTTTACTTTCAATACGAATTTCCTTAATGGCAGTTTATAATGAAATCGATCCAACAACACTCACTTGTATTAAGTAGGCACCTAAAAGAAATACCTCTTCCTCCTAACAAATATTTGCAATTGTTTTTTATGATAAATCACTCGTTAAATGCTTCAAAGGCGGTTCCGTGTTAATTTTTCTTTATAAAATTCTCTGTATTTTTGACTTGTTATAAGCTCGTATAAAATTTGCCTCCATCCGATTATATACATAGATGTATAAAAGCTTATATTAAAATGTAAAATTGATATTTCTTCTACAATTAAATAATGTCTTTACATTTATTTCTTTAGCTATTTAACAGTGACTAAGAGAAATTAGTTCGAACCATCTTCGTGTGATTTTATTATTGTAAAATACAATTAAAATGTTTAGAAATATTCCATTTCCTTTAAAAATAAATATGCACCGATCTTACCCAATTACATATTATAACTATAAATAATGCAATTTCAACAGCGACTATAAGTTCTTTTCGCAGTTTATTTTCCATTTGGCAATTCATGCGAGTAATCATCCAACTAATGCACAAAATCATTTATAAAGTAAAAACCATCTCTGAAAAATCATCGGAGATTGAATGAACAGTATTTTAAGTCACAAACAATGACTTCCCGTTATCTTTTATTCAAGCACCAATACAGATCCCATGCAGATGCATCCAGTGCATAATTTTAACTATACATAAAAGATTACGATAAAAGATTTTTTAAAAAAAAATTTAAGAAAGATTACGTGGTAACGTCTTTTCAATATTTAATTTCTCTGTTAGCAATCTATTTAAATAAATAGTTATTTCAAAGCTAATACAAACATACAGTCACGCACACACAGACGCACATACACATAAACACACTCGCACACATGCTTATTTGGTGGTCGGACACTTCGACCCCGGACGATTCGACGCCGGACGGTTCGACCCTGCCAGTTCGACGCCAGGACGTTTCGACCCCGGACGATTCGACCCCGGTCGATTCGACCCCGGACACTTCGACCCCAGGACGTTTCGACCCTAGGATGTTTCGACCCCGGACGATTCGACCCCTTTCTTTTTTAAGGCGTGAAATGTTTGGGTTTTTAAAAATCCATTTTTAATCCTTTTTTTAATTAAAAAATAATTAGTTTAAGTTTAATATTATCTCTTTAAAAATAAAAACAGTATGAAATAGTTATTTTTAACGTTTATTTAATGATAGTATGATTGAACAAAAAATATAGTTTTATATTAATATCTCTTAGAAATTAAAAATAGAATGAGATGCTATTTTTAATTAGTAATATAAAATAGTAAAATATATAAAATAAAATATTCTAATTTATATTAATAGCTCTTAAAAATTAAAAATAGAATGAGATATTTTTAATAATTAAAAATAGTACAATATATAAAAGTCTAATATATATTTAAAAAAGTAGGAAATATTTTTTTGAGCATTTATTTTCTAATATGAAAATGGAAAAAAAGTATATACACTTACAAAAAGTTGACATACATTGTGAATTCATGATTGTGATAAATGCGAAATTCCTCTCAGGTAGGTCAAGGCGTTGATGCGTGTGTATGTTTGCAATGATCGTTCGACACGTTTCTGCAGTTCACAATAACGTTTGCGCCTAGGCTGCTGTGTTCCAGTAACAGCTTGTAATATAACTGACTTGTTCGAATTGCAGTTCTTCAAAATTCCATCCATAAACTTCCACATTGTTGGATGTTGACAGCTGAAAAGGGATTGCAAGCCATGATGCCATCCCTCACAGATGTTGTTTGTTCTAGCAAGTCCACTAGCCGCATCACTTCTTTTATTCCATCTTGGAATGCTAATCATAGATGGCCCATACTGTTCCGCCCTTCCTCGCACACGGCGTCCACGGATGTATGTGTGCTCAAAGTATGTTATTATTTCTTCCATGCGTTCGATTCGAGGCATGCCATCGACTAGCTCACCAAAGATGTCTACAACATCTTCTTCAGGAACAAAAGCAAGAGCTGATAGGCATCTTACGAATTCACACAAAGTTACATCAGTTTCATAGCAGCTGTCATCCCCAGCTCTTGTATTTTCCTGAGAACACTTTGCGTCAGATGAAAATAGCAGCCAGTTATTCTTGCTTGAGGAAAAGCACCTCGTAGAGCATTCATTGCTGCCATTTCAAAATCTGTGAGAATGACCTCAGGTTCTGCTTGTGGCATAAAATTTCTCAATATGGTCATCAATCTATGATAAGTTGCCTGTGTCTTATCAGGCAATAAACAGTAAAGAGCAGCTGGGTTACGCCCTCTACAGAGACAAAGTGAAAGGTATATAGCTGATAAAATATCGTTGGCACAACTTTAAATGTGCCATCACATAGCCACAGCTTGGAGCGCATCATTGCGTCTAAAACCACACGATCACCCATAACAATAATCCTTGAATTGCATGAAACAGAACGTGAATCATAGAGAACTAAGTGACTAAACATTTCTGGTATTTCAAAGTTAGTATCACGGGGTATTGTTGGTAATATCAGACCACTATCTCTTTCACTTGAAATTTTTGCTCTGTAACGCCTCAGCGCACGATTGATTGTGTTCTTTTTCGGTAGTGCCATCATCACATGATCAGGTAAGTTGGAAGTCACAACACCTTGACTGGTTGACGGTCGTGCAAAGGTTTCATTCATTAGTTATTTCATTTCCCCTACAGCTTTACGAGCCATTGACGTGGACAGATTTCCTTCATGAGTATGATCGTCAAATGTGTGTAAAACCCTGTCATTCAGCGTCTTTACTCTGGCTAGACACTTCAATGACGTAAACTTGCAACACCTGTAATGTATTTCATTTTTTTTTGGTTTTTCTTATCAAACCAGTATTCATAGTTAGCAAGAATTAATGATTTTCTCCCTCGTTTCGTCAATCCATATTCCAAAGTATTTTCCATTTTCACACACGTAAATTTCTGAAAAACTGATGTTCAGCAACAAATGTTGAGGAACTAATTTTGAGCAACTAATGTTCCTCTTTTATAGTACCCCTAAATGCGATGGTAGAAAAGTTCTTCCAAGCCTATCCAACTCCACCCCTACCCCATCCTATGTAATCGGACAATAAAAGGGCCATGTGGTCAGAAAAAGGTATGTACATTCTAATCCGCCACACTCCCTATATTTACCTTTCCCATAACTCTCGCCAGCACACAATGTCCTGTGGTCGTCACTTAGTCTGGTCTTCGCAACATACCGCTATGTGCCGGCCAACTTACAGTCCCTGGTCTCGGTAGACTTCTCTTGATCTCTCCACCCCAATCAAAGTCACGATGTAATCGGACAATAAAAATGGCTTGTGGTCAGAGGGTTCTATGTAAAGGTCACTACATTCTCTAAGCCCCTACTCCCAGTATTAATTTCCACATAACGCTCGCCAAAAAACTAGGTATAACTATAACTTATAGGTCACTACTCCATACACTCCTATCGCAAACACCTTTTTTTTTTTGGTTACTTTTTTAAATGTGTTATATATTTATATTTTATATATACATATATTTTTCAGTCTTTTAAAGGTTTTCACAGTTATGAAAATAAATGATTTTTTTCCCATATACAGGGTGACGTCAGGTTGAATGGCGAATATCCATGACGTTAAAACCATTACAAACCCATGACCTTTGCATTTACTTCTGTTTCTTGTGTACGTTAACACCTATAGATTTGCCTGGCAGAAAAACTTATTTTAATAAGACTTACAAAGTTATCTAGAGTAAATAAATTTCAATATTTAACATGCCGCATAGCAGACAAAAGCATTCAAGCTGCTGGGCCCTTATGACCTGACTGAACGTTACGTATTGATTTTTACCGTCTATTTGAATGTTCAGTTTACCATCGTTTTACTGGAAGCATGCCGTTGTAAAATGAAGTGCTGGGGTGGTGGCTAGTTTGTATTATAAAGCGGTCATGATGGCAAATATAATGCGGCGTTTGAAAGGGTACTAGGGCAGCTTTTACAATATTTACAGCACCCTAGGCGAAACGTCTTGATTTCGAACTGTCCGGTGGTTATATAATGAACGACTAGTTACGAAGACGAGACTAAGCGACGACAACATAACTTGATGTGCTGGCGAGGGTTATTGAAAAGGTAAATAAAGGGAGTATGGGCAGAGATACTGTAGGTGATTGCCCACATTGCCTATTTTTATTGTCCAATTACATCGGATCGGGGTGGTGGTGGAATCTGACTCTTTACCTCAGACCGATAGAGTATTCATCACAATCATGTTTCGCTTTGAATGATAACTGGTAATCAGTGTATATATTTTTTTCCAAAATACGTAAATTTAACGTTCAGAATAACTTTTTCAGACTGTGTTTTATTTTTAAAGAGATAATATTATTAAACTAATTATTTTTAAACCCAAAAATATTTTTAAAAAGCAAAAATAAAATAAAAACAAAGATTTTTTTAAAAAAAACATTTCACGCCTTAAAAAGGAAAGGATCGAATCGTCCGGGGTTGAAACACCCTACTGTTTTAATATGTATTAGACTTTTATATATTGTACTATTTTAAATTAATTATTTAAAAAATCTCATTATATTTTTAATTTTTAGAGCTATTAATATAAAATTAGACTATTTTATTTTATACATTGTACTATTTTTAATTATTAAAAATAACATATCATTTTATTTATAATTTTTAAGACATATTAATATAAAACTAAATTATTTGTTCAATCATACTATCATTTTTAAAAAACCGTTAAACATAAATATTTCCTACTGTTTTTATTTTTAAAGAGATAATATTAAACTTCAACTATTTATTTTTAATTAAAAAAGAATTAAAAATGAATTTTTAAAAACCAAAACATTTCACGCCTTAAAGAGAAAGGGGTCAAATCATCTGGGGTCGAAACACCCTAGGATCGAAACTTCCTGAGGTCGAAGTGTCCGGGGTCGAATCGACCGGGGTCGAATCGACCGGGGTCGAATCGTCCGGGTCGAACCGACCGGGGTCGAAACGACCTGGCGTCGAAACGTCCTGGCGTCGAACTGGCAGGGTCGAACCGTCCGGGGTCGAAGTGTCCATAATTCGCTTATTTACATATTTGGATTATAATCAAGATACAAAGTAACATCAAATAAATTAATATAATAAAAGCTTCATGACGCCACTTAATTGTTTTTTTTGCGGCGCGCAAAACCACTCCCTCTGTTAATCTCAAACCCAAAATCATTTTGATTTTACGTCTATATTTCCATTTTAAACAAAGTTAGCAAGAGTTGCGTGACATAGGGGCTTCACACTGACGGACGGAAATGCGCCTTAGCGCATTATATAATAGATATATATATATACCAGCAATCCAAAAACACCAGTTAAGACTGCACCAACAATTTTCCGAAATCCCATTATTCCAAATAGTGGAATTAAAAATTTTCAATTTTTATATACCTTATATGAGTAAAAAAATAACATTATTTTGTGGCACAAGGATCCCAATAAGTGTTTTTTTTTTCGCCTGTTACCATCGCAGAGGTGTACTCAACAACTTTCGAACATTTTTAAATTTTACATAGCCAATGTGAGAAAAAAACATATTTAGGCCGCCGGCCCCACATAAGAAGGAGTTTTAATATTTTTCTTTGTTAATTTTTGTCGTGTTTGCCTACTCAACAAATTTCCAAACTTTTATGCTGCTGGCGTCACCCAAAATTAGAGATTTTTTGATGAGTCTGTTTTTTATATCAGAACAAATAAATTTGGGCCCCGGCCCCCCCCGGGGGGTGATTTCTTTTTACCCCTCTTACCATTGCGGATATTGCTCAACTTTCGAAAGTATCATGCTACCTAAATGGGAAATAGAAGAATTAGTAATTTTCGCTCATATAAAGAAGAAAGCTACATGGGGTAGAAATAAAATTTAAATATGTTTTCACCAGTTACCATTGGAGATGTGAAATACAGTTAATTTAAGGAAAAATACATTTTGACACACCAGCCCCACCCTAAGTGAGAAATTAAAAAAAAACTTTTAATCAATTTTTGTTGGGAGAGAGTGCTTAAACACTTCCAAAAGTTTCACGTCTTTACTTATACGGTAAATTTGAGAATTAGAGATAATAGGGTTTTTAATGAAAGAAATAACTACATTTGGGCCCCTAGACCCCAAAAGTAGGAATTATAAAATTCTTTTTTTGCGAATTAGCGGTAGGAGAGTGTACTTAACAATTTCCTAAATTTTCATTATTCTACCTACACGGGAAATAGTCGAATGGGGGATTTTCAGTATGTATAATAGTAACAAAAAAACGTGAGTGGGCAGTTTAAAATTCTTTCTCGCATAAAATCGTCGAATTAGCGTACTTTACAGATTGCCAAAGTTTCATACTTCTACTTATCCGTAAAATAAGATAATTAGTGATATTCATTTTCTATATATAGTTCATAGAAGAGAAGAAACTAAACTTGGGCCCCCGGCTCCCAGTAAGTGATAATTTAAATATTTTTTTGACCTGCTACCACTGCGGAAGTGTAGTAAACTATTTCCTAAAATTTCATGCTCCTGCCTCCTCGAGAAATAGAAAAAAATTTGATTTTCATTTTGTGAATAGCCCAAATATGGAAAATAAGGTTTATGGGCCCCCGGCGCCCATGAGTGTGATTGTATGGAACGAAACATACTTAAGAACCTTCCACATATGATTGTAGGTACTGTTACCAAATTTCACTTTACTGGGTTGTCTGGATCTTGAGTTATTAGGGAACAGACAGACTGACAACAAATGCGTCTTATATATACACTAGAGGGAAGTACCCGGCTTCACACGGGTTTTAAATGAGGTTTTCTGTTGAAGCGTAATATACTGTCTATTTGCATGAAGTAAAAGTGTACATTTATCTTAAAGCAGGTCAAATGCAATTGCCTATCAGAAAAGCATAGTGTCTGCAATTATATGCCAGCAATCCCAAGACTCTGACACACCAGTTAAGACTGCACTATCGTGGTAGTGTAATTAACATTTTCAGAATTCCCATTACTCCAAATAGTAGAATTAAAGATTTTCAATTTTTATATAGCGTATATGAGTAAAAAAACAACATTATTTTGTTGCACCAGGCTCCCAATAAGTGTTATAACTTTTTTTTCCACTTTTACCATCGCAGAAGTATGCTGAACAACTTTCGAAAATTTCATTAGTGATTTTTAAATTTTACATAGCCAATGTAATGAAAAAACGTATTTTGGCCACCAGCCCCACATTAGCAGGAGTTTAAATATTGTCTTTGTTCATTTTCGTCGTGAGTGCCTCCTGAACAAATGTTTTAACTTTTATTCTTCTACCGTCAGTGAAAATTAGAGAATACGTGATGAGTCGTTTTTTTTTTAGAACAAATACATGTGGGCCACGGCCCCAAGGGGGGGGGGGGTTCTTTTTATTCCTTTTACCATTGCGGATATGTATTGCTCAACTTTCCAAAGTATCATGCTTCTACCTAAACGGGAAATAGGAGAATAAGTAATTTTCGTTGATATAAAAAAGTAAACTACATTGGGCCCGGCCCCCTTAGAAAGATAATTTAAATATGTTTTCACCTGTTACCATTGGAGATGTGAAATATAGTTCATTTAAGGAAAAAATACATTTGGGCACACCAGCCCCACCCTGAGTGAGAATTTTAAAAGACTTTTTATAAAATTTTTTTGGGGAGAGAGTGCTCAAAAACTTCCAAACGTTTAACGTCTTTACGTATACGATAAATTAGAGAATTAGAGATAATACAGTTTTTAATGAAAGAAAAAACTACATTTCGGCCCCTAGCCCCCAAGAGTGGGAATTTTATTTATTTTTATTTTATTTTTTTATTTGTTTTTGCAAATTAGCGTTAGGAGAGTGTACTTAACAATTTCCTAAAGTTTCATTCTTCAACCTACGTGGGAAATAGTCGAATGGGGGATTTTCAGTACTAATATAGCGTACGTTAGCGTAAAAAATACATTTGGGCTCCGGCTCTCCATGAGTTGGAAGTTTATAATTCTTTCTCGCAAAATATCGTCGGGGTAGCTTACAACTTGCCAAAGTTTCTTACTTTTACCTACACGGGATAGGAGAATTAGTGATTTTAAATTTTTATATAGCTAATATATAAAGAAAATGTGGGCCCCTGGACCCCAGAAAGTGATAATTTAAATATATTTTTTGCCTGCAATAACTTGGGAAATGTACTAAACAAAAATCCTTAAATTTCATGCTTCTGCCTACTCGGGAAATAGCAGAATTAGTTACTTTCAAATTCATATATCTCAAATAAGTGGGGGGGGGGAATGTTTTTGGGCCCCCAGCCCCCATGAGTGGGAATTTAGGGAACCATTGCCATTATTGTCGGGAGAGTATGCTCAAGAATTTCCAAAAGTTTTATAGTTTTACCTACACTGTACATTTGAGAATAAGTTATGAGTGAGTTTTAAATATAAGAAAAAACAACATTTGGGCCCCCGGCCCCCAATGAGTGGGAAGTTTAAATTTGTTTGTGTAAGTTATCGTTAGGAGAGTGTACTTAACAACTTCCCAAAGTTTTTTTCTTCTACCTACACGGGAAATAGTCGAATGGGGGTATTTCACTATTTATATATCGTATCTTAGTACCAAAACAAAAACTACATATGGGCCCCCGGCTCCCCATGAGTTGGAAGTTTAAAATTCTTTCTCGCAAAATATCATCGGGGTAGCGTACTTAACAACTTGCCGAAGTTTCATTCGTCTACCTTCACTAGAAATAGTCGAATAGGGGATTTTTTAGTATTTATAATGCATATATTATTTTTTTTTAAAAAAATATTTTTAAAAAAGTTTTAAAGATACCACGTTTTGTGAACTAAAAAGAATAAAATAACTGTTTTGTTGGATGCACATTGTGGACATTTTGTACATACACACTCTTACACACCAAAATATTTTCGAACTAAAAACGTTGGGCGCATTCGGCTGAAATTTGGTCTATTAATGCCATTACATTAAACTTTTCAGTTTCAAATTCCTCCACAGTCTATATATGATACTTTATTTAATGGTCTATTAATGCTATTACATTAAACTTTTCAGTTTCAAATTCCTCCACAGTCTATATATGATACTTCATTTAATTTCACAGGGCCATTCAGCCGATTTCTTTATATAACCTATAAGCCGAATGCGCCCCACCTTTTTAGTTCGAAAATATTTTGGTGTGTAAGAGTGTGTATGTACAAAATGTCCACAATGTGCATCCAACAAAACTGTTACTTTATACTGTTTAGTTCACAAAACGTGGTATCTTTAACACTTTTTTAAAAATATTTTTATTTTATACATTTTAGTTCAAATGAAAAACGTGGTGTTTTAAAAAGCTTTTATATATATATATTATTAATCTAAGCTATTATATTTAGATCACATTTAAATATTAAACATTGAAATATTAAATTGTCATGTGAATCAAGTATGCAAAGAAAGCAAACTAAGAATAACTAAAAAATGAAAATTCCCTGGTTATGTTACTTCCCTTGAAATTTTCATGTTAATGACGTCATACATCTTTATTTTTAGTATAATTAATTAATTAAGTAGAATTGAGTACTATAATTAATGAAATATTAAATTGTCATGTGAATCAAGTATGCATGCAAAATTTCATCAAAATTGGATGATCAGAAGTGGTTCAAAAAAGGAATTCAATTTTTGCCCCGGACAAACATCCAGACAAGAAAGCGACCTAATAAAAACGTGGTAAAAAAAGAACTGCATTTGGGCCCCCGGCTTCCAGTAAGTGATAGCTTAAATATTTTTATCACCTGCTACCTCTGCGGGCTTGCACTCGTCAATTTTTGGAGGAGTACATGCTTCCACATAATCAGAAACCTGATCTTTCTTGAGACATGATTGTATTTCGTTGTCAACATTTTGTTATTATAGCCCACTTAAGAAAAAGTACATTTGTCCCCCGGCACCACATAAGTGTAAATTTTTTTCCCTCCAATACTGCAAGGAGAGTAATTTCCAAAAGTTTCACCTTTTTACGACACGGTACATTGGAGAGTTAGGGATGAGTTTATTTCTAATAAAAGAAAAAACAGCATTTGGGCCCCCGGCCCCCAATGAGTGGGAAGTTTGAAATTCTTTTTCGCAAATTAGCGTCAGGAGAGTGTACTTAACAACTTCTTAAAGTTTCATTCTTCTACCTACATGTTAGTGTTAGGAGAGTGTACTTAACAACTTCCCACATTTTTTTTCTTCTACCTACACGGGAAATAGTCGAATGGTTTTTTTTCACTATTTATATATCGTATATTAGTACCAAAACAAAAACTACATATGGGCCCCCGGCTCCCCATGAGTTGGAAGTTTAAAATTCTTTCTCGCAAAATATCATCGGGGTAGCGTACTTAATAACTTGCCAAAGTTTCATTCGTCTACCTTCACTAGAAATAGTCGAATAGGGGATTTTTCAGTATTTATATAGCATATGTTATTTTATTTTTTTTTAAAAAGAACTGCATTTGGGCCCCCGGCTTCCAGTAAGTGATAACTTAAATATTTTTATCACATGTTACCACTGCGGGCTTGCACTCATCCATTTTTGGAGAAGTACATGCTTCCACATAATCAGAAACCTGATCTTTCTTGAGACATGATTGTATTTCTTTGTCTACATTTTGTTAATATAGCCCACTTAAGAAAAAGTACATTTGGGCCCCCGGCACCACATAAGTGTGATTTTTTTTTCTAGGCCATTATTGCTAGGAGAGTAATTTCCAAAAGTTTCATGTTTTTACGACACGGTACATGGGAGAGTTAGGGATGAGTTTGTAATTAATAAAAGAAAAAACAGCATTTGGGCCCCCGGCCCCCAATGAGTGGGAAGTTTGAAATTCTTTTTCGTAAATTAGCGTTAGGAGTGTGTACTTAACAACTTCCCAAAGTTTCATTCATCTACCTACATGGGAAATTGTAGAATTGGTGATTTTCACTATTTATATGAGTGGGGAGTTTAAAATTGTTTATTTCAAAATATCGTCGGGTTAGCTTACTTAACAACTTGCCTAGGTTTCATTCTTCTACCTATCCGTAAAACAGGATAATTAGTGATTTTCAGTTTTTATATATAGTTCACATAAGGAAAAAAACTAAATTTGGGCCCCCAGCCCCCAGAAAGAGGTAATTAAAATATATTTTTCCTGTTACCATTGCAGAAGTGTACTAAACAATTTCCTAAAATTTCATGCTTGTGCCTCCTCGAGAAATAGAAAAATTGTTGATTTTCATTTTTTATATAGCTCAAATAAGGAAAAAAAGTTGTTGGCCCCCCGGCGCCCTTGAGTATGAATTTATGGAACGACACGGTACATTGGAGAGTTAGGGATGAGTTTGTTTCTAATAAAAGAAAAAACAGCATTTGGGCCCCCGGCCCCCAATGAGTGGGAAGTTTGAAATTCTTTTTCGCAACTTAGCGTTAGGAGAGTGTACTTAACAACTTCCCAAAGTTTCATTCTTCTACCTACATGGGAAATTGTAGAATGGGTGTTTTCACTATTTATATAGTGTATATACGTTTTAAAAAACCACTACATTTAAGCCCCTGGCTCCCCATGAGTGGGGAGTTTAAAATTGTTCATTTCAAAATATCGTCGGGTTAGCTTAATTAACAACTTGCCAAAGTTTCATGCTTCTACCTATCCGTAAAATAGGATAATTAGTGATTTTCAGTTTTTATATATAGTTCATATACGGGAAAAATCTAACTTTGGGCCCCCAGACCCCAGAAAGAGGTAATTAAAATATATTTTTGCCCGTTACCATGCAGAAGTTTACTAATAAATTTCCTAAAATTTCATGCTTCTGCCTCCTCGAGAAATAGAAAAATTGTTGATTTTCATTTTTTATATAGCTCAAATAAGGAAAAAAGTTGTCGGCCCCCCGGCGCCCCTCAGTGTGAATGTATGGAACGAAACCTATTTAAGAACCTTCCCCATATAATTGTGTGTACGTTTACTAAATTTCACTTGACTGGGTTGTCTGGATCTTGAGTTATTAGGGAACAGACAGACAGACAGACACACAGACATACGGACAACAAATGCGTCTTATATATATATATATATATATATATATAAATTTAAAAACTTTACAAAAGTTGCAGTTGAAGTACTTTTTTAAAATTATTAAATAACAAATATGACATTTTTTAAAGTAAAGTTATTACATATCAAAACATTTTTTAAAAAAGAAATAAATAAAAATTTTCTATTAGGCAATATTTTTTAAAATATCTTTATATAATTTCTTTTTAACGTAATACGTAGTGTCGTTTTGCCCTGTTTGGTTATATTTTTTATTTTTGCTATTTTTTTTAATATTCATACAATCTCCATCGAAATCTAGGCAAAAATTAAGTCCAGTTTGCCCATTATAAATAATTATATTTTCATTTGCTACGTTGTGAACAAGACATTTTACAACTTTCATATACCTATTTTGTGATGTTATATGAAATGGCGTATTGACTTGTGCATTGTTATCATTTAAGTCTGTTCCTTTTGCCACAAGATATTCGACTAACTCCTCATTTCACGTTAAAAACCGAAGCACCAGGTTTTTTTTTTGTTGTTGTTTTTTTTTCCGTTACCGCTGACATAATTGACTGACGTTAATATTTCTATTAAAAACGTCCATCGCCTGCTTACAATGATGCATTGATTTTGTTTTTTTAAGTCCTTTTTTTGATACATTACAAACTTGACGCCGAACGTTATATGTAGTAAGTTAGAGATTTGGTCTACATAAAAAAGGCCAAAAAATAAATAAATAAAAAATATAATAGAAACAACAACAAAAATGATAACAACATAAAAAATGATATAGAACAATTTGAAATGTGTTCACTAAAAGGGTAATACTAAAAAGAAATGTTATCCTTAAGTGATTAAAAAAAAATTTAATGTTAGGATAAATAAAGTAATTAGTAGTTTAAATTAAAGAATAAATGTTAGGTAGAGAAATCTTTGTTCACAAATATAATATTAAACAGTACCATACCCTACTGAAAACATACCTTACATATGTCAATTTACTTTCCAGCAATATATTCATTGTTTTAGAGATCAGTGCTACAATTTGAAACTTCCTCAGCTACTTGCTCTCATTTAGATATATAGATAGATGTATAGATAGATGTATGTATAGATAGATAGATAGATGTATATATATATATTTATATAGATATATAGATAGATAGATAAGTAGATAAATATATATATAGATATATGGATAGATAGAAAGATGGATAGATAGATAGATAGATAGATAGATAGATAGATAGATAGATAGATAGATAGATAGATAGATAGATAGATAGATAGATAGATAGATAGATAGATAGATAGATAGATCGATCTTAAAACGCAAATATAGAAAAGCATACCGATTTCAGTTGTACAAAGTGATAAACATTTTAAACGCACGAGTCACATACAATGGTAGACAAAAGTAGAAGAGATTATAGTTACTTCTTATTACTCCTAAGAAAAACAACTTTAAAAAAAAACGCCCGCTCTATATAAACTCGTTTATATTATTGAGCCACACTTTTTTAAGAACACATTTGACACTCTCGGGTGAAAAACTTTGGCCCCACTTGTTTTCTGTTTAAACTAATTAGGAGTCGAGACTTAGTTCGGTATATGAAGACAAATACACATACACAAAAGTTATCATTAAATCTAGTTGCTTAGTGTTCTTTATAAATAAAATTTAGTACAAACAAGTTATACTTTTCCATAAATAAATATCATGCGCTTTTTTATTGTCGGTATTGTGATATCATAACACAAACACAAATTATCAATTTATATTATATTAATAATAATAAAAAATAAAAGAGAAAAAGTTATCTTTTACCTATGAGGAAGGAACGTCGGGTTCTTTCTTTTCACATTTATTAATGTAAATATATGTACGCTCATTTTGCATGTATTTTGTTTTATTTGATATTTGTTATAGGTTACAATAAATTATTTAATAATTAGCATAATTTTTAATATATCGAAAGCACACTGCTTGAATTATCTACAGTAAGTAACTTAACAAACTAAGAATGTAACTTAACTTATTTTGCACTTGTAACAGAACTGTTATTACCGCCCCCCTCACCCCACCACCAGATTCCCAAATATTTCAATTATTCATAAATATTGCTAATGTTTACTTTTAGAGCTATGTAACATTTATATTTAAAATGGCTTTCTCAGACAACTCAATGAGTAGTAATGTGTTGTAGTTAGGGTGAACTTCAAAAACAAACATAAACATTGACATGAATTGAGTTCAACCTTCACCCTTGAGAAGTTAGTCATACTATAAAAATCATACTAGGTCTTATTCTAGGCCACATTCTAGTGTTAAACAAAACACAAGGGGCAGACTATTAATAACGTCACGCTCAAGTTGTGGGGGAAGAGGGTGTAAGGAGGTATGACATTTTGTGAAAGGAGGAAGAAATGTCCGGTCATGTGTGACGTTAAGGTGTTTGATATTAAACTTTAATAATATTGTAAATAAAAATAATGTTGTGTATAAAATTGCCACGTTCTTTAGGAGGGTGGGTCCCTAGAAATGTAACATTTTGTGTCAGGGAGCTCAAAAGAGTCCCAAAGTAGCGTGACGCACTTTATGGACGACTCTATAGAAGATTTTTTAATTCAACATTAAGGACCACAGCACGAGTTTTTATGTTGGCAGACATAATTGACTTGCGTCAATATATCTATTAAAATTCTTCGTGTGCTTATGATAAATTGAATAAGAGAAAATCAATGTCAAAATCCATTACAATCTGGACCCCAAATGTTAAATGTAATATGTTAGGTATGTCCTCTATTTAAAAAATGCCCAAAAACAGTGTGTTATTACATAAATACATTGAACAAAAAAGACATAACAACATAAAATACATTATATCGACAAATTTAAATGGTGTATAATGAAGCTGGAATACTAAAATAGAAGTGACATCCTTCAGTGACTAAAATCTTAATTGTTATGTTAACTATAGAGATTAGTAGTTTAAATAAAGGATATTCGTTAGACAAAGAATTATTGTTAACAATATAAAGTTTTAAAAATGTGCAAACCTTGCAGACACAATACCTAACATTTGTCTTTTGTTTTTCAGCAATATATTGATTCTTTATGAGATCAGTGCTGAAAAAAAATGTATTTGTGTATGTGCATATCATGTAGTAGGATGCGTTCTAATATATGTATTAGTTAACACTTAACGATTTTTATACGTGCTTTGTTGTTTGTTTGCTTGTTTTTTTAAAGTTCTGAAAAAACTAAATACCAAAAAAGATATACGAGAGTTATTAATACATATTTGCCTTAATTACCATTTTCCATTATTTTTCCTGGAAAATTTAATGAACTTTAAATATTTTGCGTTTTAATGTATGTTAATGAAACTGAAATAAATTTGCGCGCGCACACACATGCATATAAATATGCATATATTTATGTGTATATATATATATATACATATATACATATATATTTAGATAGATAGATAGATAGATAGATAGATAGATAGATAGATAGATAGATAGATAGATAGATAGATAGATAGATAGATAGATAGATAGATAGATGGATGGATGAATGGATAGATAGATAGATAGATAGATAGATAGATAGATAGATAGATAGATAGATAGATAGATAGATAGATAGATAGATAGATAGATAGATAGATTAGGGCTGTGGATTTTATGGATTATTTTCTCTATCAATCGGTAAAAAATGTATTGATTAAATTAAATAGCGATTAAAATTAGGGAAAATCTTTGCAACGTAATTATCGATTTTTCAATAAATAACCAATTCTTAAATTTAAAATATTAAAAATAGTTAATCTTTTAGGTACACATTTTTCTATTTAAAAAAATAACTGTAAGCTTTCAAATAAGCTGTTTTATAAGCAAAATGATTTTCCATAATTAAACATTGTTTTTACTTAATTAACGATAATGCAATTTTATTCTTTGACATTAATATGAACTACTGTTAGCTAAATTTTTTTTTAAAATTGAATTGTCTTTTTTTGTCACTTTCCTTGAAATTTTAGTTTAATGACGACATACATCTTATTTTTGCTTTAATCAAAATTACCCATTAATTATTTGGTAATTTTTCAAAAGTAAACGATTAATTTTTTTTAATTTAACCGATAACAGCCCTAACATATATATATATATATATATATATATA
>MUZC01004566.1:101196-119756 GCA_002072015.1 Radix auricularia | reverse complement strand
CCTAATAGTGAGGTACTAACGCGTGCCAATACCCAAAGCATGTTCTCAATTCTTAGTGAAAGACGCCTGAGGTGGCTAGGACATGTCAAAAGAATGAGCCCCGGCCGCATCCCGAAGGACCTCCTATATGGTGAACTTGCTGCAGGAAAGAGGAAAACAGGTCGCCCACGCTTGCGATTTAAAGATGTCTGTCAAAGGGACATGAAAGCAGCCAAAATACATACAAGTGACTGGGAGTGTAAGGCAGAAGACCGATCTACGTGGCGCACAGTTGTCAAAGAGGGCGTGATAGTAGCCGAGGAGCGAAGAATGGAGGAGGCTGCAGACAGAAGAGCTAGGAGAAAGGCCAAAACATTTGGAAGCACAGAACTCGTGTGTAAAAACTGTGGCAAAGACTGTCACTCAAGGATAGGACTGCACAGTCACTCGAGGAAATGCAACCCAACCCAACGGTGATGCACCATCGTCTCGCGAGACGGAAGGATGCCGGATATATTTTGTTGGAAATTATTGCAAAACCGGAACAAATCAATTTCAAACACTGCTTATATAACCTTAATATAGTTTTATTTTACTATCACTTGCAAATTTTTTCGGAAAATAATCATGAAATACATCGCTGTCCATGTCAGACAAGGAACACGTGCTGATTTGTTACGCCTAAATCAAACATACCCTGGGTTTAACTTAATATGTGTCTGAAAAAAAATATTTCTTTAATAAGCATCAGTGATTACCAATGAATTCTGATACTCTCTCTCTGTCTCTCGCTCTATCTATCTATCTTTCTATATCTCTCTTTATTACTTTCTCTGTTTCTACAGCTCTCTAAAAGTCAATAAAAAATTGATTTGTCATGTCATGACAATTCAAACCTAAGTCTCCGATCCATTTCGTGTATAAACAAAGAACATTTGATGATATGCTTAGCTATATTCCAGCAAATTTTTAATTAACGAATATATCAAGTCCCCCTTCTGTGACCTTGATGACATTCTTGTACCGCCTACCTTCACAGACGGTATATATCCATTGATATATAAAATCTTTGGCCGAATTATGGTTTTCAAGAAAATATTCTTACTCAGAGTTTTAAAGTTGCACTATAAATACATTCTTTTTGAAACTTCATGGTCGAAAGGAACCCATTAAAGCAATGTAGCAATCACAAGCTAGTATACAAAATTAAACATTAACAGATGAATCAGTTAACTTTATTATATTAAAATGTGCTTCAAACGTCTCCTTTTAGATCCTACATCAGCCATGAATATTTGCCAAATAGGCTAACGTATAATTGCGCTACACAAAACCAACGTTGGTTTATTGCAGATAATCATGATAGAAATAGTAATGCTCTATTTTATGTTACTTTTAAAGTTGACATAATTTGAATTCAAGACTTTATTAATTAAAGGAAAACGTGGCTATTTAATGTAGCCGAGTGGTAGGCTATGTTGATTGGTTATTTTCTCAAAATTAACACAAATAGATAAACGAAATGCAGGTCGTGAGAACTATAGTTCTATACTTATTTATTTTTATAAAACAATAATGGAGATCAACCGTACATGGAAACACCACAACAGGAAGTCCCTCAGTTTGATGACGACAATCCATAGTAACCCCTTGTGGTGCTCTTTGGTGCTTATAAATGTCACTTTCGCCGAAAGCAAGCCGCCAAGCGATGCGTTTCGACACCAAAAATAAACAACGCTTGTGGCGCGGGCACACGGCCACATTAATAAGGATAATGAGAAAAAACCAAACCCAAATAGGCTGCTATTGATTAAATTAAAACATTAACCCCTTAAGCCATATTTAGTAATACTTAAATTGTTTAGTATAAGTTTATTTAATGAAAATTGAACTTTTACATAACACAAAATAAAATAAATGTCAGCAAATACAACAACAACAAAACATAAAACGGCTTCCTATTCGTACAGGAATAAAAATTAGTTAATTGCTGTTAAAGTCTTTAAAACTGCTGAATAACAAAATAGGTGTATGTAGCAAAATATACATGAAATGTTAGGACCTTTGTAAATAGTGCATGTTTAATAGAAAAGATGATACAATGACTAACAAATCGTCAGGACACATATTTTTTTGCAAATGCAGAATGAGAATACGTCCACCAAATCAAATACAACTGAAATAAAATTTAAAAAATAAATAAATTAAAAAAAAACTAAACACAAAGACACACTTACAAACGTCGCCACTATGTGGACAATATACTAAGCAGCTAACTGATATACGCGTTTTTAACAAAACTTTGGTAAGACTGTAATCAGTCCTATAAATTAGTTAATAGAAAACATGTAAACATGGCATGAGTTTGTCTGTCAAAAATATATTGCACAGCCAGAAGATGTTTTTGTGAGGTATATATGTATAAGGGAAACATACATCAAGGAGGATTATATATTGCTTTTTGTCTGAATTGATGCTAAGTGAATCAAATATCATCAGGGCATGATTGATGTATGGGACTTTTGTATCACATGTGATGAATGTTGTGTTTGCGCTGACCGTCTAATCTTTTTGCAAAACCAAATCTCTCCTATCCTCTTTTGCGTACCATGATTTTGTGGATTTCAACGCAGCTAAATTTTAATTGTTCATTATTTATGAAAAAAATATTATTATTATTTTTTTAAACACAATTTACCGAAACGTTTGCTGTTCTTTACGTTCTGCCAGGTTCACTTATGCCCTGTGTACATGTTTTCCGTTTACTATTCAAGTTCTTGATATTTTGTATATATATATATATATATATACTAGCAATTTGCCCGCGCTCCGCTGCGGGAAGATGGAGTATTAGTGATAAGTAAGCAAATGCATAAAGAAACTATATTTTTGCCCCCAGCGCCCACCAAGGAATATTTTAAATATTATTCCAACTGCTGCCATCGTGGAAGTGTATTTAAAAAATCCCCAAATTTTTATGCTTTACCTTTTTGGGAAATAGGAAAAATAGTGCTTTTCAATTTGTATATAGCACATATTTGAAAAAAAACACGGCCCCAATGAGTGTGAATTTTAAAAATATATCACGCTATTTTTTGTCGTGAAAGGGTACCCAACAACTTCCTAAAATTTTATGCTTCAACCTACTTAGGGAATGGGAGAATTAGGGATTTTTATTTTTATAAGGTTAATATTAGGGAAAAACTACATTTTGGCCTCCCAGGCCACAGTAAAGAAGGTTTTAAATAATTGTTCACCTGCTACCATCGTGGAAGTGTAGTTAACAAACCCCCAAAGTTTCCTGCGTTTGCCTATATTAAAAATAGGAGAATTATTGATTTTCAAATTTTTTTAGCACGTGTAAGGGAAAAAACACGTGTTTTGGGCCCATGCCCTCATGCGCGTGCATTTAAAAATTATTTTACGCCAATTTTCGTCGTTTTGAGGGTACCCAACAACTTCCTAAAGTTGTATGTTTTTACCTACACGATGAATTGTGGAATTTGTGATGAGTCGGTTTTTAATTTTTTAAAAAAAATATATTTGGGCCCCCGGCCCAAATGTGAGTGGAAATGTATCATTCTCTTTCACCAACTTTCATCTGGAGATTGTACTCAACAACTTACCAAAGTTTTATGCTTCACCTGTATGGAGAATGGGGAAATTAGTTATGTGTAGTTTTATATAGTTTATATTAGGAAATAAACTACATTTGGCCCCCCGGCCCCCAGTAAGAGATATTTTGAAATATGTTTTCATCTGCTACCACCGTGAAAGTGTAATTATCAATTACCCAACGTTTCATGAGTCTACCTAATCGAGAAATAAGAGAATCAGTGATTTTCAATTTTTATAAATCTCATATAAAAAATACGTTTTTGGAGTCCCGACCCCATGAGTGTGAATTTCAAAATTCTTTTACACCAACATTTGTCCTGATAGGTTACTTAACAATTACCCAAAGTTTCATGCTCCTACCTACACTGAAATTGGAGAATTAGTGATAAGTTTTTTTTTAAATATAAAAAAGTATATTTGGGCCCCCGGTACCCAATTAGAGGGAATTCTAACATTATTTTTTTCCCATTGGCGGGAGCTTGTACTAAAAAAAATTCAAATTTTTCATGCTTCTACCTATATGGGAAATAGGAGCATTAGTGATTTTCAATTTTTGTATAGCTCATGTATAAATTTCCAAATTTTCATGCTTATACATACACGGAAAATAGGAAAATTGGTGATTTTCAATTTTTATAGGAAAAAGGAAAAAAGTGTTTTTGGGCCCTCGGCCCCATATGAGTGAGATTTTTAAAAATTATTTTTCGCATTTTTTCGTCGTTAGAGGGTAACCAACAATTTCCCAAAGTTTCATGCTTCTACCTACATGGGAAGTTGGAGAATTAGTGACGAATGAGTGAGTGAGTCAGTCAGTCAGTCAGGGCTTTTTCCGGGGCCACGGCCCCCATGAGTGGGAAATTTAACTTTTTTTCAACTTATCGTCGAAAGTATAAAATAAAAAAAAAATTACAAAGTTACATGCTTCTACCTACTCGGGAAATAGGAAAATTGGTGATTTTCAATTTTTACAAAGCCCATATAAGGAAAAACTTTTTTGGGCCCCCGGGCCCACATGAGCTAGATTTTTAAAAATCAAAATCGCCAATTGTCGTCATTATTGGTTACCCAACAACTTCCCAAAATTTCACGCTTCTAACTACACGGGAAGTTGGAGAAGTCGTGATGAAGGAAAAAACTGTTTTTTGGCCCCCAGCCCCACATGAGCGAGATTTAAAAAGTTCTTTTCGCCAATTTTTGTCGTGAGATGGAACCCAGAAGTCCCCAAAACTTTATGCTTCTACCTACACGGGAAATAGGAAAATTGGTGATTTTCAATTTTTATAAAGCCCATTTAAGGAAACAATCTTTTGGGGGCCCCGGCCCCACTTGAAATATATTTTTTTAAAAAAATTTTGCCAAATTTTGTCTAAAGTGGGTACTCAGCAACTTCCCAAAGTTTCATGCTTCTACCTACACGGGAGTCGGAGATTTAGTGATGTAGAAAAAAAAAGTTTTTGGGCCCCCGGCCCCACATGAGCGAGATTTGTAAAATTATTTTTCGCCAATTTTCGTCCTGAGAGTGTACCCAACAATTTCCCAAAGTGTCATGCTTCTACCTACATGGAAATACCTACTCGGGAAATAGGAAAATTGGTGAATTTCAATTGTTATAGAACACATATAAGGAAAAAGCTTTTTGGGCCCCCGGCCGCACATAAGCGATTTTTAAAAATGTTTATCGCCAACTTTTGTCACTAGTGGTTACCAAACAACTTCCCAAAGTTTCATGCTTCTACCTACATGGGAAATTGGAGAAGTAGTGATGAAGGAAAAAACTGTTTTTGGGCCCCCGGCCCCACATGAGCGAGATTTTAAAAGTTCTTCATCGCCAACCTTCGTCATTAGTGGTTACCCAGCAACTTCCCAAAGTTTTATGCTTCTACCTACACGGGAAATAGGAAAATTGGTGATTATCAATTTTTATAAAACCCATATAAGGAAACAATCTTTTTGGGCCCCCGGCCCCATTTGAGAGATATTTTAAAAAAAAACTTTTTTGAAAAAACTTTGTCCACAGTGGGTACACAGCAACTTCCCAAAGTTTCATGCTTCTACCTACACGGGAAGTCGGAGATTTAGTGATGTAAGCAAAAAAAGTTTTTGGGCCCCCGATATAAGGAAAAAGCTTTTTGGGCCCCCGGCCGCACATAAGCGAGATTTTTAAAAATGTTTATCGCCAACTTTTGTCATTAGTGGTTACCAAACAACTTCCCAAAGTTTCATGCTTCTACCTACATGGGAAATTGGAGAAGTAGTGATGAAGGAAAAAACTGTTTTTGGGCCCCCGGCCCCACATGAGCGAGATTTTAAAAGTTCTTCATCGCCAATCTTCGTCATTAGTGGTTACCCAGCAACTTCCCAAAGTTATATGCTTCTACCTACACGGTAAATAGGAAAATTGGTGATTATCAATTTTTATAAAGCCTATATAAGGAAACAATCTTTTTGGGCCACCGGCCCCACTTGAGAGATATTTTTTTTACAAATTTTTTGTCAAACTATGTCCACAGTTGGTACACAGCAACTTCCCAAAGTTTCATGCTTCTACCTACACGGGAAGTCGGAGATTTAGTGATGTAAGCAAAAAAAGTTTTTGGGCCCCCGGCCCCACATGAGCGAGATTCTTAAAATTCTTTTTTGCCAATTTTCGTAGTCAAAGGGTACCCAACAACTTCCCAAAGTTTCATGATTCTACCTACACGGGAAGTTGGAGAATTAGTGATGAATCAGTGAGTGAGTCAGTGAGTGAGTGAGTGAGTGAGTGAGTGAGGGCTTTCCCTTTTATTAGTATAGATATATATATATATATATATATATATACTAGATTGTTCCGGGGCGCCGTGGCGCCTGTGGCGCCCCCTTATTTTTGGGCGCCTACGGCGCNATCCTGATTTGATAAATACGAAATATTAAACTTTCTGAAATGTACGCAAAGATTTTAATAATAATAGGGGTTGTATTTTGCGCACCGATGCACACCAAACAATGACGTCATCATACCAAATATTTTTACAGCGCTCATCCACACGATTTTTCAACTAAACTAACTGCTGTAGACTGTCGTACATCGCTCCTCAGCGTTACAGATCCAGTGACTTGGACTATTGTATTATTTATGTGTGTGTGTCTTTATGTTTATACACACATATGGTGGTCGAGTGGTAGCGCGCTCGACTGGTGTACCAAGGGTCACGAGTTCGAATCCACGCAAAGGCGAATATTTGTTTTCGGGGCCTGAGGAGTCCCCGAGTCGCCCAACTCTGAATGGGTACCTAACTAGACAATAGTTAGGCGGCTTGGTAATGCGTGGGACCCTTATAGCCGTGGCATGTGACCGCTGCATCACTTGCAAACATATCATCTCTCATTGTCTGTGGACGCAATTATCTTCTGCATAGAAGGAGCGTCTGTATATCTAAGATAAGATGAGATAAATGCAGTGTGTTTAATGTGAAACCTATATTTGAGAACATGATATAACAACATTATAATTCAGATACGCTATGTTTATAATTTTTAAAATTTATTAGATTATCATTATTTTATTACTGATTATTATTAAGAGATATATTTGAAATATTTCATTAACCTTTTCAATGTGTTTGAGAATTTTATTTTATTTTATTTATTTTTTTATTTTATTTTTTTGTGTGCTTTTTTGAAAGAAATTTTGAAAAAGTTTACAAGATGATAAGGGAGATAATTCTATAAAGCTGTAAGTGCTGTCACTTAACATTAATTCCCTTGCAATTTATAATGCAACAACTTTATCAAGAATTAAAAGACTTATGTTCTTCATAAGTAAGTTAATACAGATTGCATTTAATGGAAAAAATTTGTTGGCTTTAAACTTAGCACAAAAACAATTCGGCACAACTATGATTATGTGCATTTAAACACTTACACACAAATCCTTATAAAGAAACATTATGTTATTTCATTTCTTTACAACTCATACATTTATATAACAAAATGCCTTGCTAGCTATCAGAAATAATGTAGGTAAATTGGTATCATTAAGATCGTAAAGGTTATTTATTTGATAACTTATATTGATTTCGCGTACTTCAAAAACAATGTGATGTCATTAAGAAAACATTTTTTCTCTAAATTTATTGAAATAATTTGTCACTTTGTTCATCAATAAAAATATATGTAAATGCTATAGAAACATATACACTAACATACACGTACAGGCATACTCTCTCTCTCACACACACACACACACTAACTATATTTTTTTTCTTAGTCCCTGGCTGGACCTATCCCTCTCCAAGTCAGCGTAAGGATTTCGTAGCGCTAGCCACTTCTCAACATATTTATGGTGGCTTTAACTTGGACTCGATGCCATGCCTCTCACCTTGTGTTGCGAGAGCTCTATTTACTTCGGACTTCACTACTCAGCCGCCATATGTCTACATATAGAGAGAGAATAATCCAGAAAAACTAAGTGAGCACCACACTTCCATCTCAATAGGCGGAATAACTCTATGCAATCTAAGATTAGCTGATGACATATATCTTCTGGCTGGTAGCCGTATAGAACTTCAGTAGCTCACTAGCAAACTTGCAGACAGAGAATATGCATATGTGATGACAATCAGTTCAGTAAAATATTGATTATTACTCTGATGTAAGTATGACAAATATAGTAATAAACCAGCAAAAAGCTGGAGGAAGTACGTAGCTTTAAGTATCTAGGAGCCGTCATATCTAGAGATGGTACCAACGAAGCTGAAATTCGAGCTAGAATTATGTCAGAAAAGGCAGCAATGACAAAGTTAACTTAAATATGAAACAACAAATACGTTAGCCTGCCAATAAACCTCATGCTTTTGAGATCTCTCATTAAAACCATTGCTCTTTATGGATGTTAAACCTGGACACTGATGGCCACCACGAAAAGCAAGCTGCAGGCATTTGAAAAAACGTGTATGAGGACAATTACCCAGGCCTCCTATTTAGAACACAAGACCAATGACTATGTCTGGGTGAAAATTAACTCTATTGTAAATTTTCGTGAAATGATTATAACAAAAATTAAGAGACGCAAGATGGCATGGTTCGATTACGTACTTCAACATGATACCCTTACAAAAGTTATCCAACGTAGAAGGGGGTCAGTGAAAATGGTGACAACAGGAACCTGATGTGACAACATAAAGGAAAAGACAGAGATGGGATTAAGTGAACTACTGGCCGCCGATGAAAATGGTATCAATTTAGATCCTTACCTGTTTGTTGCCATGCGCTCCCCCGACGACTGGAATGGTACGGGAATGATGTTGAGACGATAGAGAGAAAGAAATTTCAGTATGCGTTTTTATTCAGTAAAAGTCTTTTGATCATATAAAAAAGGTCGTATAACAAATCATTTGATAATAAGAAGTAGAAAGGTACTCTAATGATTAATGCATTCAAATGATAAAAAAATAATAAAGTGATATTTTTTTAAGTTGTTTTAAAAAATATTGCAAACACTGCTTGATACTATAATACAAAGAAAAAATAAAGTTGTTTCGGTTTTCGTGTTCGACAGAGAGAAACAAGTTGTTTTTTTTTCCACAGGCTCTAGTTGCGCTGATCTTTGTTTAGCAATTGAATTTCTCCCTTTGCATCGTTTTCCATTGAGATTTCTTTTCAGTATAAAAGAAATTTTCCATCTCCACCTTACAATATCCTGCAACTAGGTCACCAACACGCACTTTAACATGATCCTTTCAAATAAAACCTGTTCTTTTTTTCTACCTCTTGTGATCACGACAAAATTTTATAATGATATTTTGCTCCTCCCATTAACTTTCTTAGAACTTATCTTAAGTGAATTCATCATAAATCATAATTTACTAGAAATACACACAGTCAAGTGAATTTTTGTTTGTTTGTTTGTTACGTCGATCACTGAAAATAGAATTATCTATACTAATAAAAGGGAAAGCCCTGACTGCCTGACTGACTGACTGATTCATCACTAATTCTCCAACTTGCCGTGTAGGTAGAATCATGTAAGCTTTGGGAAGTTGTTAGGTACCCTTTGACTACAAAAATTGGCGAAAAATAATTTTGAAAATCTCACTCATGTGGGGCCGGGGGCCCAAAAACTTTTTTTGCCTACATCACTTATTCTTCAATTTTCCGTATAGGTAGAAGCATGAAACTTTAAGAAGTTGTTGGAGACTCTCTTGCGACAAAAAATAGCAAAAAAGAATTTTGAAATACACACTCATGGGGGCCGGGGCCCAAAAACTGTTTTTCTCCTTATAAAAGATATATGCTAATTGAAATTAATAATTCATCTATTTCCAGTGTAAGTAGAAGCATGAAACTTAAGAAATGTTTTGAGTACATACTTCCAACGATAATTGGCAAAAGAGAATATTAAGTTTCCCACTCATGGGGGCTGGGGCCCCGAAAATGTTTTTTCATTAAATGAGCTATATAAACATTGAAAATCACCAATTCTCCTATTTTTCGAGTAGGTAGACTCATCAAATGTTGGGAGTTTATAAATACACTTTCACGATGTTAGCAGGTGAAATAATTTTTTAAATTTCTCTCACAGGGGGGCTGGGGGCCCAAATTTAAAAACTAAAAATCACTATTTCTTCTGTTCACCATGTAGGTGGAGAGCATGAAACTTTAGGAAGTTGTTGAGTTTAATCTCACGATGATAATTGGCGACAGCGAATGTTAAATGCCCACTCATAGAGGTACGGGAGCCCCCCCCCCCAAAAAAAAAAAATGGGGCACCATAAAAAAATGTGTCCCCTAATATGAGCTTTTTAAAAATTGCAAATCAATAATTCTCATATTTCCCGTATAGTTTGAAGCATGAAACTTTGTAAATTTTTTGAGTACATGCTTCCGATGATAATTGGCAAAAGAGAATGTGAAACTTCCCACTTCTGAGGGCCGGGGCCCCCAAAACATTTTTTTCTTGATATGAGCAATACAAAAATTGAAAATCACTAATTCTCCTATTTCCCATAAAGGTAGAAGCATGAAACTTTTGAAATTTTTTTAGTACAAGCTCCCAAAAATTGGCTAAAAGAATGTTAGAATTCCCTCTAATTGGGTACCGGGGGCCCAGATATATATTTTCTTATATTAAAAAAACAACTTATCACTAATTCTCCAATTTTCCGTGTAGGTAGAGCATGAAACTTTGGGTAATTGTTAAGTACCCTCTCAGGACAAATGTTAGTGTAAAAGAATTTTGAAATTCATACTCATGGGGGCCGGGACCTCACAAACGTATATTTTTCTTATATGAGATTTATAAAAATTGAAAATCACTGGTTCTCTTATTTCTCGAGTTGGTAGACTCATGAAACTTTGGGAATTGATAATTACACTTTCACGATGGTAGCAGAAGAAAACATATTTTAAAATATCTCTTACTGGATTCCGGGGGGCAAAATGTAGTTTTTTTCCAAATATAAAATATATAAAAACTACACATAACTAATTCCCCCATTTTCCATTTAGGTAGAAGCTTAAAACTTTGGGAAGTTGTTGCGTACAATCTCCAGATGAAAGTTGGCGAAAGAGAATGATAAATTTCCACTCACATATGGAGCCGGGGGCCAAAATATAATTTTTTCTTTTATTAAAAACCGACTCATCACAAATTCCACAATTGATTGTGTATATAAAAACATAAAACTTTAGGAAGTTGTTGAGTACCTACAAAACGACGAAAAATGCCGTAAAATAATTTTTAAATGCACGCTCATGAGGGCCTGGGCCCAAAAAAATCGTGTTTTTTTCCTTATACGTGCTATAAAAATTTAAAAATCAATAATTCTCCTATTTTCCAAATCGGCAAACGCATGACACTTTGGGGGTTTGTTAACTACACTTCCACGATGGTAGCAGGTGAACAATTATTTAAAACATTCTTTGCTGTAGGCTGGGAGGTTAAAATGTAGTTTTTCCCTAATATTAACTATATAAAAATTTAAAATCCCTAATTCTCCCATTTCCTATGTAGGTAGAAGCAAATAACTTTAGGAAGTTGTTGGGTACCCTTTCGCGAAAAAAATAAGCTTAATATAATTTTAAAATTCACACTCATTGGAGCCGGGACTTCAAAAACGTTTTTTTTTTCAAATATGTGCTATATACAAATTGAAAAGCACTATTTTTCCTATTTCCCAATTAGGTAACGCATAAAACGTTGAGGATTTTTTAAATACACTTCCACGATGGCAGCAGGTGAAATAGAATTTTAAATATTCCTTGGTGGGCGCTGGGGGCCAAAATATAGTTTTTTTATGCACTCACTTATCACTGATACTCCATCTTCCCGCAGCAAAGCGCGGGCAAATTGCTAGTATCTCATAAAACACATTTGTGAGATTAACAATATTATTCTTTCAAGTTACGCATGTGTAATTTTTCATTTTGATTCACATGAGCCGTCCATGAATGACGTCACGCAATTGGAAAGGGAGAGGGATAAAAAAAATTGTAATGAGTTCAAAAAACGGAACGTCACATCAAAAGCGGACAACTTAAAAAAAAAAAGAAGTATTTAAAAACAAAAATGTAAAATAATATAGTATGTTGTATTAAAATTATGAGTTAATTAATTTTTTACAAATAAATACGATTATATATATATTTATTTCAATAGCACTGATTTTTAAATATTTTCTGCAACTGTCAAATATCTCTTACTTGAAGTATCTTTTCCATTTTTTAAATTGCTTTCATATGTAATTATAGTTATTTTCCAAACAAACTTAGTTAGAATTCTAGTACGTTTTGTCGGTGAAAAGATTTTCAAACGTTTTATTTGTTCTGTGGTTTGGTGCTGTAAACGTAAGCCTTTGTTTATAATTAAAAAACGATTTCTGATTCTTAGAAATTGGCTCGCGTTTCTTTATAATTAGCTAAAAAGAATAAAGAAGTAACAATGTTTTAACCATTTAAAAAAGTGTATTTTGCATGAAGTTCCTTAAAAACGCATTTTAACTTTCATATAACTGAATTATATATCTATGTCATACATTTATATTTGTTATATCCAAATTATTTTATGCGTTTACTACATGGAAAATGAATGGATCTTATCCAAACTTAATACATACATACTTTATAGCCCATACTAAAGTACAATACGAGTTACTGTCTTGACAAATATCGATTATAAATTGAATATGATCCAAAATAGAAAGAACAAATTTTTAAAATTTACATCTTGCACTATGTTGGCCACGTAACTTTTAATGTCATTATCTATCCAGATATATAAAAATTAAGCATTTTTGTGCGTGTGAGTGTATTTGTGTTTGTTTGAGTTTGTGCATGTCCTTTATAAACCGTGATTCTGATCGTCATAAAACCTTTCCAGATAGTTTAGTACGCTCCATGGATGATTACAGGCAAAACTGTGTTTTATATGTAACACTCGATGGGCGCCGGTTGCCCGTAGTGTCAATATTTGATTGCATGATCTATAAAAATAGTTTAAGATTTAGCTACCGTTTAAATTGATCGATTTTGATCAAAGATAATATATAAAATGTATACACACATTAATAAAATAATATAGGGCCCTGCACTCTTAATGATCATTCCATCGCGCCCTGGGCATTAATCGTTTTTCTTTTTTTTTAAACATATACCTTTTTATTCCCTTTTAGATTAGTAATGATCTCGAGAAAAACTTGACACATAAAACCCGTATTGTACAGATTAAAAATGAAAAAAATGTTTCCAACTCTACATGCTTCAATGAATGGGGCAGTAATAAATATTTTTAGCTAATATGAGCAATATAAAAATAACTTTATGCGTTAGCTACTGTGCATATGAAGGGATCTTAACTAAAATTTGTGTACAAAAACCTGATAGCCCATAATAAAAGGATGTAGGGCACTTAAAACAAAAAAAATGTAACTATTTACAAATATGAATAACTAAGAACTGTTTATTAGGCATGAATCCTTTGAGGTAAAACTTTTCACAGGAAAAAAGAAAATATTAAAGTATTAACAAGTAATCGAATATACAATTCAACTTACACGTTTTAAGAATCTAAATTAACCCTTTAATTTTTTTTAGCTCAGCATCCTTTCCAGTTTTATAGGCTATTACATCTAAGTTTTCTGTATTTAATCACGATTAGTCGGTGAAAACTTTTATTAAAATTTTAAATAATTTTTTTTATAAGGAAAATATTATTAAAAATAATAATTGTTTTTACTTAACAATAAGGAAATTGAAATTCATAAACATTAAATTGATCTACTTATATTTAAGTAAATCATTTAACAGAAGTGGTATATTTTTTTTATATTCAAAACTTAAGCTATGGCGCATTTTATGAAATTTTTAGTTTAATGACGTCATGAATCTAATTTACGTTATTAATTTTTAGCGCATTTTCGAGATGTCGAAATCGCTATTGCACCCGTTATGTCCGTCCGTCCGTCCGTCTGTCATCACCCTTGATCACAGCATCCATAAGTCCTAGACCCATGATGTATATATGTTTTTTGTATGTCCTTACCTGCCATTTGTGCATCAACACTCAGTTACTCGATCCGTTTAAAAACCCCGTTAAAACTACCAAAAAATATTTCGAATCGAGAGCGCAGGGAACGGCCGCCATTGCCGGAAGTCCAATAAAAATTCAGTTGTGCATTGAAGAGTGTTGCCAAAGGGTGCAAAATAATTAGTTGTTTTTTTTTAGTTGACGTCATTAGAATATGTGTAAAAGTTTAGAGAGTTATACGTCATGATTTGTGGTGACTTGTAGTTGGATTAAAGAGAATTTTTTTTTTTTAAATGTAAAGAAATGACTTTTAAATAAAAAAATGTCAGGTATATTCATTACACAAGAAAATTCATAAAAATATGTCTAAAATCTAAACACAATTACTGATAAATACATAATTCTGATATCTAACATAAGTACTGATACATAATACGAAAATGCGCTAACACGTCCTGAATTCCAATAGGTACCAGGCTTAACATGATTTTTTTTTATTCATTTATTTTCAGTAAAATTGTTCATCATTTTTAGCTAGTTTCTACAATTAGGAGCGTAATGGAGACATAAATAGCAAATTTTATATATTTATTGAGTATTTTTGATGCGCATCTATCTAAAAATAGTAGTGTCAAGGACAGGACAGATAGACAGACGTTACAAAACTTACATTGAGAACTATATATATTGATATTTTAGTTTGTTATCAGTTTGGGTAAAGGATTTTGAAAAATTACAACGAAACCGGAAAATTGGAGAATTAATGATTGTAAATCTTAATTTAGCTAATCTAAGGGAAAAAAATCTACATTTGTGCCCCCCGCCCCCATGAGTGGCAATTTTAATATACTTTTTTGCAAATTATCATATAGAGAGTGTGCTAAATAAGTTCAAAAATTTTAATATTTTACCTCCACGGAAATATCGAGAGTTAGTGATTAGTCGTTTTTTAATAAAATACATTTTTAAAAACTACATTTTGGCCCCCACCTTCCAGTTAGTTATACTTTAAATAGTTTTTCGCACGTTACCATGGTGAAATTTTACTCGACAACTTCCCAAAGCTTATCGTTTGTATCTATTTGGGAATTAAGAGAATTAGTGATTTTAAATATTTATATAGTTCATATAAGGAAAAATACCTTTGGGTTCCCCGGCAACCATAAGGGGATAGTTAAAATAATTGTTCATCTGCTACCATCGTGTTCAGAGCTACCCCCGCCCACATACAAAAACACGTGTTATGTTTCTACCTACTCAGGAAATAAGGAAATATTGAATTTGAATTTTATAAACCTTTAATTAAGAAAAAAATGTAGGCCCCTGGCCATATTAGAAAAAATATGAATAATTTGTCAACCTGTCACCATCGCGCGAATGTTCTCAAAAACTTAACCAAGTTTCTTTTTTCTACCTAAACCGAAAATAGGACAATTAGTAATTTTAATTAATTATAACACTCACTTAAGAAAAAAAGTAGATCTTCCACTGCTAAACATTTTTTAAAAAATTAACCAGTTATCGTCGCGAGAATGAACTTGATATTTTCCATAATATCGGCACGGGAAGTTGTAGATCTAATGATGAGGCTGTTTAATATGTTATTAAAAGAAAAAAAAACACTACATTTGCACCCCCACCACCTAGTAAGGGAAATTTGTATATTACCAACCGGAGAGTGTAATCAGAAACATTTCAAAATTTCATTTTTTAAAAAAACAAATTAGGACATTTGAGTATTAATGATAAATCAGTTTTTATAAAGATCATAAAAAGAAAAAAACAAACTTGTTACGGAAACCGAGTTCTACATAAGTGGGAAATTTAGATTATTTTCGCAATTATTGCTGTAAGAGTGTACTCAACAATTCCCAAATGTTTGATGCTTCCATTTTCACAGAAAGTTGGAGAATTATTGATGAATCAGTGAGTCAGTGAGGGACGGGCTTTGGCTTAAAATAGTATAGATTATATTAGTATATATTATATTTACATATATATATATAATTATATATAAAATAAACTAATAACAGTGTACACACTAAATGGCCATCATTGTCTAAAATGTCATATTTTCCTTATAAGCTTTAAAACAATTATTTTAGACGTAGGCTAATATGTAATTTGGATTGAACTAAAACTAACCTGGTACATTCATCGTTTGACTAATAACACATAGTAATACCATTTCCTTTAATACTGCATTTGAGACAAATCCTTTAGAATTTATCACCAAAATTTTTTTTTTTAATATTCTTTTTATGATTATAGTAGCGTTTGTATATTTTTTTTTAATTTGTCCGTTAAGACATAAATGTTATTACTTGTAAGTATATTTTTTTTTATCTTCATGTAAAGCGTTGTATGCACAGTTCCTTCATGGGATACAACGTTATAGTAATTTCAAATTTAATATATTCTCTCTTTTTATTACCATAAAATTCCAATGTACAATCCATTGGGGCCAGAGGCTATAATATGGAATCTATACCGATGATAACATAACTTTTTATATCGTATAATTATCAAAATGTATATAAGTTTGAAATATTTTTCATTTTATAAAAAAGGATTGATAAAAATTGGACTATATCCTTAAAAATATGCAACAAATTATATTTTAAAAAATGCATTCAGAAAAGTGTTTAAAATGTTAAAAGCTTTTAATAAACTCGTATATCTCAGATTATACTAAAAAAATATGTTGATAATGCATAACATTAAGTAAATTTTTAATGAATATAAATTACATAGACACATTTTATTATTTTTTATTAAAGACACTTTGACAAAAAGCAAAGATTTTAAAGATAATTGAGAACAGTTATTTGAAAACAAAATGTAGGCATATTTCAAAATAACATGATTGCATACCTTAAAATTTAGTCTACATTAAAGAATAACATAAAATAACCTGAAAACAAAACAATCCATTGTGTTATCAACACATTACAAGTTATATGTGCATAATAAGAAAAAATAACGTTAAAATTATGTAAATTTTCATCTACAGACTTTATATCCTGATTTCAGTAAAAACTAATATTAAACAGTTTGTCCAGTGATATCGGAATATCCAATGAATCTCTTAACTCCACAATCAAGTTCATAAAAGTAAAGTATTGAGTAGTAACTAATAATCACACTCTGACAAAAAATCTTCGCTTAACAACTTCTAGTTACAAATTAGAAATTCAAAATTGTAAACGTGTAAAAGATTTAAAGCAGAATCATAAAAACTTGATTTCATTACAATTATTTGTCTGTCGGAACGGGTGCATCTAGTTGACTTCAGGGATATAAACAAAAGCCCCCACACTACGTGACATGCCGGTATTTTGTATTTATATTGAATTTTGTTGGTGGTTTTTTTAGATTTCTTGTGGAATTATTTGGACATTATTATCAATTTTATCATCATTACATCTTGTTGGTTTAAATTTAGAAGTAGCACTAGAATAATAATAGTTGTCATTTTTCCCCAAATGCACATGGCATATCTCATTTTCTATATCGCTGACTTCAGGGATATAAACAAAAGCCCCCACACTACCGTGACATGCCGGTATTTTGTATTTATATTGAATATTGAAATCTTTGTTATCTTTTAAAGACTTTGTCTTCAAATGTCCGATTGTTACTTGCTTAGGAAAATCGTGAGGATGTGAAACCATGAAAACAAATCTTTGCCTATCATTTGTAAATAATTTGTTAACTTCATTCATCTGTTCACTGCAGTTTTTAATATATCTCAAAAGTGAACTTATCAATTCTTTATTACACGTTACACATTCCACTTTACACCAACCTTCGTAAATATCGTTTTCAATAACACGATTACCATATAAAGTATGTGCATCCTGCGAGTGTGTGTCGTAAAACAAAATAAAACTAGTCCTTTTTGCTTCATAGTCATTAAAAACAACAGTGCTTGCGGTCAATATAATTACTCTTCCAAGCGAAACATCCTGTTTTTGATCGGTCTGACATTTTTCGCAGCAACAACGTGATTCTTTGTTGTCTCCACATAATTCAGCTTTAATAATTATCCCAGATTTAAGACGAAAACCTTTTTTTTCTAATATTTGATATTGAGGTGGTATTTCTACACATTTTGGTCTGTCATCCGCTCTAGCAATGCTTTTGGATGATACTAGGACACTGGTGGTAAGATTTGCTATGTTTTTTATTAATTCATGTAATTTTTTTCCCTTGGAATTAAAAGATTTTAAGTTCAAATCTTCAACAAAGGAAAAATTATTATGTCCAGGATTACTTTCACACGTGTAATTCTTTAGAAGCTTTGGTTTGCCTATAAGAGAATAATCGTTAAAAAACAAAACGTCATATTTTCAATAACGAAATTGTAGATTTCAAAAACAAAATTCATGTATATATTAACTTCAAAACTTTTAACCTGAAAAAGAACCAAAAATAAAGATTAAAAAAAACACAAAAA
>MUZC01004566.1:77349-99950 GCA_002072015.1 Radix auricularia | reverse complement strand
TATATATATATATATATTAGGGCTGTTATCGATTAAATTAGATTTAATCGTAAACTTTTAGAAAATTTACCGAATAATTAATCGATAATTTTGATAAATCTAAAAATAAAGATTATGACGTCATTACACTGAGAATTTCAAGGGAAGTAATAAAAACAGGTCACTGATTTTTGTTTATTGAAATATTTTTAAAACATAGTTAACAATTAAAAAAAAAAGTTGAATAACGTATTAAAGTTTAAGCACTTGGATGAAATTTCAAATTAATTTTAAAAATATAGGAATTATATAGCTGTTTAGAATTTGTTTGATGATTAACAAAAGCATAAATATCATATTTTTATCCCAAGTTATGATTTTTCAAAAAAAAGTTTTCATGATCACTTGTGTGCAATGATTTCTTTCACATTGTGTGCCCTTTTATGGCATTTTTTAAAAATTGCCTATAACTTAGGTATTCAATTTGATTCAATTTTTTTAAAAATGTATCGTTAGGAGATGTATTTAAATATAAGTGGTTCAATATAAGGTCAATGAATTTTAATTTTGTAATCATTAATTATTAAAAAACCAATGTTTTTTTTTATATTATTGTTCATATAAAACAGGTTATTTTAAAGTTTACACGTATGAATGTTTGTATTTAAATGGAGATATGTGTACATAAAAAAACAAAAACAAAAACTATTATAAATAATTATTTATTTATTTTTAAATTGAGTAAATCTTTTTAAACATTCTCTTCAATTTTAATAGTTATTTTATCGATTAAAATAATTTTAATCTATAAAGAAAATTACCGATTAATCGAGAAATCAATCGGTAATTTTCGCAGCCCTAATATATATATATTATCAAATACAGAGATTGGACA
This sequence comes from Radix auricularia, assembly GCA_002072015.1. Classification (NCBI taxonomy): domain Eukaryota; kingdom Metazoa; phylum Mollusca; class Gastropoda; family Lymnaeidae; genus Radix; species Radix auricularia. The sequence goes on along the minus strand of MUZC01004566.1, from coordinate 99,076 downwards.
TTAAGCCACTCGCAATATAAAACTGATATTTTAAGGTAAAACATTAAAATTTTGCATTACTTCAAAGTATTCGAATATATATTTTAATTTCTTTATTACGACTACCATTTAATAATGAGTAATTTTTTCCAGCCGACAGTATTTAAATACGATTATTGCTATTTATTATATGCCGGTTTACAGAGTTGATAAATATACATATTTTATTTAAAACAATTTTAATTTTATATAGGTAATATACAGAACCGGATGTGAATTTGATGCGATAAATGTGTGTGTTTAGTTATAATATAGGTGCACATTTTTTTGATAAAGCAAAATGTTGTTTTTTTTTCTTATTTTATTTTTTAAAATTGTTTTTAATATTTAAAAATAAAAAAAAATTGTTTTTTTTTTAATGTTCTAACAAGAACTTACTTTCATTTAAAGGAACCATCTCCATATCCACTGCAGCAGCTTTTTTCTTCTGGCACAAAGATACCTTGTATTATTTTTAAAAATGTGTATAAGTATACTTATGTTTTAATTACACGTAAATTATTTTTTCTTCTACATAAAGAAAACAAAACGAAGACTAAACAGTATCATTGATAATGCTTTTGAGAAACTTTAGGTATTTCAGTTATTTCCAGTCTTCTATTGACTGACCATTTACCTATTTGGTAAAGAATGTTTAGCTAGAGAACACCATTTTTATATAGAAATAATTTAAATAAAATATAATTTGATATATAAAATGAAAAATTCAACGAAATTAAATTTCTGGATATTCACCACCAAAAAATTTGCCGCTGTTTGATGCTGAAACGATAATATATTATTATTGTTGAAGATTAGATCCTACACATTTTCTGTTTGGTTTTGAAATTGTGTTAATATACTTTATCTTTTACTAACCAATGCACCGTATGAGAGGCTACCTTTTCATAATGGAAATATGTTAATACATGAAATGTAATATTAAAATTAAAGGAATATAGTCTAAGTGAATTTTAACATTTTAGCAGTTCCTTGCTACACACTTATTTTATCTACAGTGAATTGAATGCCTTAAGCATGCCTATCAGCATTATATGTTTATAAATTAATGAAATGTATATCTGTTTGGAATTCAAAATGATTCACCTATTCTCATTGACAATAATTTTATAACAAAATAAAACATTTATAGGTATTGATATCTCAACACGTTGATCAAATGAGTATTACAAAAAAAAATGTCTTTGTAAATGATTCCAAAGGCTGCGTTAAATCTTTAAAGTCTACAAAGTCAATTATGGTTAATACAAAAAATAAAGCACGGTGAAGCAAAAGTGATGTTAAATATATATTAATCTGTAATGAGTGACTCAATTGACTATCTCCGGATTTTAAAGACAACCTTTAAGTTGAAAAAATCTGTAACACTTTATTTCAGAGAAAATGTGACTAACCCTTTTTTTCATCATTGTCTGCCTTCAAACAAATTGTTTAGCTACAAAATGACAATTAAGGAGAATGCTTTATTTTTAAAAATATTTTTTTACTTATACATTACAAAAGTAAATCAAGATTTTTTAAAAACTTTCTGACAAATAACACGTTTTTATTAGTTCAAAGAAACTATTAAAAAGCTTACAATGTGTCGTATTGGTCTTAATAATTCATTTTCCCCCCACAACCAACTGTTCCCACATAATAACTGGCCGACATAATACCGTTTCCCTTTCTAAAAATTATTAACACTAAAAGTAAATCCAAGGATTTTTCCTATAACTCCATTCAATGGAAAAGACGTAAACAAGGTAAGGGTTAGCCTGACAGGACGTAACAAAATAGCGAACGTTTTGGCAAAGAGCCTTTATCAACGAACATACAAGACACACACAAAACGAAAATAAAAATGAAAAATGAAGGAACTTAGCAGCGGAGAAATCCAAAGTATCCAAAAAGAAGTCGCTGTTTTGTTAGATTCTGTCAGACTAACCCTTACCTTGTTTACGTCTTTTCCATTGAATTTTGTATAAGCCTGACTGCAGTCCTACCTATCATCTTGTTTACTCCTATAACTTCAGCGGCACAGATTTGTTTCAACTTGCCAAAAACGATCAAATATTTCTTATTTCATACAGGGATCTCAGGGAGAGCTCCTTGCTTTGCCAGATGTGTTTAAGTTTGCTTCATGCTGCAGTTGTTTCAACCACTTTGGAAATAATTTCTAGCTTTGAGACTTCATCGGATATTATAGCCCCTATATATGTAAAGGTTGGACCTCCTCGAGGTTTTGCTTGTTTATCCTTATTTCACATTTTGAATTTATGGTTTCTCATGACCTTGGTGTTCTCTTCATTGTTTCCCATGCCATAGGTTATTGTATGTCTTCGCTAGCTTTGCAATGAATTATTTTAGTTCGTCTTCGCTGCCAGCTAGGCCGTCTATTTTATCGGCGAAGCGTAGGTTAGTTATAGTTCTATCTCCGATGCTGACCGTTCCGACATGGTTTTCGAGCACATCTGCCATAATTCTTTCAAGGAAGATGTTGAAGAGGATGGTGTAGAGTAAAATCCTTGTCTGACACCAACAGTTGTCTTGAACCAATCTCCCAGCTTGCTGTTGTAGAGTACTGAGCTGGTTGCTCTGTTGTACAAGTTCGTGATCACAGAAATGAGGTTAGCTTTAATATTGAATGTGCGCATAGTTGCCCATAGTACCGCATGCCACACTCTGTCGAAAGCGTTTTTAAATTTTATGAAGGCATGAACAAGATCGCTATGGTGTTGCTGATGTTTTTCACAGAACACTCGTTGTTTTAAGATCTGCTCCGTTGTTCTCCTTCCTGCACTGAAGCCTGTCTGTTCTTCTGCATTGATTTGCATTTGTTTTTTAGTCATGAATGGCTGAATCTCTTAAAGTTGTAGTTCTCTAGATAATGATGCATAAAATTTTTGACGGTATATGTTTCAACGATTGTTTCATCAAGGTTAATGTCGTATTTGTAAACTTTGCATACATTTTGAATATTTATTTGTTCCGACGTTTATGATGGATCAATACAACATAAATTAATAACTGTGCCTTGAAAGTCATTAAATCGATCATCTATTTCCGTTACAAATGTATCCAAGATAGGAAGTACCTTTTAGATTTAAAGCTTGTATTTGGGTCATCAGACCTTTCACCTATGCTAGGTTCAACTGCCATACTTTTCTTTTCTGCAATTCAATTTTCTTTAAATGTGTTTTTTTTAAATCTAGTTTTGACCAATTTCCATTAAGAAATGACAAACATAGGCTATACTATAAACTTTCAAAAGCTTTTTTTTGGTTCTAATTTAAAAAAAAAACGTATTTATTCCAACATCGATCAATTATTTTGCAATACAGTGTCAATGCTCTTGCTCTTGTTTGATAACATGAAGATAGTATCCAACAACTTTTATGAAAATAGCATAAGAAAAAGTTAAAGAATATATTGTAGTTATAACAACAAGTCTCATAGCTTCAACTCTAATACTTTTTATATTCTGTTTTTTTCCTTGAATTTTTATCTTCTAGAGTGGCTAGACAACAGAGAATACTCCAACAATTGCATCAACTACATGCTCACGGCTTGTATTAGAACGTCATTTCAGATTAGCTACTGTTGATTCTTATTGAGAATTATGTTGCTCTTTAAGAGTATGTAGATGTGGTAAACTGGCCATAAACAATGCAAACAATTACACCTTTCAGATATGCCAAAAATTTACAGCACGTTACTGTCTACAAGTGTTGCATCGATAGAAACCAAATTTAAAACATGGTCACAACAATGAACATAGATGACATTGGGTGAAAATTTCTTTAATTGAGTTTGAAAGCCACTCTTAATCCAGACATCACAGATCGCCATCGTATGCCTGTCCTTGACACAGTGTGATTTCAATTTTTCGCTTTTGTATTTGTTAGTTCCCTTTAAAATATTCTCAGTGAATTCAGCAACATCGCTGTTTTCCAAAGTATAAAAACATGGCCAGATAAGCCATATTGTTGCCCTAAGTACAAACCAGCTTGGGTGCCCCCATATGTCTCTGGCCCCAATCCTCCATTAACCGCTGGTATGTTTAATAAAATGCACACACACACACTCACACGCACACACACACGCACTCACACATACACATACATAAACACACACACAAACACACAAAATAAAAATTTAAAAAAAACAGCAGCAAATAATAACAGTTGTTAACACTTATGTTTGTACTAATATCACTAAAATGAAATCTGTAATGTCTGTATTTAGATTAATACTTAATTTAGTGTAAAAAATATACGTAAAGCTATACATTGTAAAATATATTTTAAAGATCTTTTTTTCTGAAATTTACATCTGGTAAGGTTTTTGAATACAACATCAGCGTTAATTGTGCACAAGTCTGCCAGAATCATCAGCAGAGATAAGGAACTATTTCTCGTTTCCTCTACTGGGATTTTTATACCTTTGAGCTGAGAAAAAGCCCTTAGCCTTTGTTGAGCAGGTGTAAACATCAATTGCGCTTGGCGATTTTACATTTAGATAAAGCCCAATAATTGAACAGGACTTGCATTATTGTATTAAGATTTTAATGCTATAAACCTGTTACGAATATATGAGTGGAACTTTAAACGTTTAGTATTTAAATTATTGTACAGATATTCAGGATAAGCATTTATCAGGCTCGAAAACACTGAGATGTTTATGGTACATCAACCAAACAAAAATACGAACTGCAATATATTTATAAACGCGTCCTTGACTGTTTATCTTGCCTGAAGTTTAAAAAAATGGCATAGAACGTCGATTTATTAAATTTTTATCTTACATTTAGAGATACCTCAAGGGCATCAACATCATTGAACACTTTCCTTTATGATTAGGGTTTAAAGTTTGGGTTATTTCTTTTCAGCTTTTAAAAAACTTTAGAACAGAGAAAATTCTAAGGATTGCATATTCTTTTCCATATTTTCTACTTCTCATGTAAGTGGAAGCATGAAGCTTTGGGGGGGCTGTTGGATACTCTCTCACGGCGAAAATTAACAAAAAGAATTTTAAAAATCTCTCTCATGTTGGGCCGGGGGCCTAAAACCATTCTTTCATTATATGGGTAATAAAAAATAAAAAATCACCAATTTTCATTTTACCCGTGTAGGTAGAAGCATTTAGTTTTGTGTTATAATCAGAAAATGTATTATGTATCGGCCGCTATAATTGATTTTTTTTTTCATTTTTCAGTTCCATAATTTCCAAATGTTTGGTAAAGTATTCGTTCAGAACAATCTAATAGTTAACAAATTTTGGACAGGCCATAACTAACTTAGGCAGCACATGTTTCTCAAACTTCAAAAGGGAGTAAGTTCTAAAGTAACTTTGGGGAAGCTGCAGATGCGAAGCATATGCTTCAAAACTGCGCTTTGTACCACCATACCCAAACAGTCATATGAACCAAGGAAGCTACCATCGACGATAAACTATATTGTGGACTGGATCATTTGAGAAAAAAGTGCCGTTCATCAAAGACAGTGGGATTGTAGTCTAAATCCTCCTCCAAATAATTTTGAGTGCGCAGAAGAAAAGAATTCTTTGGAATAATCGAGAAATTGATAGCTAATTTCAGAAGACCTAACTACTGATGTACTTAAAGGCGACCAATAAACACAACAATGTATACATGTTCCTTATTCTTCTTTGTAACAAATACATATAAACTACAAATGTAAAAGTCCTTACTTACCAATTCTTTGCATGAACGTATTCCTTTTGCTCTCACACAACTTAAAAACAAAAATGCAATTCAAAATTTTTAAAACTCAATGTATTGTAGAAATGTCTTTTTAAAATATTAAATGTGAATACCCCGACCCAGAAAAAGTCAAAAAATAAATAAAAACTATTGATTTTTTTTTTAAATCTTCTCAAAAACTTTCTTTAATACCAATCTTAAAAAGTACTTTACATAGTGTCATCAAACCTGAAAAAATCTTTTAAATACCTAAGTTCTAATAATAGAAGAGATAACAATTACTCGTGTTATTATTTAATGACCATTAAAGGTTTTTTTCAAATGTATTGTAGAATAAATGGTTTGAATCAATCATAGTAGGTATTATTTTTTTTTCTTTTTGTTTTTTTAAATTAAAAGAAATCAAATTACTTACAAGCAATAAGTCCAAATAATTTGTGTTAATAAAAATAATAATGTTATCACAGATACTACCACAGGCAATTGGAAACTAGACAACTCATCACATCTTTCCTTGGAATCCTTGACATAATTAACATCAAGAGATGACTTTTTATCTGAGGAATTACTTATGTATTAATTAATCAATCATCAAACTCATAAATTATATATACATACTAGCAATTTACCCGCGCTGCAACAATTCAAGACAATTATTTATTTTAATCTGAATCAAGATGGATATAATTAATATATTAATGTCAACCGTTCAGTCTCCCATGTACAAAATAACTTGGAGATTTAAAGATGCGTCATTGTTATATAGCTCATATTGGGAAAAAAACTATATTTACGTAATCGTCCCCCTAGATAAAGAAAATGTAATAGTGTTTGCCTCTAACCATCGCAGGAGGTATTGTAAACTTCCCACAATTTAAATCCTCTACCTACACGGAGATTTAGACAATTAGTGTTGATTTAGATTAAATAGCCATTTTGAGGATTTAAAAAAAGGTTATGGGCCCCCGGCCACCCATGTGTAGAAATGTTTTTAAATATATTTAAATATTTCCTTGTTTGTCATCGTGGGGCATTACTAAACAAATAATAAGGCTTTATACTTCTACCTACACAGGAACAGGGAGAGTAAGTAATTTTCAGGTTATAGCTCAGTTAATGGAAAAGCTGCATTTGGGTTTCCGGCCCATAGTAAGTGATAATTTAAATATATATATTCACTTGTTACTATTGCGGATGTGTACCCAACAACTTACTAAAGTTTAAAGTTCTACATACTCGGCGAATATGACAACATGTGATATTTAATTTTTTACAGATGAAGAGAAAAAGATATTGCAGCCCCGGCCCCACATATTTTGGAATTTTAATTTCTGTTCCGTCGTGAGAGGATACTCAAGAATTTTCATGCTGGTACCTCAAGGGAATTTGGAGATTTATTGATGAGTGTGTGAGTGAGTGCATACAAAACAAAATTTGAGCGCCATGCCCTTAGTAAGTGATATTTTAAAATAATGTCACCATTTGCAATCGTGAAACTATATTTAACAATCCCCTAACGTTGCATGCATTTACCTATTTGGAAAATAGAAGAAATAGTGATTTTCATTTTTTATAAAGCACCTATAAATTTAAAAAACACGTTTTTGGTCGCCGGCCCCCAAGTGTGAATTTTAAAATTATTTTACTCCCATTTACGTCTTGAGAGTATACGCAACAGATTTCTAAAGTTTTAGGTTTTATTTACACGATGAATGTGAGAACTCGTGATGAGTCACTTTAAAAATTAAAAAATTATATTTGGGTCCCGACGCCTCATGAGTGGACATGTAACATTCTTTTAGCCAATTATCATCGGTAGATTGTACTCAACAACTTTCAAAAATTTCATGGTTCTACATACATGGGGAAAGGGAGTATTAGTAATTTTAAGTTTTAATATAAATGATATTAGGAAAAAGCTAGATTTGGGCCCTCGGCCCCCAGTAAGGAAAATTTTTAATATTTTTTCACCTGCTCGATTGTGAAATTGAATTTATGAGCTTTACAACTTTTCATGAGTCCACCAACTCAGAAAATAGGAGAATTCGTGACTTTAAATTTTTATAAATCTCAATTAAAAAAAAAAAAACTTTTTGCGCCTTTGCCCCCATGAATGAGTATTAGGGTGTCCCAAAAAAATGAAGTTTTAAAATGTTGATGTCTCACCCCAGAGAATATGTCTGTTTAGTAACAGTAGTTAACCTGCAAAATATCAGCTCATTTGGACAATGTTTAGAGGTCCCCCAAGAGGTTTAAAGTTGCAGATTTCGGTGTAAAATCCTTCGCGGTCAAATCTAATACAGCGTTAGAGTTTTTTATATGTGAAACTGATATATTAAGTAAGGAATTGATGCTTAATATTGTTTATAATATTAAAAGAAACAAAAGATATAAATCTTGAATGGTTTATATTTTTAATATTGAAATTTAATTAAGTAATTATGAAAAACAAAGTTTTATTCATTTTCTCAACTTAATTTTTAATGAATGTCAATCTGCTTGAAAAATAATAATAATAAGCAATGCAATTAGGCATTCTTATATTTATCGTGTACTTTGTACTGTAGGGTAGACAAAACATTAAAAAAATTCTTCACATTTAAATTTTAGCCAGCTGTTCACGATTACACTCTGCAAAAATTTTCGGATGTTTTTCAACCACTTGGAGCAAAAATTGTTTTTGTTCTTCATCCTTGGTGATACTGTCATTGAATTTTTTTATCAATGCTACACCTCTCTCTGCAGCGTCAGTGATACAAGCCAGATTCTTTACAAAATCTTCTGCAACTTTAAAAGATGGTGTATCTGACCATGCTTCAACAGGAACATCTAGAAAACTGGCATCAATGCTGGATGTTTCAAAAATGTGGTAGAAGCACGCAAATCAATAACACTTTTTGGTAGTGTTTTTATGAGATGCGGAACATGTTCTGATTGCATTGTCCGAACAAGGCCAGTTTTTTCTTTGTCCGACAAAAGGGTTGAAAATAACGCCAGCGTCGACAGTTCCGGACTCAAGTATCACGAGTGACGCACCATTATTTTCAATCCAGTCGATCGAAGAACAGCATCATCAAATTCGTATAGACGCTGTATCAACTATTTATCATTCACAGGTGCATCTGCGGTGAGCCAACATGAAAACCATGATTGAAGATAAAAACATATGGTAAACCGATTAAAGCGCTGAATACCTTGTAATTCTCCAGCTGTTAACTGAAAGATGGTTTTGTTGCCTGCAAACAATAGTTCGATTTTCAATGCATAGACTGCTTTCGCCATTCACCTTGCCCTATGTAGGGCACCAGGTCTGCGAATGTTGACATCAACCTCCAACCCAATCATTTGTGCAGCAAGCAGAATAAATTCCTAATATTCATCATGTCAATGACTGACCTCAAGTGGACATTTAATACATTCTTTAATCGAATTAGACATGACTATTAAAGGGGTGGATCTTGTTTCGGGTGTGTGGTTTAATTTTGGCAATTTTTCTTGAAACCTCTTAAAATACAAAATCTCTTGTCCAGTGGATGGTCCAAGACAAATATTAAATTCATCGGAAAGGAGTACTTCCAGCATGTGATGCCGGCATGCCATCCATAATAGATTATGTCACAGGGCTACTTCTAACAGAGTGCAAGCTCCATTGAGTCTTCCAGTATTGTAAGCTGTAGTGTCGAAGCACATGCCGATGACCATAGATTCGCACTTCAACTATTTGATATGTTCATATACTGCATCAGCAGCTTCCCGTCCTGACCCGGAAGCTAATTTGGGAACACCAAAAAGCTTTGTAGACAAGTGATGAGATCAGGACAGGTAATCGATCGATGGTAACCTCTCCGGTAACATCGGGCGATAGCTTACAATCCCTATGACCAATTGATTTTTAGGGAATATAGTGTTCTTTTATACGTGCTGCAGCTTGTTGACGATGAAGCTTGCGATGACGATGCATTGTGCTCTTGGAAAATACTGTGTCAGATGCCGGAACACCAGCTTCGTTGAATGCGGATGCAAGTATATGTATCGATTTTCTAATGCTGGTGTTCGTTCTGTCCAGCACTGCAGCAACTTTTGGTGATATGATGCTTCGTCTGTGACGTCTTATTGCAAAATTTGTTTTGCTTCAGGATGCTGTTTGGATGACAACATCTTCATCAGATTCTGCATCGTCACTGGAATCGTGACAAAGGGATGATGTCATTGAATATGTGTCTGTGTCACTGTCAGAACCACCTATATCCAGTTGCTGTTCTATGTCTACTGCTGACTCTACACTTGAGCCTGATGGTAAGCCATGGTGAGGGCACTGTGATGTAGCATCTTTTGCTGCATCACCAACATTCTTGATAAATTGTTTCTGGCGCTCAGCAACTCGTTTTTCTTTAGCAGCAAGCTTTTTGTTTACAGATCCAATTGATCATGTTTTTGATTCTCGTTGCAACGTCAAAAACTGCCTGTCTTCATCATGTTTTACCAGCTGTTCAGAGTTGGCATGGCTAATTTCAAAAAGATTACTCAACTTCTTGGTGTATTCTTTTTGGTTCATTTGATCGGTTGAGTTGTTACGCTTACGGTGCTTCATCAAACAAACTTGTTTTGCATACAGATCTTTGATCTTCTGTAGAATGTGCTGCTTTTGTCGTACAGGCAGTCGTAATTTCACCCAGAAGGGCAACAGTTGATCATGTACTTGCTGATCAGCTGTATTGATGTTTAGCTTTTGTTGACAGTGATAATATACAACATTTTTATGTTGGCCTAATACTGGAATTTTAAAAGCTCTTGGGGGACCTCTAAATGTTTTTCAAATGAGCTACAACTTCACCAATTCACTCATTGTACCCAAAAGACACATTTCAGGGGTGAGACACCAAAGAATTAAAAAAAAATTCTAGCATTTCTAGGACACCCTAATGAGTATTTTAAAATTCTTTTTCATCAACTTTCGTTGCGAGAGGGTTCCCAACAATTTCCAAAAGTTCAATGTCTCTACCTACACGGGACATAAGAGAATTTTAAATTTTAGTTTTATATAACTAATATTAGAGATGGCCCCCTAGAGTGTGAATTTGCAAAATCTTTTACACACACTTTCGTTGCGAGAAAGCATTTGACAATTTTATTTTCCCAAGTTTCATGCTCCTACCTACACGAAAAATTAAAGATTAGTGATGAGTCGGTTTTGAATATAAGACTAACTATTTATGGGCCCCCGCCCCCCCCCCATCCCCATGAGAGAGATTTTTAACATTCTTTTTTTTTTCCAATTTTCAATGGGATCGTGTACTTTAAAAATATGCAAAGTTCTATGCCTCTACCTATACGGGAATTAGGAGAATTAGTGATTTTCAATTTCTACATATCTCATATAATGAAAAAAAAAACGTTTTATGGCCTAGGCCCCCAAGAGTGGGACATTTAACTTTTTTTTTCAAACTGTCGTCGAGAGCATGTACTCAAAAAATTTCCAAAGTTTCATTATTTTAACCACACGAGTAATGGGATAATAGTGGATTTTCAATTTTTATAAGCCAATATTATGAAAAAATTGTTCTGGGGCCCCCGCCCCACATGAGCTAGATTATAAAATTCTTTTTCGCTAATTTTCGTAATTAGAGGGTATAAAACAATTTTCAAAAGTTGTATGCTTCTAAATACATGGGAAGTTGGAGAATTTGTGATGAATCAGTGAGTGAGTCAGTCAGTCAATCAGTCAGGGCTTTTCCTTTTATTAGTATACTAGGGTATCACCCGTCATAAATGACGGAAGTTTTTAAAAATAAATATATTTCCACTTCAATCTCTTTATTTTGAGCAAATGTTCATACAAAATTTAATATACATAATATAAAAATTAATGATTTATGTATGTTTGTCCTTTATAGCTCACTAAACCATTCATCCGATCTCGATTAAAATGTAGTAAGCTCTCGGGATAGTTTGTGAGCAAAAACATTTTGAAATTTGAAACTCATAAAGGGCCGGAAACCTATAATGTTGTGTTTTTTTTCTTAAATGAGCTATATTCTAATTAGTTTAAGTTTTCGGTTCTTGGAAAATGAACATATCTTGACCAAACTTTGTACATATATTTTTTATAACCAATATTAAAATACCACACAGCGTTCAATCCCTAATGTACATTCCTTTAGGGCGGGAGGTTTAAAGTCTTTATTTTCGTAAGCGTTTATCACTTTATTTCCATTCTGAAGTTAAACAACCTTGAAAAATGTTGAAAGCAATATATATCATGATTTACATTGAAATAAACAGGTATTTTAAATTTAATCTCTTGCGCTAAAAGGGGCCTTGGGGCGCTTAATATTGTTTTTGTTTTATATATATATATATATATATATATANTATATAAATGACGCATTTGATGTCCGTCTGTCTGTCTGTCTGCCTTTATGTCTGTCTGTTCCCTAATAACTCAAGATCCAGACAACCCAGTAAAATGAAATTTAGTAAACGTACACACAATTATATGACGAAGGTTCTTAAGTAGGTTTAGTTCCATAAATTTACACTCAGGGGCGCCGGGGGGGGGGGTCAAACAACTTTTTTTCCTGATTTGAGCTATATAAAAAATAAAAATCAACAATTTTTCTATTTCTCGAGGAGGCAAAGGCATGACATTTTTAGGAAATTGTTGAGTACACTTCTGCTATGGTAACATGCAAAAATATTTTTAAATTACCTTTTTCTTGGGGCTGGGGGCCCAAATTTATTTTTTCCCGCATATGAGCTATATATATCAACTAAAAAATCACTAATTATCCTATTTTACGGATAGGTAGAAGCATAAAATTTTCGCAAGTTGTTAATTATCCTACCCCGCCGATATTTTGCGAGAAACAATTTTATACTTCCCACTCATAATAAACGCTATATAAATATTTAAAATTACCCACTCTACTATTTCATGTTTAGATACAAGAATGATCATTTGGAAGTTGTTAAGTACACTCTCTTAAAGCTCATTTGCTAAAAAGAATGTAAACTTCCCATTCATTGGGGGCCGGAGGCCCAAATGTTGATTTTTCTTAAATCATAAACAAACTCATCACTAATTCTCCAATGTACCGTGTCGTAAAAACATGAAATGTTTTGAAATTTTTATCCTGGTATCAATGGCGAAAAAAATTAATGAAATATTCACTTTATTCTGCCGGGGGCCCAACAGTATTTTTTCTTAAGTGGGCTATATTAACAAAATGCAGACAACGAAATTCAATCACGTCTCAAGAAAGATCAGGTTTCTGATTAGGTGCAAGCTTGAAATTTTAAGAAATTTTTGAGTACATCCCCGCAGTGTTTATAGATAAACAAATATTTTAGTTATCACTGAATGGGAGTCGAGGGTCCAAATGAAGTTGTTTTTTTTAAATTTTATATACATTATATAAATACTGAAAATCCCCCATTTGACTAATTCCCGTTTAGGTAGCAGAATGAAACTTTGGGAAGTTGTGAAGTACAATCTCCTAACACTAATTTGAAAACAGCAATTTGAAACTTCCCACTCATGGGTGGCCGAGGGCCCAAATGTAGTTTTTTGTTATATTTAAAAACTCACTCAATAATTCTCAAATTTCCCGTGTAGGTAAAACCATGAATCTTTTTTAAAATTTCTGAGCATACTCTCCCGACATTAATGGCAATCGTTCCATAATCTTACGCCCATGAAGCCGGGGGGCCAAAAACGTTGTTTCCCCCGTTATTTGAGGTATACAAAATTGAAAATAACTAATTCTCCTATATTTGAGTAGGCAGAAGCTTGAACTTTCAGGATGTTGTTTAGTACAATTCCCAAAATATAACAGGCGAAAATATATTTTAGTTATCTTTTTCTGTTGTCCAATTTTTTTTCAACAATATTAGCTATAAAAATATTGAAAATCAATAATTCTACGAGTTACCGTGTACGTAGAAGCATGAGTGTTTGGAAAGTTGTTAAGTACACTCGACCGACGTTAATTTGCACAAATGAATTTTAAAATTGCCACTCTTGGGGGCTGGGGGCCGAAATGTATTTATTTCTTTTATTAAAAACAGTCTAATCTCTTATTTTCAAATTTTGTGTATGCGTAAAGACATTAACTTTACGAAGTTATGGATCACACTCTCCCAATAAAAATGGAGAAAAAGTCGTTTAAAATTCTCACTTAGGTGAGGCTGGTATGCCGAAATGTATTTTTGTCTTAAATGAGGTGTATTTCCTATCTCTAATGGTAATAGGGGAAAAATATTTAAATTATCTCTCAAAGAGAGCCGGGGCCATATGTAGATTTTTTCTTTATATGAGCTATTTAAAAAGTGAAAATTAATCATTCTTATATTTCCCGTTTAGGTAGAAGCATGATACATTGGGAAATCGAAAAATACTAATCTGCAATGCAAAGAGGAGTAAAAAGAAATCACTGTCTGTGGGCGGGAGCCCCAGTGTATTTTTCACGGATAAGTAGAAGCATAAAACTTTGGCAAGTTTGAAAGTACACTTTCCAACGGATAATTTTTTTTTAAAAATAATTTTTAATTTCCGACTAAAGAGGGTCCGGGGTCGAAATGCTTTTTTTTTCCCTTATATTAAAAACCAACTCATCGCTAATGTATCCATATTTCCGTGTAGGTAAAAATATGTGAAAGTTGTTGTACACACTCTCCCGACAATAATGGCAAAAAGGCTTTCAAAATTTTCACTCATTAGGGCGGGGGGGGGGCGCGGAAGCCCAAATATCCTTTTTTCTTTAAATGTACAATATTATCATAATTGAGACTTCAAAGTAAAGTGAAATTTAGTGCACATACACAACATTACATGGGCATGTTTATTAAACAGGTTTCGTTTAAAATTTCCGCTCATGTGGGGCTTGGGAGACAAAACCGTTTTTCTTCTTATTTGTGTTTTATTTGAAATAGCAATTCAATAATTCTCATATTTCCCGAGGAGGCAGAAACATGCAATCTAAAAAAAAATGTTAAGTACACTTCCGCAATGGTAATAGGGGAAATATATTTAAATTATATCTTCTTGAGGGCCAGGGGCCCATATGTAGTTTTTCCTAATATTGACTAAATATAAAAACTTAAAATCACTAAACGTCATATTTCCCGTGTAGGTAGAAAAATTAAACTTTTGCAAGTTGTTAAGTACGCTGCCCGACGATAATTTTCGAAGAAGAATTTTAAAATGCCCACTTTTGTTGCGCCAAGGGCCCAAATGTTTCTTTTTTTATATAAGAAAGAAAATCACCAATTCTGCTATTTCCCGTGTAGGTAGAAGAATGAAAGTTTGGGAAGTTGTTAAGTACACTCTCCCAACGCGATTTTGAGAAAACGGAACTTTAAAATTTCCACTAATTTGGTGCCGGGGCCCCAAATGTAGTTTTATTTTCTTATATTTAAAACCCAATCATCTCTAATTCTCAAATTTGCCGTGTACGTAAAGAGATGTAATTTTTGGAAGTTATTAAGCACACTTTCACGACAAAAATGGATAAATAGTCTTTAAAATTTCTCACTCAGGTTGGAGCTGGGGTTTGCAAAATGTACTTTTTCCTTAATTGAGCGTTATAAACAAAATCCAGACAAAAAATACGTGAATTATATATACTTACACAAAAATACATGGGTTCAGTTTTGAAACAAGTTTCGTTTAAATTTTCCACTTAAGTAGGGCCATGGAGCAAAAACCGATTTTCCCTTATATGGGAAAAATAAATTTAGAAATCACTCGTTCTCCTATTTCTTGAGTAGGCAGACACATGCAGTGTTATGAAATTGTTGAGTTCACATTAAAAATTGTATTATCCCCTTATGGGGGCTCGGGCCTAAATGTAGTTTTGTTCTTAATATGAGTGATGTAAATACTGAAAATCAATAATTTTCATATTTTCCGTGTAGGTAGAAGCATAAAATTTTAGGAATTTGAGGAATGCACGTCCGCAATGGTAAAAGGGGTAGTAAAAATCACATCCCTGGGGGCCAGGCACCAAAAGTATTATTTTTTCCTACATAAAAACAATTTCATCACGTATTTTCTCATTTTCCATGAAGCTAGAACCTTAAAAATTTGGAAAGTAGTTGAGGAGACACTTACGACAGTAAGTAATTTATTCTTACATGGACTTTAAAAATTTATTTTAAAAAACAACACTTATTCTCCTCATTTCTTGTAGGTAGAAGCATGAAATTTTAGAAAGGTGTTGAGAATTTAACTTTATAATTTGTTAAAGCGAACGTTTCGGCAAAGAGCCTTCCTCAACGAACAAACAATACACAAAAAGGAATAAAATAAATAAAAATCATGTTAAGCTTGGTACCTATTGGAATTCAAGACGTGTTAGCGCATTTTCGTATTATGTATCAGTACTTATGTTAGATATCAGAATTATGTAATTATCAGTAATTGTGTTTAGATTTTAGAAATATTTTTATGAATTTTCTTATGTAATGAATATACCTGACATTTTTTAAATTTAAAAGTCATTTCTTTACATTAAAAAAAAAAAATATTTTCTATTTAATCCAATTACAAGTCACCACAAATGATGACGTAAAACTCTCTAAACTTTTACACATATTCTAATGACGTCAACTAAAAAAAAAACAACTAATTCTTTTGCACCCTTTCACACCACTCTTCAATGCTGGAAGGATTGTGCATTCGACTTCCGGCAATGGCGGCCGTTCCCTGCGCTAGGGTTACCTCTCGATTCAAAATATTTTTTTTGTAGTTTTAACGGGGTTTTTTAACGGATCGAGTAACTGAGTGTTGATGCACAAATGGCAGGTCAGGGCATACAAAAAACATATATACCTCATGGGTCTAGGACTTATGGATGCTGAGATCAAGGGTGTTGACAGACGGACGGACGGACAAAACGGGTGCATTAGCGATTTCGACATATCGAAAATGCGCTAAAAAATAGAATCTTCGCTGCGCAGAATTTCATAGAGTTAATTAAAGCAATAGTAAAAAAGGGGGTAGTGCGAGCCTACATAGGAAATGGGAGATTGAGTGTTGCCAACTATTAAGTTTTAAGTTTAAACACAAAATTCATCAAATGTGGTAAACGATTCGCATACACTTCAATTTGTCTATTCTCTAGACTGACCTCCCTCGGTGTGTTTGTGTAAGAGAACATGGTCGTGACAGCAAGGTCATCGATCCCATATGATAAAGTCAATTGAAACCTTGGTAGATAGAACACTGTTTTTCTTATGCAATTGAACGTACACGCCTTGTGATACGGTAGGAGAGCAGCCTCCCCGGCTAACCTATTCTTTTCAAAGTGCAAAGATTACACTAAATGGTGTAGAATACATAGTAGCTGTTGCAAAAATACCATACTTATTCTTAAATATCCCCTTAGGCAAAACTATCTGGTCCGTCTGGGTGACAAGAAATATCTTTTAATGACTTCGGCCGTAGTGTATAGTTCACAGCTTGCTGGGTTAGATTGACGATTGCAAGAAACCAGTAGGTCACGCAGTGTTTTGTCCCTCCTATATACAACTAGGGTTGGATGGAAAATGTGTTGTTTTTCTCAAAGTAAATGAGGAGGATGGTGCAGTTTTTTTTTAAATAATACTTTGCTTTGATGTTGTGAGGATGGTATGTGAGCACCCATTAGCTCTTTTCTTTACTTTCGCTGATGAGTGGTACAAAGGCGTCGGCACGAGTAAAGCTTTTGACGTGCTAAAAAGCAGATTGTATTATAGCTTCTGGATAAGACCTTTGTCTGAAATAATTGCATCCAGTGATCTTTAAATACCGGGCGGGAACGTCTAAATGTAAAGGTCGTCTCAGTTCTACGCCTTTTTCAATGGGTGGATAGTATTGAATCTACATATCACCTTCTTCAACATTATGTAAAATGGTTGTAAACAGAATCTCAACAAACCTAAATTTGTAAAGTGAACTTACATCGATCGTCTGCAGAAGTTTAACGAAAAATAAACAGTGTCCCGTCTCCCGTCACTTCAATGGACGCGACCATAATGGAGTCAAGGACCTGCTATTGTCTCGTGCACAAACACACCCACGAGAGTCCAGATTGAAAACAGATTAATGGAAAGTCAAGGTACCATTGCACCACATGGGATGAATATGGTCATTTCTTTGTCCACCTAGGCGTTTGCCCCGCCCACTCTCTGCTTTCCTATATAAAATCGCTCTGTCATCTCTCTGTTTCACTTTTTTTGGATACTTTGGATTTCTCCGCAGCTAAGTTCCTTCACTTTTCATTTTTTATTTTTATTTTCGTTTTGTTTGTGTCTTGTATGTTCGTTGATAAAGGCTCTTTGCCGAAACGTTCGCTGTTTTGTTACGTCCTGTCAGGCTAACCCTTACCTTGTTTACGTCTTTTTCCATTGAACGGTAATCATGGGAAATCTAAATATTTCATGACGAAATGTATCCGAACCATTTGAAAAAAAATATTCTTTGCCACTTGATCCCTTTTGTTACAGTTATGCCAACAATTTTCCTTTTGGTAAATTAGTTTCTCCCACTTTTAATGTAGTTTTTGAAAATTTTTCTTTAAGTTCAAAACACAGATCATCTTTAAAAATTAGGTTTGAGGTTTGAGGTTTATATCTTGTGTTTACACGGCTTACCGTAAAAAAACAGCGTGTGTCCACAAAGGGGGTATAATTTTGTGTATTTTTATAATTTTGGTTTCCTTCAGTGATCCTAACTCTATAAACTTCCATTAACAGTTTTCTACACGGGTTGTCAACGTCTGCGTTTAATTTATCCCACACAAATTTTTGTTTACCCAAATTAACATCCACTGGGACTAATTGTATACTTTTTTTGATAATACCGATTGTATTTTTCAATTAAACATTTTGACAGATCCACACACCTTAGATAATTTTTTTCTTTCTTTTTAAAATTATGGTCACATTTTTCTTTTTAAGGTACGATTTAACAATTATACGATAGATTATACGATAGATGCCATGATATATTCATTGCCGTAGTAAAGAAATGCACTCCCTCGTCTTAAGATTTTTTACAAATGTTTTGTAGACGAATTTGGAACCTAAAATCTGTTATAAATTGATCGTATTATGCATGATAATATTTGACACATGGCCTCCACTAGTGATTTTATCTGTTTTTAATTGAAATAGCCAAAGCTACCTTACTAAACACATGTAACTATTATTATAAGAATTATTGTTTAATTTTAATAAGACTCTCATATTTATGATATATAACGAGTCATCAAGATAACACACAGAAATGACATTTTAATAATAATTAGTGATTGGAATGTGAAATTTGGCCCTGACCCGTAAAATTAAATACCGTGTACATTTGGAAAATTAGGTTATGATGAAAGAAATGAAAAAGAAATGAGATTACTCCAATTTGCACTAAGTCATTATTTGACCCTCGCTAATACCATGCATCAATTCAAGCAATAAAAAAACACATCAACTGGCAAACACCTTGAGACTAAATTAAGAGTCGAATTCTTGTGTCATTTACTTTAAAATCTAACATCAATAAAGCACAAACATGGTCTTTCCCTGGTACACTTATAGAAAGAGACGTAGTCTTGTCCTAGCTAGATTTGAAGTTGAAACTGAAGTTAAATGGAGGGAAAAGATATTTGCTCATTCGTTTTAATTTTGACAAAATAAAAGATTCTGAAATTTCAAAGATAATCCAGGCCATGGTTGGTGGCACGTTTTCAGCACTGGCCACTATGATTTAGACGCCTTTGCTGATAACTTGAACTAAATTTAACTTAAATGACATAAGAAGTCATAGATGGGCAACGAAGCGAGAAGCAGCATTGGACGGACAACAAGATTCTTCACAATTCTGATGAAAAAAGAATGCTAAGGAAAAACGAGATTTAGAGCTGACTAATACAGGTTGATTTATACAAATATCAGGAAGGAGATGAGGGAGGCTAAAGAGGAATGAAAAGATAACCAGTGCCGCAATAAGGAAAATAACATAGTTACCAGTCAAACTAAGAAATATTATAAGACTCTAGGAAATCGTTCTAAAGGACAAAAGATTACAGCATGTATAATTGAAGACAGTAAAGGTTAGATCATTACTGATAACACGGCGGTATAAAGATTATTAACAGAATATTGCACCGAACTGTAAAATTTTTATAAATATATATAGATCTATAGCAAGAAAGCAAAAAAAATTACAGAAGCATCAGAACAGAGAGATGAATTATCCATCATTGCTTTTGAGTGAAATTGAATAGAAAATACGGAACTTAAAAGGGGGTAATATGCTTTAAGTTAACAAGATCGCTGCTGAGTAGCTAAAACTTTGAGGAGCAGGGGTAACAAATGACTTAACAAAACGCTGCCAGAAAATATTTGAAAATACGATATGGCGCAAATACTTCATGCACTCGCTACTCATAGTATTAACTAAGATGTAAAATACGAAAGTAAGCCAGAATTGTAGAACAATCAAACTTACAAGCATTCATAGCAAAGAAATGCTAAAAATTATCATCGGCCAACTAAAGTCAAT
This sequence comes from Radix auricularia, assembly GCA_002072015.1. Taxonomy (NCBI): domain Eukaryota; kingdom Metazoa; phylum Mollusca; class Gastropoda; family Lymnaeidae; genus Radix; species Radix auricularia. Next base: position 78,794 of record MUZC01004566.1, on the reverse strand, counting down.
ATTTGAGGTATTATTGACCGAAGAGCAGTCAAGATATAGACCAGTCAGAAGCATTATTAAGCAGATCTTCAACTGCCACTCGCTCATAGAAAAAACAAACATTTACAGCACAAACGTGAGTACCATCACATCGTTTTTGGTATCAGTTACTTTGGAAAGTTATGAGAAGTTTCACCATTGAAGAAGGACTTGTATAGGTTATCGAAGAACTCTAAAATCTAGCAAGCAGTACAGTTTTATTTAAAGGCTTCGTTGGGGACCTCTGAAAATAGATGATCGGAGTCCGCCAGGGCTGAATTCTCTCACCTGCCTTTTTCAAAGTCTCTCTTAAAATTATTTTCCATAAACTCTCAATGATCACCACACATCCATTTCTAAAGTCAGAAGTTAGTTATGCAACCTGAATCTTGCTGATGACACATAGCTTTTGACTGGGAGCAGTAAAGAACTACATGAGCTCACCGACAAACTTAAAAACTTATCGGGTTCATTTAGGATGGAAAATAGCTCAGAAAAAAAGCAACTTTTTTTATTAACAGCTCAACTGTCAGTATGGCAAACATCGTAATGAACAAACAAAAGATTGATGAGACACATAATCTTAAATATATTGCAGCAATTATATCGTGAGATGGTAAATGTTAGCCTAAAATTTGAAAATTAGAACTGTGCCGATAACGACAGCAATGAAAAAAAATTACCAACTTATTGAACAGTACAAAATTAGCCTTTGAACAAAGCTCATGCTTTACAGAGCTCTCGATCAAATCAATGTCCCTAGCGATGTGAGACCTGGATATTACAATTAATTACTGAGCGCAAGCAGCAGATATATTTAAAACGGATGCATATGGAAAGTTCTCCAGATCTCCTATTCATAACACGAAAGAAATGAATATGTCTGGGATAGAATCAACTCTGTTTCGGTAATAAAGAACAGGCTTTTAGGGTTCAACAAATTACCCAGCCGCTTAGTGATATGTACCCATTCGGAGCTTGGGGACTCAGAGACACTAGTCTAGAGAACAAATTCTTGCCATCGCATGCATTCGAACCCGTAACTAGCGATACGCCAGCAGAGCGCGCTTTGAATAATAAAGGTTTGTATTCTGCATATAATAAAGCTGAAAATATTTCAGAAACAGGATATAAGCAATTTCAGAATAGAGATTAGTTTATGAAATCTTAAAAAGTCAAATGATAACTGGGACTTGTGAAAAACATGAAAAGTATTTGAAAATAATGAATGGATAATTGAAAATGTGTTTGAATTTCTGGGAACAGGTATTAAAAAAATTAAATTATAATTAGTGTGGCGCAAATAGTTAAATGATAGTAGCATTAATGAAAAAATAATATTTTGCATGACATGAATAAATCAATAAGGACACACAGGAATATATTGATAAATATTTATACAGATTGATAGAAAGAAATATATATAT
>MUZC01004566.1:57664-77182 GCA_002072015.1 Radix auricularia | reverse complement strand
AGATAGATAGATAGATAGATAGATAGATAGATAGATAGATAGATAGATAGATAGATATATAGATAGATAGATAGATAGATAGATAGATAGACAGATAGATAGATAGATAGATAGATTAGATATATATATAGATAGATAGATAGATAGATAGATAGAAAGATAGATAGATAGATAGATAGATAGATAGATATATAGATAGATAGATAGATAGATAGATAGAAAGATAGATAGATAGATAGATAGATAGATAGATAGATAGATAGATAGATAGATAGATAGATAGATAGATAGATAGAAACACAAATATACAAAAACACACCAGCATGAATTCGCACATACATACACATTTGAAACATCAGTTAATTTAAATCGGTAAATTACCTGTATGCACTTTACACTTGATTATATTAGGCTTAGCACCTAATGCACAAAGACCATAGGCTACTATGAAATCAAAATCTTGAGTTTTGTTATGAACCAAATTGTACTCGGCAAAGACATTTCCTTTTACTAGTTGAGTAGATGCATTTGATGATATCTCAATCAAACAGGGATATACTTGATCAACACAGGCAAACATAATGTTTATGTTTGAATCGTCAACAGTGGTTACACACTCATCATGTTGATAGGAAATTTGTCTTCCATTTACTTTTATTGTTTTTTCAATATCAGAGATATCTGAAAAAAAAAAAAGAAAATACATAATAATAATAAATGACCTTTAAATTAAAAAAATGATTATACTGCAAATGCAAAATTAAAAGGAAAAAATTAGATATATATGTTGGGCAGTTAAGGATTAACGGCAGAAATGTATCGATTACTTGCTTAATTTGCATTTAATTTTAACACATATAGTACTACATCTGAAAACCTCAAATTAAACAACAAAAACCGTTTATCACTATTTTAATTAGCCATTTCCACTGTTTTTGTTGACATGTTTGTTACCGTTCATACGTCGTACACACATATATTTGAGGCAACTGTACATAATTACTTAGGATAGGTTTAAACGTTTTTAGATTTTAATAAATATATAATTAATTTTGTTTTATTTCTAAATTGGAAAACAATTTTTAAAAATATTTACTAATACTTATATCAAATTTTCAGCGATTAAAATAAACTTCCCCCAATACAATTTGATACGATAAATCAAGAAATTAATCGTTTAGTTCTGCATATATATTTTAGTTTTCAGGTATACTTTAATTTGGCTAATTTGGAATGTAACCTACTTTGATAGTAATTTACACATATACATAGCTGAAAATAGCAGTCTTAAACAAAAAGACAAATACAATGTTTACCATATATTTGAGGCAACTGTACATAATTACTTTTAATGCATGTACTGTCTAATTTAAGCAACTCTCCATGTATTTGAGCACCACTGTAATCTGATGTAGCGTTTAATGTTATGGTGATTGTAACAAATGTTTTATTAATATGTGCACAAACACACTGGGGTTGTGAACTGGAGCATGGTGACGAAAGATAAACTGTTATAACCTAAAAAATAAAACAGATAATTAAATTCATAATTTATATGCTGTTTTCGGTTCTAAAATATATAAGAAAATTAAAAATCGAAGTATCAATGAAAATATTTACATTAAAAAATGTTGTCAATCTATATATATAAAAATGAAAATATGTCTGTGTGTGTGTGTGTGTGTGTGTGTGTGGGTGTGTGTGTGTGTGCTTGTCCGTGGTAACTGACTAAACTATTCATCCGATCGTCATGAAAATTTTTAAGACTGTTGAGTACCCTCACGGAATGGTAACTGGCTACTTTTTTTTCTCAATCTAACACTAAAGGGGCGCCGGGGGCCCCAAATGTGAATTTTTGCTTATATGAGCTATATAAAAAATAATTTAATCGCTAACTACTTGCTTTTTTGATTGATCTTAACCAAATTTTGCAATTAAATTCTTGATAGCCATTATTTAAATACTATAGTGCACTAAGTTCAAAATGGCAACTCCTTCGACGCTGGGGGCCCAAAATACGTGTTTTCTTAAACGTTTACGAATTTTTTCACTATTGAATTATTAAAGGTCTTGACAAATAATGATAAATGTATCCATTATTATCCATCTTTAAAAAAACTGTTGTTTTGAACTTTATATATTGCCCTGAATGGGCCCTGGGGCCCTTAATGTCGTTTTTGCCTATATAAGCTATTTAAAAATTAGTTTAAGTGATAGCTACTTGCTACATTGATGGATCTTAACCAAACTTGGTATATAAATACTGGATAGTCAATATTAAAATATTATAGGGCACTAAAGTCCTAATGGCAACTTCTTCAGGGTTGAGGGCACAAAATACCAGTTTTAGTAAACGTTTAAGATTTTATCCCTAAATTTAATTTTTAAAATTCTTAAAAAATAATAATAAATGTATCTAAAATCTGTATTGAAATGAACAGATGTGTTGAACTATATATCTTCCCTTGAATTGGCCCCTGGGGCCTTTAATCTCATTTTTTTCTAATATGAGCTATAAAAAAAATAGTTTATGCGTTAGTTACTTAGTAAATGAATGGATCTTAACCAAACTTTTTATTAAAAAACTATTTATACCATATTAATATAATAAAGGGCAATGAACTTCTTATGTCCTTTTCATCGGGGCCGGGGGGGGGGGGCCCAAAATACCAGTTTTAGTAAACGTTTAAGATTTTATCCCTCAATTTAATTATTAAAATTCTTAACAAATAATGATAAATGTATCTATTATCCGTATTGAAATGAACAGATGTTTTGAACTTTATATCTTCCCTTGAATGGGCCCCTGGGGCCTTTAATCTCATTTTTTTCTAATATGAGCTATATAAAAATTAGTTTATGCGTTAGTTACTGAGTAAATGAATGGATCTTAACCAAACTTTTTATTAAAAAAACTCTGTATACCATATTAACATAATAAAGGGCAATGAACTTCTTATGTCCTTTTCATCGGGGCCGGGGGGCCCCAAATGTCTTTTTCTTAAATTTTAAAGATATTTTTCCCATTCATTTTTAACAATCTCGATAAATATATTCATAATGAAATGGAATAAAAATGAACAGATTTTTTGAAATTGATATCTGGCACTGAATGTGGCCGGGGGCCCCTAAATATGTTTTTTCTTCTATACCTATATCTATATTGTGTGTGTGAGTGTATGTCGTTTAAAGCTGACTAAAATATGTATCCCATCGTCATGAAAATGTTTGTGACCGATGAATACCCTTCAAGAATGGTAACCGCTACTTTTTTTCTCAATTAAACACTAAAGGGGCGCCGGGGGTCAATAATGTCATTTTTTTGGCTAAAATTAGTTATATAAAAATTAGTTTAAGCGCTGACTACTTGCTATATTGATGGACGTGGTGGCCGAGAGGTAGCCAAAGTGAGGATTTGTTCTCGGGGCCTGAGGCGTCCCCGAGTCACCCAGCTCCGAATGGGTACCTAACTAGACAATAGTTAGGCGGCTGGGGTAATGCGTGGAACCCCTATAGCCGTGGCCTGTGACCGCTGCATCACTTGCCAACAGATCATCTCTCATGGTCTGTGGACGCAATTATCTTCTGCATAGAAGGAGCGTCTGTATATCTAAGATAAGATATCTTAACCAAATTTTGTTTTTATATTCTTGATAGCCCATATTAAAATACCATAGATCCCTTAACCACTAATAGCAGCCCAATCGGTGCTGGTTTATAGCTGACTAAACCATGTATTCGGTCGTAATGAAACTTTTGCAGACTATTGCGTGCACTCCCAGGAAGTTAACAGATAATTTTCTTCGTCAATTAAACACACATGGGGCGCCGTTGGCCCATAATGACATTTTTTGCTTATATGAGCAATAGAAAATTAGGTTAAGTACTAGCTACTTGGTAAATTGATGGATCTTAACCAAATTTTGTTTTAAAAAAACTTGATAGCCAATATTAAAATACTATAAGGTCCTGAATTTTTAATGACCATTTCTTCGGGGCTGGGGGTGCCAATAGTCTTTTTTAGGGGGGGGGGGGATGATTAATGTTTAAGAGATTTTGTCAATTCAATATTTAATCAACGACAAATAAATCCATTATCATGCAAATTGAAATGAACATCGTTTTTAACTTTACATCTGGCTTTAAATGAGCTCCATCATGTCTTTCTTTTCTTTAATTAAGTTTATGCGTTAGGTTTTGTGTAAAAGAATTGATTTTGACCAAAATGTGTTAACAAAATCTTGGTAGCCCATTATAAATGATATAGGGCACTAAAATTCTAATGTAATTTACTTTTGGGCTGGGGGACCCGAATGTCTGTTTTTGGTATATGCTTAAGATAAATTCCCCATTCAATTTTTAACAATCTATAGGAAAATATGAATGATGAAACTGAATTAAAATGAACAGCTTTTTGAAATTGACATCTTGCGCAGAATGGGCACAGGGGCTTGTAAATGTCGTGTTTTCCTTTATATGACCTTTACAAAAATTAGTGTTAGTTTAAGTTACTAAGAAAATAACGGATCTTACCAATTTTAGTACATAAAAACTTAAGAGTTTATAAATATTTTCTATAAGTAACTGAACTCTTAATGTCCATTCCCTCGGGCAGGCATACCGAAATAATTTTGTAATGCGCGTTAATAATTCAATTCTCCAAAGCAATTTTACACTATATTGAGAAACATAGCTTGAGTACAAAGTAGCACTTATTTTAGAGCCTAGCCCTTTAATGTCGTTTTTTAAAAAGCTTTTAAATTATTATTTTATGTATCTGTTTGCCATGATCTTTGGACTTTTTTTCGCACTTCAGTGAAGGTTTCTGGCATAATTGTTTTTAAAACATATCACTCATAGGATTCTTAAATTGTCATTTTTACTGAGATCGTTGCAACGCACGACCGGGTCTGCTAGTTTATTATATTATATTATATGGATTATGTTTAAAAACAATCTGTCCATGAATCGGATAAAAATTATTCCATTAGTTTAGTAAATTTGATTTGTTATATTTTATATAACGCATATTTAGCTCCCGTAAACACCGCCTCGATTTATTATTTCCCACAATCATTACAATTTACTAAGATGTTTTGTGACGTAAATGGGCCATTTTTTTAATACTATAGAATAACAAAGTTTTTTTTTCTTCTTTAAGTAGTATAGTCTAAATACAAAATTATATCACGAGAGTAAAGTATTATTTTTAAAAGTTATAAAAATAAACAATTGTTAATTACCACATCCCTGACATAAATATAATTTTTAGGATAATGTTAACAAAGTAAATTAACAATTTACTCTTTTTAAAACTATTTGAGAGCGTAATGGAGTGGGGAGACATAGGACGCCATTTGTTTCTGCTACTAATTAGTTTGTGTCACTAATCCCTACAATACAGCTAACAGAGCAAAAAATAAACAATGAAATTGCTTAAGATAATGACGATTATTATATAATTACATTAATTTTGATTTTAAAAGAAGGTTTGTATTTAATTAAGCAGCATCATTAAAATGTTATTAAGTCATATTATATTTAGTTCTCCTCAACGGTCATTGTCCATTAGGCCAAATTCAAATTTGGAAAGAAAAAAAAAAAAACGAAGAAAAAAATTAGCCGTCAAATTTAATGGTTTATAACTCTAGATAGGTTTTTTGTTGAAAAAAATAATAAAAGAAATCGGATTTTTTTTTTTTCTTTAGAAAAAGAAAACGATTGTTGAGGGGGAGGGCAGCTTTTAAAGGGCAAAGCTTTTATGAATTATGGAACGTACGTATTTTTTCTTGCCCTTTATAACCTCCATTCATTTTGAGATGTCATTTACAGGGAAATGTTTGAATGCACGCTATAAATAAATACAATTTGCCTAAAAAATATCCACAATCAGACATAAAGCATAGCTTTTTTAAAAATAAAAACTATATTAATTTTTTTTTTTTTTTTGCAAAATGAAATTATTATACAAAATGTTCATAACTTACAAATGGTAAAACGTCTCTTATTGGATGTTTAATGTAAAAGTGCGCAAATTTTAACTTTGGCTCATTTGAGTAGTCAATGTGCGCCTTTAATACAAACGTATCACCAGTGAGCAGGCCATGTTTACAGTTCGTGACACTGTCACTTTGAGTGTAATTGTATATTTCTATTTTCTGCCCTTGAACATCTGCCGAAGAAAAAAATATAATTTTCAATTATGGTGCAATTTACAAAAACGAAATAATTTTCTGTTATTCCAATAACTGCTTAATAGTTTCTAATTAGTAATTTATTAATTTTTTTAAACATTAAATGTGATACAAGTATTTATAGCATTCAGTTAACGAAAGTAGCTACATTGGTTAGAAATCTGTATGGAATGTGTATTTCTTTAATTCTTTTTACACTTCTAATTTGCATACAATGGAGGGAGCTAACTCTCAAATGCATTATTTTTGTCACGGCGTCTTTATTAATATCACACGTTTCTGATAACCTTTCACACTGATGTTCCCTTAAAATGTAATACACATTATAACCTTTTAAATAATTATTTTATGCCTGTACATTTGTTAACATTTAATAGAACTTTAAATATGGTTTCGTTTTAAAATGTTTTCTTTTTAATGAAAGGTTCTGTATATTTTATTTCTGAGTATAACTAGATTTCTATCGCAACACTATTAAGTCAGCATTTTTATTTTGTCAAACAATCAATTGTAAACACATTTTTATTGTTTTAATTAAATCACCTATTATGAAATGCGCCTAAGTATATCCATCCGTGTGTGTGAAAGCGCTATGATTCGTAATTCTTGGTTATATATTTTTTTTAAATTTAAAATATAGACGTAAAATCATAATGAATTTGGTTTTGAGATTTGGTGTTTTGCACGCTGTAAAAAAATGATGTTGCGTCATGACATTTTTATTATATTAATTTATTTGATGTTATTTTTTATGTTGATAATCCGAGTGTGTTAATAAGCATGTGTGCGAATGTGTTCATATATATTTGTGTGTGTGTGTGCGTCTGTGTTTCCTGTGAGTGTGTTTTTGTATTAGTTGTGAAATAACGAATAATTTCATAGATTGCTAAAATTGAAATTAAGTATTGAAAAGACGTTACCAAGTAATGGTTTATGTATAGTTAAAATTATGCACTGAATTATGAAAAATTCCTTTAATTTTATGAACACAAATTTCTGCCGATACGTTCTTCGTTGGTGCTTGAATAAAAGATAAAGGGATTTAATTGAATGAGACATAAAAACTGTTAATGCAAAGATCAATCTCCAATCATTTTTACTGGTTTTACTTCATGTTTTATTTTACAAGAAATGAGCCCTTGCGCATTAGTTGGAGGATTACTCGCATGAATTGCCACAATGGAAAATAAACACTGAAAATAACTTATATTCGCTATTGAAATTACATTATTTCTAGTTATAATACGTAATTGCGTAAGATTGAGGCTAATTGACGCATATTTCTTTTTAAAGAAAATGGAACCTTTCTAAAATTTTAAATTGTATTTTACAATAATAAAATCACACGAATATGGGTCGAAATAATTTCTTAAGTCACTGTTAAATAACTATGGAAATAATTGTGAAGAAATGATTTAATTGCACACGAAATATCAATTTTATAATTTAATATAAGCTTTTATTCACCTACGTATATAATCGGATGGAGGCAATTTTTTTTCGGGCTTATACCAAATCAAAATTACAGAACTGTAATTTCTGGAAAATGTATTTCTCTTAGGTGCTTTATTAATACAAGTAAGTGTTTTTGATCGATTTCATTATAATCTGACATTAAGAAAATTCGTATTGAAAGTAAACGCTCATGGATTTTAAATAAAATAGTATGTGTATAAGCATTTATACACCGTTGTAAGAGTGGGGTTAAATAGCGGCATCGTAATTTTTATAAAGAGGGGCATCTTTGTGAACATTATGAAGTGTGCTTTTCATTTCTTGGGTCATAAGTATATAATATTGCCGAGCACTGGGAGGCACTATTTCTGAGCCACTGATAATATCGTTTTTGCAAAGATTATGAAAGCCAGCAGTGTGGGAGGCGGTGGTCGAGTGGTAGCGCGCTCGACTGGCGTGCCGAGGGTCACGAGTTCGAATTCACGTGAAGGTGAGTACCTGCTCTCAGGGCCTTAGGAGTCCCCGAGGCACACAGTTCTGAATGGGTACCTAACTAGACAATAGTTAGGCGACTGGGTCAAGCGTGGATCCCTTATAGCCGTGGCCAGTGACCGCTGCATCCCTTGCCTACAGATCATTTATCATGGTCTGTGGACGCAATTAATTATCTTCTGCATATTAAGGAGCGTCTGTGTATTTAAGATAAGTGTAAAATTGTAAGCCAAAACCTTGCGATTAAACGTGTGTTTTTTTAAACAAATAGACAATAGTAAAAAATCTCCCAAACCCTACGCATCCCAATCACATAAGTATTAAACAGCTCAATAAAAATAAATATAATTTTTCCTAAATAAAAGTCATACATAAACTGTAAAAGAATGGATTTTGTGGATTAATTGGTAGATGAATGAAAATTATTAAGTTAAAAAAGACTTATTGCTAGAATAATGCAATATTATGGTACGTGCTTTGGTTAAAACTGTAGCGTTGTCTATTGATGAATGTTTGTGTGAGGGGGGGAAGGAGGGGAGGGGCGATGTGCTTATGTGTTTGTGATTTGATTATATCTATATCTGCGCCTGTAACACGACAACCAGTAATTAACTTCTCAAACCACTCATATTTGTTTGATTGTACGTCTCATAATTGATTTCTTTATTGTAATATATTATAGGAAACTTATTTTGCAAGCTGGTATGATTTTTTAATAAATCAGTTAACTTTATGCCGGCAAATAACAACATTAAATCCCTAAAAAAAATGCAAATAGAAAGAATTACGGACACTTCGACCCTTGAAGATTCGACCCCATAACGTTTCGAACGCAGGAGGTTCGAGCCGGATAGTTCGACCACAGGACGTTGGACACATTTTATCTACACCGTAGAAATGTAATTTAAAATTTTTTTTATACATACTTTCTAAAATTGGGGTTTTGGTATATAAATAATTGAGCATAATATTATTATGCATTAAAAATTAAATTCAGTTTGAAAAAGTTATTTGTAACGTTTAATTTACGAAGATTTGAAAAAGTACGTACACGTATAACCAGTCAATAATCATCGTACATTCATGATTGTGATAATTTTGCGATTCAAAACCTAACTAAATCCACCTCAAACCCAATCTATAATCTATAATTTTATTTCTTTACAGCACTACATTTAAAACGAAAATTCTTACATTTATTCTTACCATTTCTTATAAGAAACACAAGCACAATGATCTGTAGCCTGTACATGATCTCTCCAAATCTTTATCCAAGTCTATAATAAATAATATTCTCTAAGTAGAACATTAACAAAATACTTCAGTGTCTTTTACAGAAAATATTAAACACAATTTCACATTTATCAAATGCAAAACTAAAAATATACCAATATAAGTAAATATATATAGTAAATATTAGGACTTTATCAATTAAGTTAAATTTAGTCAAGAAATTAAAATCATTAATGTTTAAATCATCCATAATTTTGATTAAAGCTAAAAATAAAGATGTATGACTTCAGAAACTGGAAATTTCAAGGGAAGTGTCAAATACAGAAAATTTTATATTTTTTGTTTTAATTAATTATTTTCCTGTTTTAAACACACTTTTAAAAAAAAAAAATAAAAAAAGATGACAATATTCTGAATTAAAGGAAATCAAAGTTATTTATACGATAGAAAAAATGACATTTTAACAATATAGAATATATATTGCCAAGTCTCATCTCTTAAGTGTTATGTCAGGCAATCTTTATTTTTTAGCTTTTTTAAAAAATTATTGATCATCAATAGCTTATTTTTTTAAATTGTGAGGATTAAATTTAAAATAATCTATATCAAACATAATGTATATATATATATATANATATATAAATGAAAATATGTCTCTGTGTGTGTGTGTGTGTGCTTGTCCGTGGTAACTGACTAAACTATTCATCCGATCGTCATGAAAATTTTTAAGACTGTTGAGTACCCTCACGGAATGGTAACTGGCTACTTTTTTTTCTCAATCTAACACTAAAGGGGCGCCGGGGGCCCCAAATGTGAATTTATGCTAATTTGAGCTATATAAAAAATAATTTAATCGCTAACTACTTGCTTTATTGATTGATCTTAACCAAATTTTGCAATTAAATTCTTGATAGCCATTATTTCAATACCATAGTGTACTAAATTCCAAATTGCAACTCCTTCGAGGCTGGGGGCCCAAAATACGTGTTTTCTTAAAAGTTTACGAATTTTTTCACTATTCAATTATTAAAGGTCTTGACAAATAATGATAAATGTATCCATTATTATCCATCTTAAAATAAACAGTGGTTTTGAGCTTTATATCTTGCCCCGAATGGGCAACTGGGGCCCTTAATGTCGTTTTCTGCCTATATCAGCTATATAAAAATTAGTTTAAGCGATAGCTACTTGACATATTGATGGATCTTAAACAAACTTGGTATATAAATAATTTATAGTCAATATTAAATTATTATAGGGCACTAAACTCCTAATGGCAACTCCTTCGAGGCTGGGGGCCCAAAATACCTGTCCTCTTTAACGCTAAAGATTTTTTTCACTATTCAATTATTAAAGGTCTTGACAAATAATGATAAATGTATCCATTATTATCCATCTTAAAATAAATTGTTGTTTTGAACTATATATATTCCCCTTAATGTCATTATTTTGCCTATATAAGCTATATAAAAATTAGTTTAAGTGATAGCTACTTGCTACATTGATGGATCTTAACCAAACTTGGTAAAAAAATACTGGACAGTCAATATTTAAATATTATAGTGCACTAAAGTCCTAATGGCAACTTCTTCGGGGTTGGGGGCCCAAAATACCAGTTTTAGTAAATGATTAAGATATTATCCCTCAATTTAATTATTAAAATTCTTAACAAATAATGATAAATGTATCTATTATCCGTATTGAAATAAACAGATGTTTTGAACTTTACATCTTCCTTTGAATGGGCCCATGGGGCCTTTAATCTCATTTTTTTTCTAATATGAGCTATATAAAAATTAGTTCATTCGTTAGTTACTGAATAAATGAATGGATCTTAACCAAACTTTTTATTTAAAAAACTCTGTATACCATATTAACATAATAAAGGGCAATGAAATTCTTATGTCCTTTTCATCGGGGCCGGGTGGCCCCAAATGTCTTTGTCTTAAATTTTAAAGATATTTTTCCCATTCATTTTTAATAATCTCGATAAATATATTCATAATAAAATGGAATAAAAATGAACCGATTTTTGAATTTGATATCTTGCACTGAATGTGGCCGGGGGCCCCTAAATATGTTTCTCCTTCTATATATATCTCTATATTGTGTGTGTGAGTGTATGTCGTTTAAAGCTGACTAAAACATGTATCCCATCGTCATGAAAATGTTTGTGACCGATGAGTACCCTTCAAGAATGGTAACTGCTATTTTTTTTTTCCATTTAACACTAAAGGGGCGCCGGGGGCCGATAATGTCATTTTTTTGCTAAAATTACCTATATAAAAGTTAGTTTAAGCGCTAACTACTTGCTATATTGATGGATCTTAACCAAATTTTGCAATTATATTCTTGATAGCCAATATTAAAATACTATAGAGCCCTTAACCCCTAATAGCAGCCCAATCGGTGCTGGTTTATAGCTGACTAAACCATGTATTCGGTCGTAATGAAACTTTTGCAGACTATTGCGTGCTCTCCCAGGAAGTTAACAGGTAATTATCTTCGTCAATTAAACACACATGGGGCGCCGGTGACCCATAATGATATTTTTGGCTTATATGAGCAATAGAAAATTAGGTTAAGTACTAGCTACTTGGTAAATTGATGGATCTTAACCAAATTTTGTTTTTAAAAAACTATAAGGTCCTGAATTTTTAATGACCATTTCTTCGGGGCTGGGGGGTGCCAATAGTCTTTTTTAGTGGGGGTTGTTAATGTTTAATAGATTTTGTCAATTCAATATGTAATCAACAACAAATATATCCATTATCATGCAAATTGAAATGAGCATCGTTTTTAACTTTACATCTGGCTTTAAATGAGCCCCATCATGTCTTTCTTTTCTTTAATTAAGTTTATACGTTAGGTTTTGTCTAAAAGAATTGATCTTAACCAAAATTTGTTAACATAATCTTGGTAGCCCACATTAAAGTGCTATAGGGCACTAAAATTCTAATGTAATTTACTTTTGGGCTGGGGGCCCCGAATGTATGTTTTTGGTTTAAGCCTAAGGTATATTCCCCATTCAATTTTTAACAATCTATAGGAATATATATGAATGATGAAACTGAATTAAAATGAACAGCTTTTTGAAATTGATATCTTGCGCAGAATGGCACAGGGGCCCCTAAATGTCTTTTTTTTCCTTTATATTACCTTTACGAAAATTAGTGTTAGTTTAAGTTACTAAGAAAATAACGGATCTTGCCAATTAGTTTAAGTTACTAAGAAAATAACGGATCTTGCCAATTTTAGTACATAAAAACTTAAGAGTTTATAAATATTTTCTATAAGAATCTGAACTCTTAATGTCCATTCCCTCGGGCAGGCATACCGAAATGTTTATGTAATGCGCGTTAATAATTAAATCCCCCAATCAATTTTACACGATATAGAGAAACAAAGCTTGAGTACCATGGCGATTTAAAAAATAATAAATCATCACTTATTTTAGAGCCTGGCCCCTTAATTTCGTTTTTCTTCTTTATTTTTTTTCAAAGCTATATATATATATATATATAGGTTTATTTAGCCATTTGCTGGGAAACTTGGACTTTTTTGCACACTTCCGTGTAGGTTTTTGGCATAGTAGTTTTTAAAACAGATCACGCATTGGATTTTTAAATAGTCATTGTTACTGAGATCGTTATAAGCTTTACATCTTGTCGTGAATGGGATCTGGGGCTTTTAATGTCGTTTTTTTTTTGTCTTATAAAAATTCAAGAGTCAATAAATAATTACTCTAGGAAACTGAACTCTTTATGTTCATTCCTTCGGGTAGGCGGCCCCAAATTTTTTTGTAATGCACGTTAATAATTTAATTCTTCAAAGCAATTTTACACTATATTGAGAAACATAGCTTGAGTACAAAGTAGCACTTATTTTAGAGCCTAGCACTTTAATGTCGTTTTTTAAAAAGCTTTTAAATTATTATTTTATTTATCTGATTGCCATGATCTTTGGACTTTTTTTCGCACTTCAGTGTAGGTTTCTGGCATAATTGTTTTTAAAACATATCACTCATAGGATTCTTAAATTGTCATTTTTACTGAGATCGTTGCAACGCACGACCGGGTCTGCTAGTATATATATATAACATATATACATATAAGACGCATTTGCTGTCCGACTGTCATTCTGTCTAATTCCTAATAACTCAACATCCAGCTAATGTGAATTTTAGTACAGGTACACAAAATTATATGATGAAGTTTCTTAAACAGGTTTATTTCAAAGATTCATATTCGTGGGCGCCGAGGTAACCGAAAAATCAATTGCCAATTTGAGCTATATAAAATTAGTTGGAAATCACCAATTCTCTAGTTTAACGAGGACGCAGAAAATTGTTGAGCACGCTTCGTCGGTTTTAATTATATTTTTCTGAGGGCCGAGGGCCAAAATGTAAATGTTTTCTTTGATGAACTGCATAAAAATTAAAATACACTAATTTTCCTACTTCATTTCAGGTAGAAGTTTGAAACTTCATTAAGTTATTAAGTATGCTCTCCCAAATATAATTTAAAATAATTTAAAATTCACAGTAATGGAGGGGGGGGGGGTCAAGGGTTCAAATGTAATTAATTTATTACATTGAAAACAAAGTCATCACTAACTTGAAATTTTCCGTTTAGGTAAAAACATTAAAATTAGGCAAAATGTAGAGTGTACTCTCCCGACAGTAATGGTGAAAAATACTTTTAAATTTCTTACTAATTTAATTTTTCATTAAAAAATAAACACAAAATTAAGACATCTAAATTACGTAAAAGTTATATACGTACACAACATTAGATATGATAATTCTTTAAAAGTTTGGTTTAAAATTCACGCTCATGTGGTGCAGGGGACCAAAAAACTTTTTTCCTTATATGAACTATAAAAAAAAAAAATAAATAGTTTTTTTTCTTTTTCCCGTTTAGGTAGAAGCATGACACTTTGGCAAGTTGTTAAATACACTTTTCGGCTTATAATATGGAAAAAATTTTTTTTTTTAACTTCCCACTCATAAGGAGCAGTAACTTAAATGTAATTTTTTTAAAGTTAAAAACAACTCATCACTAATTCTAAATTTTCCGTCTAGGTAAAATGAAAGTTAATCAAGTTCTTGAGCACACTCTCCCGACAATAATGGCCAAGAAGACTTTTTAAAATTCTAACAAATAGGGGACCAGCGGACTAATGTACTTTTTTTCTTTGTATAGCAAATTAAAAAAAAAAAATCAAATATCAAAATAACGCTAAATTTAGTATACGTATACAACATTACAAAGGGAATCTTCTTAAACAGTTTCTTTCAATAAATTCATACTCACGGGCACTTGGGGCGTGAAAAGGTTTTAATTTCCTTATTTGAACTATATAAAACTAGAAAATCACTCACTCTCCTATTCCCTAAGGAAGCAGAAGCCTGAAATTGTAGGAAATTGTTGAGTACACTTCTGCAATGGTAACAGGTGAACATATATTTAAATTATATCTTTCTAAGGTCTGTACGAAATCGGGTACTAACATCTAGTATATATACATATCGGTGTGTGTGTGTTCGTGTGTGTATGCGTGTTGTTGTGACTTTGTTTCTGTGTTTGTTGAGAAGTAATTCTTATGAAAAGGATTATTTTTATGTCCACTATGTCATACAAGGCTAAGCTAGATAAGTTCTTAAATAGGAAATGTGATTTTTTTTTCACTGATTACTTTCATGTAGGGCTACAAAAGAGTAGTTATGAATGCACGGAACGCTTAGATTTTCTGGGGCAACCCCAGAAACGTCACTTCCGGTCTATGACGTCACATGTGGTGGGCGTGGTTACTTCCGGGTTATGGTTGGGGTCATTTCCGGTTATGTTGGGGTCATTTCCGGTTATATTTGGGGTCACTTCCGGGTATGGGTGGGGTGTCATTTCCGGTTGTGGGTGGGGGGTCATTTCCGGTAGGTGTGGTACCAAGAAGGCGCCGAACATGTCTAAACACGTGGTCAAGATGGCGACCAAGATGGCGTCCAAGATGGCGGCCATTGTAAGTTCAGTAACTGCGTTTATTATTTGAGTAAATTAAGATATTTCCCTTTGTTTTCTTTTATTTTGTTTTTGTTATTGCTTTTATTTTTAAAATCTTTTATTAAATACAACAGTGGTTCTCAATATATTATGTAACAGTTAAATTTTTAATTTTTTTATTATTTTAAATATTTCAATGGTTCTCAATGGTTTATATAATATGTATTTATTTAAGTTTTTAAATTATTTATTCTTTTTAAAATACACTGGTTCTAAATGATTTATATAATAGCGAAATTTTTATTTTAAATATTTCAAGGGTTCTCAAAGTTTTATATAAAGGTATTTATTTTATTTTTAAAATTGTTTATTTTTTCTTATTAAATTTTACAATGGTTCTCAATGTTTTATATAATAGCTAAATTTTTACACTCTTTTTCTTATTTTAAAATTTAAAATTTTTCTAAATGTTTTATATAATAGCTAAATTTTTATTTTCTATTATTTTAAATTTTACAATGGTTCTCAATGTTTTACATAAAAGGTATTTATTAAAGTTTTTAAATTGATTATTATTTTTTAAACATTTACAGTGGTTCTTAAGCTTTTATATAATAGCTAAATTTTTATTTTTATTATTTTCAATGTGAAAATTGTTCTCAAACTATTTCATATGTATTATTGTTATTATTTTTATGGGTTTCATGTTCCTGGGTGATGTATTTTATTGAGGGTACCCCTGCTGGACAGGTTTTGTTGGTGGTGGTTTTAATTATAGTAAACTAGTGGGGCTGATGCTGGAATACAATCAGGAATGGGGGGCGCCAGCAGGATATTTGTATTTTTGGGTTTATCACATAGGCGTTGTATAGGTGTAGTGGTATAAGGTATGTAAAGGACTTCATGAAGGGGTGGTGGATTTAATTATAGTAAATTAGTTGGGGGTGATGATGGTATAGGTTACAAGCAGAAATGTTGGCACCGGCGGGTTACTTGCATGGTTGGGGTTATCACATAGGAGTTGTATAGGTGTAGTGGTATAAGGTATGTACAGGAAGTCATGAAGTGGTGTTATATTGTGTTGGTTTAGCTTAAATCAATAGTTCAAATAGGATGGTGGGATCTTACGGCTTAATTAATATAAGTTTTTGAAATAAATTAGTGCTGTGACCAGGGAAATTAATGCGTTGGGTTAGATTAAAAACAATAATACAAACGAAGAGAGGGGTGTGGATGGGAGCAATGTTTATGAGATAGAGGCTGATTTCTTTCTTTTCATTGTTTTATAGGATCTTTTTAACAAAAGTAGCGGTTCTAGTGGTCTTTTTTTAGCGGTTCCCGTGGTCCTTTTTTAAGAAAAGGTCTATTTAGTTCATAATGTTTCTTAATTTCTATGGGTTAATGGATGTTTTATTTCTTTCTTTTAATGTTTTTATATGCTTTTTTAAGAAAAGTAGTGGTTCTCGCGGTCTTTTTAAATAAAAGGTCTATTTAGTTCATAGTTTTTCTTATGCTTTTGTAAGTTAAAGGATGTTTTATTTCTTCATTTTCATGGTCTTTTTTATTGCCTTTTTCTGACTTTGAGGGCATTAGCTCATGTTCAAGGGTCTCTTTGGTTGTGTTTTTTCTGACTTTGAGCTTATTAGCTTAAGTCTAGGGAAACTTTTATAAATTCAGTGGAGTTATTTTCTTCATGTTGGCTCTGAATTTGAGGGTGTTACCTTGAGTCTAGGAATAGTTTTATAAGGTCAGAGGAGATATTTTCTTGATAACCTTAATCACAGGGACAAGTTTCATGATATTTTTGGTTGCGTTTTTCTTATTTGAGGTTTGTAAGTCTAGGAACAGTTCTTTGTCATCAAACGAGTTATTGTTAACATGTCTTTTGTTACTTTGATGTTTTCAGCCGAGTCATGTTTTAACTCCAATGCTAGTGACCAGACAACAAACTCACTAGTCTTTCCCTGGCGTTTTACGCACGAACCTGTAGTCTGTACTGATTTGAAGGTGTCTGTGTCAGTTGCTATTTTCGTCTCTGGTTGGTATGTTACTAACACTTGGCTTCGCCTAAGGTCAGATAAGAGTCAAGCACCTGGAAACGCACATTTCGTATGCCTATGTCGGGGTGATAACTGCGTTTTTAAAAAATTATTTCCCTTTGGTTAATTTTTTATTAATTAAGTTTAGGGGCATTTTTCCAAGTACGAGGGAGTTATTTTTTTCACCTTTTTCTTACTTCAAGTAAAGACTTACCTTAAGTCCCAGAAAAATTTTCTGTCTTCAAAATAGTCATTGTTAACATGTTTTTTCTGACTTTGAGGTGATATAAGTTTAAATTTTCTTATTTACTTGTACCCCATATGATCGCGGTGGTCCATTAGATAAGTTATAAAAGGGTACTTGGTGTATGTTTCAGGTGTTTTAGTTTAGTTCAATAATATTATTATTTAAACTTGTAGAAACTTATTATGTGCGTCAGGTAGTTTTTGATAAAGTTGGTATGGGTTTGTAATTTGACCACACAATGGTTGTTGTAAATACTTTTTAAATTAGGGAATTGTATCCACCAGAGGGGATTTTTTTTTTAAAAGGAAATTTCAATTTATTTTTTCTGTAAAGTAATTTTACTTTTGACAATATGTTTTCTGACTATTGTATTTTTTGTGAATCTAATTTTAAACGTAAACGTTTGTATTTTTTGGTCTATGTTTAAACGTAAATTGTAGTGTAAAATAAATATGTTCTTGTAAAAATAAATTTTTATAAGGAAGGTTATAATTTATAATATATTTTATGAGGTAGTCGTTGCTAGATATTTTTCTGGAGGTGAATATTTTGTACTCATGTCGGTTAGGGTCACTGCGCCAGCTGGTATTAAAAGGGTTATTGAGCAGGGGAAAACACCCTTACGTGCGCTCGCGCAAGCGGCATTAATTTGGGTGACGCTTTTGTAACAGGTCATAGAAAATTTAAACTTATATCACCTCAAAGTCAGAAAAAACATGTTAACAATGACTATTTTGAAGACAGAAAATTTTTCTGGGACTTAAGGTAAGTCTTTACTTAAAGTAAGAAAAAGATGAAGAAAATAACTCCCTCGTACTTGGAAAAATGCCCCTAAACTTAATTAATAAAAAATTAACCAAAGGGAAATAATTTTAAAAAACGCAGATATCACCCCTACATAGGCATACGAAATGTGCGTTTCCAGGTGCTTGACTCTTATCTTACCTTAGGCGAAGCCAAGTGTTAGTAACATACCAACCAGAGACGAAAATAGCAACTGACATAGACACCTTCAAATCAGTACAGACTACAGGTTCGTGCGTAAAACGCCAGGGAAAGACTAGTGAGTTTGTTGTCTGGTCACTAGCATTGGAGTTAAAACATGACTCGGCTGAAAACATCAAAGTAACAAAAGACATGTTAACAATAACTCGTTTGATGACAAAGAACTGTTCCTAGACTTATAAACCTCAAATAAGAAAAACGCAACCAAAAATATCATGAAACTTGTCCCTGTGATTAAGGTTATCAAGAAAATATCTCCTCTGATTTTATAAAACTATTCCTAGACTCAAGGTAAAACCCTCAATTTCAGAGCAAACATGAAGAAAATAACTCCACTGAATTTATAAAAGTTTCCCTAGACTTAAGCTAATAAGCTCAAAGTCAGAAAAAACACAACCAAAGAGACCCTTGAACTTAAAAAAGTGTTCCTACACATGAGCTAATGCCCTCAAAGTCAGAAAAAGGCAATAAAAAAGACCATGAAAATGAAGAAATAAAACATCCTTTAACTTACAAAAGCATAAGAAAAACTATGAACTAAATAGACCTTTTCTTTAAAAAGACCGCGAGAACCACTACTTTTCTTAAAAAAGCATATAAAACCATTAAAAGAAAGAAATAAAACATCCATTAACCCATAGAAATTAAGAAACATTATGAACGAAATAGACCTTTTCTTAAAAAAAGACCATGGGAACCGCTAAAAAAAACCACTAGAACCGCTACTTTTGTTAAAAAGATCATATAAAACCATGAAAAGAAAGAAATCAGCCTCTATCTCATAAACATTGCTCCCATCCACACCCCTCTCTTCGTTTGTATTATTGTTTTTAATCTAACCCAACGCATTAATT
>MUZC01004566.1:4150-57209 GCA_002072015.1 Radix auricularia | reverse complement strand
TTTTATATAAAACATTGAGAACCATTGCAATATTTAAAATAAAAATTGCGCTATTATATAAATCATTTAGAACCAGTGTATTTTAAAAAGAATAAATAATTTAAAAACTTAAATAAATACATATTATATAAACCATTGAGAAACATTGAAATATTTAAAATAATAAAAAATTTAAAAATTTAACTGTTATACAATATATTGAGAACCACTGTTGTATTTAATAAAATATATATAAAAAATAAAAGCAATAACAAAAACAAAATAAAAGAAAACAAAGGGAAATAACTTAATTTACTCAAATAATAAACGCATTTACTGCCCCTACAATGGCCGCCATCTTGGACGCCATCTTGGTCGCCATCTTGACCACGTGTTTAGACATGTTCGGCGCCTTCTTGGTACCACACCTACCGGAAATGACCCCCCACCCACAACCGGAAATGACCCCCACCCATACCCGGAAGTGACCCTCAATATAACCGGAAATGACCCCAACATAACCGGAAATGACCCCAACCATAACCCGGAAGTAACCACGCCCACCACATGTGACGTCATAGACCGGAAGTGACGTTTCTGGGGTTGCCCCAGAAAATCTAACCGTTCCGTGCATTCATAACTACTCAAAATGAACTTAAGTATTTAAAATAACTTATCGGGTCTTTCTAAGGAGAAGTTGGATTATGTATAGTTATTATATCACTGGGTTCAAAAAAAAGGTTAACTTTGTGAACTTTTCATGTGTACATTTCGTCTGTAATGACGGGTGTTAAAAACAATCATACAAACCCGTGTTGAACTTTTGTGATCTTTGCCATTGTTAACATGCCTTAAGTACAACATAGAGTGGGCTTTTAGTTAAAATTTTAATTCCAATATTTGAAATAGACTACGGAATATATATCAAAACTGTTAATTAAAAGCAGAAGATTTGTCAAAATTACATCTTAATATGTTTTTGTATCCCAAAGTATATTATCGGAACTAGTATCTCAAGAGTGCGTTTCCTCTTGAGAATAATCTAACAACCAATGCCATTGATTGGTGGAATAATTACTGATAAAGCTGTAATTTACAAATTGGTTGCTTTAAAATATTAAAGCAACAATGCATGTATAAGTAGAAAAAAAAGCTAATGGTAAAGCTGTTGGTGCATAAAGCAAAAGCTTATAAATTCAAAGAAAGTATTCATTTTTAAAAAAAAATAAACACTACCCCGCCAATTGTTTATATTCATATTATTTAGCAGACGTAAAAGTCACACACACGCACTAACACACACACACACACACACACACATACACACACACACACACACACACACACACACATATATATATATATATATATATCCTTTTTCAGTCCCTAGCGGACTGAAGGGCAAGTTAAGTAGCGTTCACAAGTTTATTAAGTCACCACTAACAAGCCCGGGATTGTGTTGCTAGCAGTATGCCCCGGAGAACTTTCCAGTACCGAGGCTTGAACTCGTAACTCGGGCCCTATCCGTGATTCGGAATTTAGCGCGCTACCAAATAGACCACCGCTTCATTTTAACTAATCATACTTAAACTTATAATTTTATAATAAATATTAATAATAAATTAATAATTAATAATATCCATGTCTTAAGCCTCAAACGTAGCCTTACCAAAAATGAAAACTATTAACATAGTTATAGCCACAATACTAATAAAGGCATTAACCAACACACATGCGAAAAATCATAGTAATTTTTCATTAATTATAAATCAGCACAACACTGATTACACTGATTACACATCTATCGTAAGGGGCCGTCCATAAATGACGTCACGCGATTTTGGCCGATTTTTTACCCCCTCCCCCCTACGTCACGTGTCGTCACAAAATCGTAGACCCCCTACCGAAAGTACGTCACAAAACGTTGACCCCCCCCCCTAAAAAGGAAAAAAAACACTTTATTTTCTTTTTGAAAATAAGTAAGTTTCTTATAACTTTTTTTGTCTTTTAAGTATTTATTTTGTGTAGGTCTACATTGTAATACTCAACACGCGTGACGCTATGTTAAGGACATTAAATAAATTGTAAACCAGTGATTCTCAAACTTTTGCGTATCAGACGACCGGCAAGAATGTTTCCATTTCACAAGGTACCATTGCATTCTTTTCCTGTTTTGACATGATTTTCTTTGTACTGATTTAATAGCAAAATGAGCAACTACTTAGTTTAAAGCCTTATAAGATTAAGTATGAATTCGGCTTGTTTTATATATTACATTTTTAAAAAAATCTTTAGTTACCAATATATAGCAAGACAGCTAACGAACAATGCAGCGGTAGAGTCAAAAACCATTTGATGTGATAACCTTCGCAATTAAGCTCGCGATGTATATTGATATTACAAGGATCATTGCATTGTTCATAGACCTAGAATGTA
The DNA here is from genome assembly GCA_002072015.1 of Radix auricularia. Lineage (NCBI taxonomy): Eukaryota > Metazoa > Mollusca > Gastropoda > Lymnaeidae > Radix > Radix auricularia. The sequence goes on along the minus strand of MUZC01004566.1, from coordinate 54,794 downwards.
TAGATACAAGACAATTCTTCAAATTGATTTCGATCTACTAATGACAGTTTTCCTGCTAAGTATATGCACATCCAAGGCATTTGATCTAAATTACCACATTGATATCACATCTCATGTTTTCTAAAAATTATTATGTTTGCGCTGGAAGAGGAAAATGGTCAATACTGTACGAAGCCCACTGTGTGCAGGAAAGTAGGTGTCATCTTGTGTTTCGCAAAATACAGTAATGTAATTCTAGAAAGTTGAGGACTGGAAAAAATACTATGACATTATTAAAATATCCAATAGTATCATAACGTTTTACTCCGAAGCTCACAAGTTTGTTTGTTTTTTGTTTGTTTGTTTGTTTTTTTCAATTCTTTTTTCTTCAGGATTTCACGTACGTCACACAACAGTTGTAAATATAATGTCACCAATGGACGAGGCGTGTTTAAATTGTTGCATTCTCTTGTGGAATTTATAAAGTAATGAAAAATACATGGCTACAGCTATCGGTCTGTTTAACCAAGGGGTCGGTAAACAGCGATAAATTATCTCATTTGGGGTAAAAAGGGATCTCTTGGGGGTAATGCAGAATCATTGTGGGCATAGAAAATTTGATAGAATCCGCTACTTTTTGGTTAACAGTAATGTTAACATAAACTTTATAATTTTAATATTTAGGTATCCTATTGAACCAGTCCGTTTTTTTTTCTTCAAACCGTTTTAGCGGCCTTCAAAAACGAAATGTAATAACATCCTTAGATTATATTTTTTTTTAATGCATACAAATTAAACACTGACTATATATAAATACTGTTATCTTCTTTGTTTATAAAAAAAGTTATTTAACATAATATTTTTTAAATGTTTTTTTCAAAATTAAAAATCCCTCATTTGACTGGGAGAGCATCCCGTAAGAAAGAAGTCGGCGAACAGGGGTAAATTACCTCATCTGGGGTCAAAACGGAATCTTTGGGGGTAATGCAGACTCATTTGGGACATACAGTATCCACTACATTCCCCTAGATATGTTCAAATACCTCATGTGTACGTGTACGCTTGGAACATATGCCCACTATTGATCTGGTTCCTTCCAGAAAATGCATTTGTTACATTTGTCATCAATGTAGATATCTTATTTACGTACTATACGAAGACACCTAAATTTAAACTACTTTCATTTATATTGACACAAGTGACACTAATCTTAATCAACATGACTTGACTGTATCAAGTATCCTTTCTTTCATATTTAAAATTAATGCCTTAAAAACTGAGTTCAGAAAAAAGTTGTTTTGTGCTCCTCTCGAATTGCGATGTCGAGAATTTGATGCATTCAATAAAGTTAATGAATACTTTTGATTAATTTTAAATGGACACATTTATCATTATATTTAGAATGGCCAGAGGCGTTTAACCAAAATCCAATTGAAAAATTTTATAAAACTTAACACGTTTATAATTGTATGGAATAGATTCCCCTCCCCCCACCCAACCTCAAATGGATATTCCGTGTCGTTTTGACTTAAAATATCTACATATAATCATATTCATATCTTTTCTTAGACACTTGTCCTGTTTGTAAAACTCACCATAAGCAGTTTCGGGAGTGGGGGGGGGGGGGGGGGGGGAATAAAAGACAAAAACGAAAGTTCGCAGACTCCTGCCGCGAGTTAACCAAACGAAAACGACGCAGGGTTACAATTTCGTATGTTCTCTTGTGGGTTCTAAAACTTAAGAATTATAATTATATTTAATGTTCGTGTCTTCATAACTTACAGCAACCGGCGTCTGATCTTCTATCGACCGACACTTTGAGAAGTACTGAATTAAAAAAGTCATTAAATAAATTTTAAGTGACCAAATATTTCAGTGGAAGTTTTATTTAAAGTTACCCTTTCAACGTGACGTCACATTTCTTCAACCCCCTCCCTTCCCCACGTCACGCATCGTCACAAAAGTGAGACCCCCTCCCCCCTTTGGTGCGTGACGTCATTTATGGACGGCCCCTAAGCAAAATAATTGATGTAGCCGAGTGGTTGGCTATAGATAAATTCAGATGTTATGTTATTTGTTTTAGTTGTGTAGCAGCACGCACTAACTTGACAGTTTATTGAATTGCTAAATTGATAACACACAGGCAGCGAGGACTATAGTTGTATACAATATTATTTTGGATAATCAAACAGCATGGGACACAGTTACTATTAAATGGATAGGAAAATGAACACTACAAAAAGCAAAAAGTACATTTGTGCTACACAACCTATACCATACTCTAACACTATAATATGTTCTATCCTGACCAGTCACTGGGTGACTCTCCTAACCAAGTGCTGAGGACACTCTTTGTTTCCCACAGGCCTCTCCATATATTGGTGGTCGGAGGAAAGTGGCCGCAATAGCTTGTACTAAAAACTGAGCCTTTGTTAAGCGTTAGGGCTAACGGCCATTATCGCATTTAATGCTCTAGCCTCCACTAGGGGGATAAGGGGTAGTGCCCTGTTTCTGTGAACATAGTCGTATTGAAATTACACTTAAACAATGGAAACAAAATATGTTGGTACCGGCAAGAAGCAATTAATTTTAATTTTTCTCCTAACCACTGACATAGAACTTAACCCAAACCCAGTGTCATCTGCATGCAAAATGTGTACAAAGACATGCAGCAGTGAACAGGAGCAATTCATTCATACCTTCAATGAATGATACAACGCAGTTTCCTTGCATGCTAATACAAAAGGTACTTATCAATAGAGTTAAGAAATAAATATGCATCTTGGCATTGCATACATTGTGGATTTCCCCAAATCAATTCAGGCTTGTTAGAGACCCGATCACCCCAAACAATTACAATGTTTTGGCTTATTCTAAATAAAAACCCACTAGCTCTTATAAGACCAGCCAGACAAAGTAAATAAATAAATAAAAAAATATTTTTTTTTTAAAAAATACATAATCTAAGACTAACAATCAAAACACTCTTAAAACACTAACAATTAATTTACAGAGCATAAAAATGAAATACCAGATTTATATCTAGATTCTAGTTATAAAAAAGGAAGAACCATACATAATTGCTTGTTAAAAAAATTTGGTGAAACCCCAACATATAAAATTCTGCAATTTTGTGAAGCAATTTAATTTTATTTTTTTTATTATTATTTTTTTCTTTTTTGGAAAATGAAAGACCAGACTATAATGGAGTAGTCCTAATTTAATAAAATCAACTTTCATAGCTGAAAAAGTTACCACACAAACAAATTTTAAGTGTCTGTTTTTTTCTAAATAGTTACACAAAACTAAGCATCTCTTATTTTAGGTAGTGTTTATAGGCCAAACAATACAAATATAGAATACACGAAGAATCTCTGCTGTCAATTAACTTTAATTAAAGAAAATCATAAAAGTTCTGTACTTTGGACTAGGGGGAATTTAATCTTCCAAATTTAATTTGGAAATATTATGTTAGACACTAAAAACAACCTAAACCTATAACTGATAGTTCGACATTGATATTGTTAGAGTAACCTCTGCAATAAAAATGAAAATGAATATGATGCCTAGAAACACTATCTATCCTTAGAATAAATGTAATTGAATAAAATTACACTTACAAGTGGCGAACTTAAAAAAAAATAAAAAAAAAGAACAAAAAAAGAACCAAAAAAAAAAAAAACAACAACAAATAAACAACACTAAATTAATAAGTAAATTCAGTACAGGTAGCTTCATAGTTGAAATTAGGTATAATTTTTTTAAAAATCTAAAAATCATAACTGATGAGAATGTTCAGACAAAACTAACTTCATATGGAATTAATAAATGTTGATTTAATTTAAAAACTAAGATATTTATGCAAAGAAAAAGAGAAATTATTTAAAAAAATAAAAGCTATAAATTTAAAAAAAGATTACATAAAATAACTATAAATTAAACATTTGCCACAAAAACATAATAAAATAAAACCTTTAATAATAATACCGAGTCTAAATCTAAAATCCTTAGCACATATTTTGCATCATCACCTTACGTGATAGGCGACAAAGAAGTTTTAATAAGTTGTTAAAAAATGGAGTAAATAGGTAACATAACTGTAGATGAGATATGAACTCACTAACTCCTAAACAACTTAAAATTAAACAAAGCTACTGGCCCTGATGAATTGCCTGCCAACCTACGAAAGAAACTAAGTAATGAACTGTTCTTGTAGTTTTTAAGGCTTTCTTAACCCAGGCAAAGTGCCCCAGGATTTGAAATTATTCAACGTAACGCCACTCTTTAACAAAAGCGATAAATCAGACTCTAGTAATTACAGACCAGTATTATTTACTAGTATCACCTGAAAATTATTGGAACACATAATGTGTAGCGGAATAGTTAACCACGTTGAAAAATATAATGTTCTATGACCACATCAAAATGGCTTAGGAAAAAAACAGATACTGCGAAAAACAATTAAAATGCCTAATAGATATAACTATCAGTAGACGATAATGATCAAATGGATAAAGTATTACTAGACTTCTCAAAAGCATTTGACAAAGTTCATCAACTTAGTTTACATAAAAATCTTAAATACTTTAGAATTTCAGATCCCTTACATCACAGAATCCAAGACTTACTATTGGGTAGTGATCAAACTGTAATAATTAATAGATCTAAATCAGTAACAGTTAACTCAGTAGTTCCACAAGGACGTTTGCTAGGTCCCTTAATCTTTTTAATTTATATAAATGATTTACCAAGCAATATCTCAGCAGGAACAAAAGTTAGGCTTTTTTGCTAATGATTGTATAATCTATAGAATAATTTAAGTCAGATCAAGAGAACAACAGTTTACAAAAAGACTTAGATGAATTAATAAAATGGGAAACTAACTGCAGTATGTCCTTCAACCCAGAAAAGTGTCATTGCTACGAGTAACAAAGAAAAAGAAACAAATACATTTAAAATATTTTATGCATGGAAAAGAACTAAACCAATTTAAAGATGCAAAATACTTAGGAGTCATAATAAATGTGAAAATATCTTGAGTCCCCATGTCAATGAAGTTATTAAAAAATCGAACAAAATCTTAGGTTGTATAAGAGGAAACTTTTACAAATGTAATAAAGATATAAAAACTAAAATGCTTTCTCACCCTGGAGAGACCTCTGCTACAAATGAATCTTCTGTCCACCAAATAAAAAAAATATTGATAAGCTAGAAAAAATTTTTAAAAAGAGCTGTCAGATTCATGACTGGATAATACTTAAAACTGGTAAGAGTAACACTAGTAGTTACATAATTAAAACTTGAAACACAAGAGGATAGAAGAACCAATAGTAAATTATTAATTATCATAAAGCAATTAATTATAATTTAGATATACATCACAAAAATAACTTAATAAAACCATCAGGTAGACATAAAGTTAAAACACATTTCTTATTCCGTATGCAATAACAAACACATACACGCTTTCTTTCTTCACGTCCGGTATTCGAATGTGTATTGGGTTGCCAAAACTGTATCATCATTTAAACCCCTAATAAGAATACATGACTGAACACAAACAATAGAAATACGTAGGAAGCAATAATCGTCTGTACATAAGTAGCGTCCGTAACATATAAGATACGATACGAACTGAGGTAACATAAATTAGCCAACTAAGCTGAAATTTAATGTCTACTTTTTAGAAGTCTTTTAATGGCATTCACATTTTTTGATAGGATTATGTATATATATATTTTTTTTAATATTTTTTTTTTTGATTTTTTAAACAAGAACAGTAATGTATTTATTTTTAATGACAAATATTGCTTGTGATGAAATGACATCTTTAAAGCTTTTGGAAAAAAAGTAAATACATAAATGAATTCAAAAGGTAAAATTATCTCAATAGAAAATGTTAACCTCTATCTGTAAAGTTAAGTTATAAATGAAAATTAATCAATTTTTGCAAAGCGGAAAAAAAAAAGTTTAAAAAATAAAATAAAATGTAAAAGCATGACACTTATAACATCTATAGATATAGAATATATGACACAACATACATGTATTAATACTAATTTTTTAAATGTATATATCCATATTAATAATTACTTGCTTGTGTAGCTTATTCATTTGAAGTGTGTAAAAAGTGTAAGCTTAATCATGTATATACTAGTCACTAAACGCCAACTCACTATTGATTGAAATATTGATTTAAATATGTTCGTATTAAATGTCGAGCTAGAATCCTTTGAAAGACATACGCTTACTGAATAAAGTACGCTTGACGCAAGGCTTAACGGGCGTTAGGAATTTTTAAAAAATATATATATATACATGTAGTTACTGCCATAGATTTATTGACTAAATGTTTTTTTTTTTAATTAAATAAAAATATAAGAAAAAAGAATCGACAAATGACATTCGTTTTGTCGTGATGTATTGGCTATGTCGGTAAAAGAATACACAAACAGATACACGGTGTGTTTACGGCACAATCCCAAAGATAGAAAGCACAAAGTGCAAATACAATCATCTGTCAAAGCAAACTTCTTATATTAGAAACATGCCATAGACTTAATAGGACCATTGAAAATGAAGTTTTAAAAAAGCATATGTATAAATATATATGTTCTTACCATTGTAAACATAGCCACCAAATTGGCTGAAGCTATTCATCTGAAACTAATATATGCACAAAGTATATGCACTGAATTACTCAATGTTTTCAGCAGATATGGCTCAATCAATTTGTTGAAACAATGGAAGCCAATTTAAAGGTCAGAAGACACAAGCCATTACGAGAATGCTAAATATTACGCAGGTACACAGTACAATTTAACAGCAAAAATCACATAGTGTCATTGAAAGACTAAATAAAAGATCAAGAACACACAATTCGAATTTAAAGTAGTCCTTGAAGTCCAATGACATGAATAATTACTCTTTGTACTATTTGCATATAACAACAGCAAGCATGAAAGCACAGGTTTGAGTCTTTCGAATTAATGTTAGGCTGAAGTCCTATGAAAAATTTTCAGAGAGACACATAAAAAGCAAGATGTTATTCAGTACAAGTATCAGTTAATGTCAGAAACTAAATAAAAAATAATAACATACAGTATTGAAGCAGCAATTTAAAGACTGATCAAGAAAAGTACACGACACATATAAATCAACAAAAAAACTATATTCTTTCCTAGAAAACATATATTAGTATTTTAGACAAACGCAAAAATAAAACACATGCGAAAGTCACTAAAAGATTGAAGTAAAAATATCAAATATACTGACTTTGTAGCTATGTATGAAGTGTATGAATGGTTAGTGATGCCGTTTAGAAGAGCCAACAGTAAAGCCACTCTTTGCAGATTAATAATAGTTACGTTAAAAAGCATCCCAAATGTGGTACATTATGTAGGCGACATATGTATTAACCCTAAAGATTGGAAAAACGACATTCATACAGTTGAAGTTGTTATATCTTGACTCAGATTAAATAGTATTACAATACAAACTGAAAAACAAATTAGGAAAGAAATACATTTTATAAAAATAATATTCAGAATTTATGAGGTAAAATCACTTCCTCTGCAGAGAACGAAAACAAGATTTTCAACTTATCGTCCAAAAATTCAATAATCAAGTTTAAGCCAAGCTGGGACTATGTAACTTTTATAGATTTTTCATTGAAAACTATGCAAACATTGTTCAACCACTTACAAAAATAACAAAACATACATTTGCTCGAAAATTTCGCTTTTCAGGAGATAACTTTAACGTAGTGCAAACATTGAGCAAGCATTTAGGGAAAGAACAAGATGGTATTCTCTATCCAATACAATATCTAAGCTGAAATTATTTTTTTTTAAAAAAACGTAAAAAAGCACTATTTAGAGAAAATTGTTGACCATAGTTTTGACAGACTACAAGCCCCCTGTGGCTTGAAACAAAAAGAATATAATCAACTCTAAAATCAATCGATGATATAAGCTATTAGCAAACTATAAATTTATCATTTCATGTGTTAAAGAAAATGTGAATTTTGCTGCAGACATTCTAAGTAAAATTACAATAAATTACATTATGTACATTCATAAAAAGAAAGCAGAAACTTTAATATCATTCATTTTCACAAAAGAAATGAACAGAAGCAATGTTTGAATTCTATGGTTACTATATGTATTATGATTGTTAAAAGTTATTTTAATTACACAAAATAATAAGTGTGATAAAAATGTCATCCTGATTCTATTTCGTAGAAAAAGGCTGTTAAATTTCTGAAGATTTGTTCATTTCTATATAAGAAAATTGTGTGTAAAGACGTGATTCTCTATCGGTAGTGAATATTTCGATTCAGGTTGTTTGTTGTTTTTTTTTTTTTTTTTTTTTGGTGTTTTTTGTTGTTGTTGTTGTTTTTCTTTTCTCGAAGACCACAATTTTTAAATTAAAAAACTACTTGTTCTTTTGTAGCGATGGGTGTGAATGTGTTAAGGATGAGAGAAAAAGGGGCACTTGACGGATTCAAATATTGGAGATTTGAGGAGGAGGAAGATCGTCGAATGTCTTAGAATGTGTATCCACCATGTGAAACCTCAAATTTATTCTTGTACACTGTCATTATAGCAGTAGGTCCGTCCAAATTACAGGTGATTACATGGTTAGTAAAAATCCGATCGGGTACCCCTGAAAATGTAGCTTAAGTGTCTATATAAACAAATGCCAAACTTCGGCTCGCATTTGGTTTAAAAAAAAAAAAAAAAAAACTTTGTGGCTCGCGGAAAAATAAATCAGATGAAAATTGCTGTTTGAAATTTGAGCTGAGAAGTACATAGGGAGAAATATCTCTCAAAGGGGAATAAAATACGGTCCCAACAAACTACAATGTATTTGCTAAACTTTTTTTTACTTTCAATATAAAACCAAAATCGCAAACACAAAAAGATTTTGGCTCATTTAAAAGAATCATATAAAGATATAAAAAAATTCCGCAAAAAATAAAAAAGAACTGCTAAGGTTCAGACATGAGAGCGGCTGTGTTTGTTAATAAAAAAAAAACACCAATGCTTTGACACTTTGCTCTTATAATACGCCGATTGATACTTGCTTATGTTGTTTATCTGTCCCCCTCTTAACCCTTCACTCATATAACCCACACCCCTTGCATTTGTTTGTGTTTTATTTATTCATTAACACGCGTTGGCCCAGAAAAACTGATGTTATTAATGCGTACAAGGTTGTTAGTATTTAAAGTTAATAAATTAGATAGTTACTAACAGTGTAAGATGGGTATGACTTCGGCCTTGACGATGGACTGCAAAGAGATGAAAGAGGCCATGATGTTTTTTTTTTATTTTTATTATTTTCTTTTAAAATAAAAAAAAAAAAACTGTTATGACACTAACTTTTTTTTCTCTGAAATACGCCGACATTGGGCTTCCGATTTACCCCCCTTATCCTCGACTGCGTTTTGTGTGTTCATTACCCTATGTGCCTTGACCAAAAGCTGATTTTGTTAATACACCCAAATTTGTTCAGTTTTTAAAGTATATAAATTAGTTAATTAATTAATAACAGTGTAAGATAGGTAAGGGGCCTTCCATAAATGACGTTTGCATCTAGAAGAGGTGGGGGTGGGGGGTTACACATTTGTGCAGTACCGCCGAGAGGGGGCAGGGAGGCTAATTCCCAGGGGCCCGGCGAGTTTTAGGGGTCCGGACTAGGCTCGCATATCAACTTCTTTCTTGTTTTGATAGCAGAAGCCAGAATAACCGCAGCAGCCATGTCATCTGACTTGCCATGTGAAACAGAACTTCCAGAAAAACGCCAAAAACAACGAACATTTTATAACAACAGTCAACATATGCCAGAAGAGAGTGCACATGAAGTGGAGGATGTTTTAGAGTAAACGATTTCTATAAACTTATTGATAGTGTTATATCTGGTTTAACAGAGCGTTTTCAATTTGCAAGGGATATTAACAATTCTTTCAATTGTATGTGGTTGTTTCCAGAAATCGGAGAAACTGATCTGGAAAAGAAATATTTTAATTTCAGCAAAGAATATGACAAAGATGTATGCAGTGACTTAATTGAAGAAGTAAAACATGTAATGTCAATTTGTTCAGATAGCATACAAAATGAAACCCTTCATCCCAAAAAACTGCTGAATAAAATTTACCAGTTGAAGTTGTAATCTATATTCCCAAATATTGTTATTGCATTATGGATCTTTTGTACTATTCCTGTATCAGTTGCAGAAGCTGAAAGAACATTCAGCAAGCTAAAGTAAATAAAAAGTGTGAAGCTATCAACCATGAAGCAAGACCGATTGAACGGTCTTGCAACTCTTGCGATTGAGCATGATTCGGCGAAGTTATTAAATTTTGATGATGTTATTAACAATTTTGCTGTTGCCAAATCAAGGAGACTTTGTTTTTAAAAACAATAAATAAAAATTCGTACAATTAAACGGTTTTATAGTTTAATTTAAACAATAAATTAAAATACATTTTTTTTTCAAATAACCACTGAATAATTATAAAACCATACCTTGTATGATGTATCGGTCTCACTTTTCTAAAGTATGGGTATAAAGTATATGATGTGTGATTTTTTAAAATTCTCATGACCTAAAGATACTAAAGAGGTTTATGCCCGGGGGTCCGTGACAGCCCTGCTTAGGTGCCCGAAATTTCTGTCGGCGGGCCTGCATTTGTGACAAATCAGCCGAGGGAATGTGTGTGTGTTTAGAAATGAGACGTCACATTAAAACGTGCAACTTTAAGGTCCACTTAAATATTTGATTGCTTTCAATTTATTTAATGGCAATTTACTTTGATTTATTCGTGTATCGATTTTGAATTTCAACTTTACATTAAATACAAACTTAAACAATAAATTTGTTTGACACTTCCACATAAAAAAAGGAAGTGCGGGTTTTATGGGTGCAAAGCTTTATGACATCATATTGGAGAGTGGTCTAAGTTTTTGTGACTAGGGCTGGGTTAAAAATGAATCAAATTCGCGTAACGTCATTTATGTACGTCGGTGGTGTGGCTACTGTATAAAATAAAGTGCATGAAGGGTTGCTAGGTAGCATCGTATAACTATCATGACCTGGAACATTATGCAATGTTTCGAACGGGTAACCCTGGAAACCGTTCGATATTCACACGGGTACCCAGGCAGCATATTTCAACAAAATTGACACCCCTAATTAGCAGTAAGTATTTAAAGGAAACTCTGTATGTGAGATATTGTTGCCTGATAATGCCTCAATAAAAGAGATGTGTGACAGCTAGCTATATACATTTTTGTAATTTATATAAATGTGTTACCTAATGACTTCTCAACACAATCACAAGATAGGTTATTGATGATGATTTATTAATCTATAGCACAATTAAAGCAGAAAAACAAAGCCAAATTTAAGAAAAGACTTAGGATGAATTGATAAAACAGAAACCTAACTGGAATATGTATTTCCACCATGAATTGAAAACTGTTAAGAGTAATAATGAAAAAGAAACAAATAAATTCAAAATATTTAATTCATGGATGAGAATTCACCCAAACAAAAGATTCAAAATACTTAGGGGTAATGATTAAAGAGAAATTATCATGGAATCCCATGTCTATAAAATTATTTAAAAAATTAATTAAACGTTTTGGCTTTCTAAAAAGGACATCTACAAAAGTTATAGAGATTTTAAAAAAAAATAATTGTTACCTCTCCTGAGGAGTCCCCGAGTCACCCAGCTCCGAATGGGTACCTAACTAGACAATAGTTAGGCGGCTGGGGTAATGCGTGGAACCCCTATAGCCGTGGCCTGTGACCGCTGCATCACTTGCCAACAGATCATCTCTCATGGTCTGTGGACGCAATTATCTTCTGCATAGAAGGAGCGTCTGTATATCTAAGATAAGATAAGATAAGAGACATGTATTAGAGTATGCATCTTTTGTATGTTCCGTATGCATCAAAGAAAACATTGATTAACTAGAACAAATCCAAAACGAGCAGCTAGATGATTCATTACTAAACAATAGTCAAAACTGACACACACACACACACACACACACACACACACACACACACACACAAAATACAAAAAACATTAGTTAAATAAGTACATCTTGAAAAAGTAGAGGAAAGGATGTTTCAGGATACAGTAGCAATAAAAAAAAATTAATTTTAATTTATAAAAAAAAACCCAAAATAACCTAACATAAAACCTCAAATAAACAGAAAAAATAATAACACTTTTTTTTTATTCCATATGCAAGAACAAACTAATACAATTTTTTATTTCTTTCGGTCCAGAATTTGAGTGTGGATTGGTTGTCTGAAGAAACCAGGAAAATCAACAATTTATTAATCTTTAAAACTCTAATACGAATGCAGGACTAGATGCTCACGTAGGGCGCAACAATCTTCTGTATATAAAGAGTGCCTGTAGCAGATAACATAAGACAATAATTTGATCCTGCGGTTAATACTCCAAACATTAATTTTTGAATACCTCCCCACTATAATTTAGAACCTTTGCATATTTTAGAGCCGTTGAGGGTAGGGGTAGGTCCATCAACGCAACATTTAGGGGTCTGCGTTTGTGCGAGCACCCTGTATTCAACATTTGGAGGCCTCGTCCAAAGCTAAATCTTTTTTAGGGCTTGTGGACCGTAGGACATCTATTGTAGACTATTATCTTTAGTTTGACTCTTAGTATTTCTTTAATATTGTTTATTAAATCTTTAGTCCCTCTATAAATTTTATTTGAAAAGTATAATGTACTAATTGATTGTATTTTCATTAAACACTGTGAAAAGTAGGAACACCATTCTGAATGAGACGGCCAGACGTACCAGTTACAGTGTGACTTAACAGGACAAACAGCCGACGGGCGGGAACAAGCAAGCAGGTTCAAAATTTCAAACACGCCCCACACGAGGGTTAGACAAAAAGAAACAATTCAGGGGGAGGTAAGAAAAAGTTTGGATTGTCGCTACTGTTACATTAACAGGCCACTGGTTAGTATTGTTTGTTGCTAGATTTTAGGATGTTTGTGTATAATGTGCCAGATTTTTGTAAAGTAAGTCCGTATGCCCGTAAGAGCGACAAAGGAATCTCGCTGGGGACTCTTAACATTTTTCTGAACTATAAATGAGGGTTAGCATACATAAGTATTTTGATATGGTCCTTGTTTTGTAACGTATTGTTACTTGATTTACTTGTTGAAAGTAATTTCCCCGACATCTAATTATGTCACTTATGGAGTTTTTAATGCAAACTGAACAAGATCTTCGTGAGGAAGCAATAGCAATAGGCTCAAAAGGCGTTGAGTGGGGAAAGAGATTAAAGATTATTTACAGGAATGGTTGTTTAGACAAACATTTGAAAAGGAGAAAGATTTGATCAGACAGCACTTTGAGAATGATATATCACTTTTAATAGAGAAAAGAGACTAATTAATTCAAGAACGAATTACAGTATTGAGAGAGATTAAGGAAGAACATTGGTCTAAAATAGATGTGTTGTACAGCAAAATGAGAAATATTTCAACGCCATAATATTTTCTCTTAAAAAAAGAAAAAGAACAGGTATTTGTAGAATTAGAAGAAATGACAAAGATTTGCGAAAAAGAATATGGAATTATATTAATAGAAGTAAAATTAGAAAGAGAGCAAAGAAAACGAGATTTCGAAATCACATTAGCAAAGAGTTCAGAGGACATGACAACTAAATTGCTAGAAAAGAAAAACAAAAAAACATCTGGTGAATGTGAACGATAAAACTGAAGATGAAACTTAGGAAAAAATGTTGTGTCATGATAACTATGACCAATGTAGTTCACAGACGGACAATGCCAATGTGGAAGAACAGATGACCTTGACTGTTAATAAGGACTAAAATCGACCAAATAAGAAAAGAAAGAGAAAGAGGCACGCTACTGACTCACCAAGTGCAAAGGTCCCGCCTTTAATTGAGACAAAAGCATCAGCACAATCAAAGACGGGCGACAGTAAGCCAAGTTTACCAGAAGCAAGGGGAGAGAAAGATGGTAGATCCGACGCCACGGCCGACATCAAAGGGCTACTAGTGGACGCTGACCATGGGAGTAGCGTATGTGTAGGAACAAGAATCATGAATAGGGTTCAAGACAAGTTGACCGAAGAGAACATTTTGCGTCTTCGCATGGAAGCCAAACAAAGAGCACGAGACCTAACGGGAGCGACAGTTATTGTGGTTAAACGTGAACCGAGAGAAAATACACTAATGGACTCTTCGCCGAAGGTCATCAGATGTAATGATAGCGTGGGTTTAACACGCCACGCACAGCAGACAAGTGATGAGTTTGGTAAATCAGATGTGGATCGTAGAAGTGGTAAATTTGAAGAAACAAGAAGTGAGTTTGTAAGAGAAAGTCATAGGAATGATGACTAGACTTAGGCACAGAAGAGGTTGGCCTTAATAAACGTTTGATTAGTTTAAAACAGACTGATGGTAGAAGAAGAGAAGTACAGTTGGAGGAGTTGGGAGATGGGAGTAATAAGAAAAGAAGGGTAAGTTCAATCTGAGTCAAGCTTTTAAGACGCCAGGAGAGGTTATAAAGTTGCAAGTCAGTAATACAGGAGCCACCAAGGACGACAAACGAACAGGTGAGCCAACTGTTTGTTTTGTGCGGCCTGTGATATGTACGAGTATGCTGATATTTAAAACTTTTCAGTTAAACTTAAAATTATTTAAATCACAAGAAATTCTATCCTAGCGTAGCCACACACATGCCTCGAAAGGGAATTGGCACATGCTTGCTTTAAGGGCACAGGGGAGATAACTCGTTGTACCTATTTGTAAGTACCTGACGGACATGACCACACGTTAGCTACTTACAGTTGACTGAACTTGACTTTGATGTACGTCTACGACAGTGAGCTTGAAAATGATTTTGTTTGGAACTTAGAGAATTTTGATTTGTTTTAAACTTAGACTTCACACATGTAATCGTCGATAGCTTTAGAATTATCTGGAAACTTTGAATCAGAGTTGATTTTGACAATAGTTAATTTTATGAGCTTATTGATACTTGATATGATTGCGAACAACTTGAAACTTATGTAACTAATACAATTAAAAACTTTGTATTTTCAGAATCTCTTCTACTTTCAGATGATATTGCTAAAATGTTTATTGATGCATTGAAAAGAGTTGTTATTTATAAATGATTTGAAATAGATTTGGTTATGAATACTTTGAATTTTTGAAAAATGATTTATTATGCAAACCTTGAATTCATTTGCATTTGTTGTATACTTTGAAACTTTACGTAAGTTTAAGAATCGTTTTGCTTTACTGAATTTGTCATTGAAACTTTGTCAGTAAATGCCTCATTGAGCGTTAAGGGGTGCCAATCTACTCATAAATAAATAACACATCCTAATGTAGGATTGGTGATGTTTTTTTTTTAATTTAAAAAACTGTGAGTTGATGGGGAATGAGCAGTAAGAGACCAATACGATTCTTTTAATAGAGCTACTAGAGACGACACTAAAAGCAACCGAAATTACCAAGACAAGAAAAAGGAGTGACTTAAAGCAGTGGTTTTCACCCTGTGGTCCACGACCACTACTAGTCCGCGAAGATTTGCCTGGTGGTCCGTAAGCAAAGTATGAAATTTACGCACTGTAGGATTAATCGAGAAAGACTAACAAGTAAAGGAATTAACACAGACTTAAATATATTTCTGATCTGGCCATAATGTTTTTTTAATTTAATCAAGCTCGTCAATTACATTCTCGTCTCTTTGATTCCTTATGCTCGAATATGAATCTTGAACATTAACAGTTACTAATGTATACTGAAGTTCACTGGTTATCTGACTAATTTAATTGCGTGATGACGTAATAGAGTTTCAAGTAGAAATAACTCAAAGCTTGTTGATCATTTGAATCATGGCTAATGGGTTGCTGTTCTGGCTTACTAAACTTACTTGGCTGAAATGTTTGAAAAACTCAATAAACTTAATTCAACTCGGCGAGGAAAGCAGATACATTATATAACTCTCAGTGACAGAATTGCTGCTTTTTCGAAAAAGCTTGATCTTTGAAAAAGAATATTATTTCAAAGTAACTTTGCGGTGTTTGATATATATTACGAAATCAACGAAAAACCAGAAAATACAGAAATAATTAAATAAACCACTGTTGATTAATTTGATTTCTTGTAATATTCAATAAATGCGGGCCAATTTTATTTCTTCTATTTTGATATTTATCGTGGGTTTCCAGTCCTAATCTCGAACGCAATGAAGATGAAATTACCAACATCCTAATTAAACCTATTAATTGAACTGACCAGTGATAATTATTTAAATATGTTGCATCAGAAAGTTGGGTTAATGAAATTTAAAGCACTCCGAACTGTCTCAGAAAGTTTTTAAAATTATTTTACCCTTTGCAACTTTGTAAAAGGGTTTTGTCTGCAATGCTTACAATTTAAATAAAAATATTTAAAAAAAAGTTTTAAAGATACCACGTTTTGTGAACTAAAAAGAAGAAAATAACTGTTTTGTTGGATGCACATTGTGGACATTTTGTACATACACACTCTTACACACCAAAATATTTTCGAACTAAAAACGTTGGGCGCATTCGGCTGAAATTTGGTCTATTAATGCTATTACATTAAACTTTTCAGTTTCAAATTCCTCCACAGTCTATATATGATACTTCATTTAATNAATATTTTTATTTTATACTTTTTAGTTCAAATGAAAAACGTGGTGTTTTAAAAAGCTTATATATATATATATTATTAATCTAAGCTATTATATTTAGATCACATTTAAATATTAAACATTGAAATATTAAATTGTCATGTGAATCAAGTATGCAAAGAGAGCAAACTAAGAATAACTAAAAAAATGAAAATTCCCTGGTTATGTTACTTCCCTTGAAATTGTCATGTTAATGACGTCATACATCTTTATTTTTAGTATAATTAATTAATTAAGTAGAATTGAGTACTATAATTAATGAAATATTAAATTGTCATGTGAATCAAGTATGCATGCAAAATTTCATCAAAATTGGATGATCAGAAGTGGTTCAAAAAAGGAATTCAATTTTTGCCCCGGACAAACATCCAGACAAGATTGCAACCTAATAAAAACGTGGTAAAAAAATCTTGTTAAGTCTCGTCCCTATTGGAATTCAGGACAAGTTAGCGCATTTTCGTATTACGTATCAGTACTTATGTTAGATATCAGGATGATATCATTATCAGTAATTATGTTTAGATTTTAGACATATTTTTATGAATTTTCTTGTGTAATGAATATACCTGACATTTTTAGCGCATTTTCGAGATGTCGAGATCGCTATTGCACCCGTTTTGTCCGTCCGTCCGTCCGTCTGTCATCACCCTTGATCACAGCATCCATAAGTCCTAGACCCATGATGTATATATGTTTTTTGTATGTCCTTACCTGCCATTTGTGCATCAACACTCAGTTACTCGATCCGTTTAAAAACCCCGTTAAAACTACCAAAAAATATTTCGAATCGAGAGCGCAGGGAACGGCCGCCATTGCCGGAAGTCAAGTGCACAATTCTTCAAACGAAAGGGTGCAAAATAATTAGTTGTTTTTTTTTAGTTGACGTCATTAGAATATGTGTAAAAGTTTAGAGAGTTTTACGTCATCATTTGTGGTGACTTGTAGTTGGATTAAAGAGAAAATAATTAATTTTTTTTAAATGTAAAGAAATGACTTTTAAATAAAAAAATGTCAGGTATATTCATTACACAAGAACATTCATAAAAATATGTCTAAAATCTAAACACAATTACTGATAACTACATAATTCTGATATCTAACATAAGTACTGATACATAATACGAAAATGCGCTAACACGTCCTGAATTCCAATAGGTACCAGGCTTAACATGATTTTTTTTATTTAAAAGTCATTTCTTTACATTTTAATTTTTTTTATTTTCTCTTTAATCTAACTACAAGTCACCACAAATGATGACGCAAAACTCTCTAAACTTTTACACATATTCTAATGACGTCAACTAAAAAAAAAAACTAATTCGCACCACTCTTCAATGCTTTAAAAACTATGTATTCGACTTCCGGCAATGGCGGCCGTTCCCTGCGCTAGTGTTACCTCTCGATTCGAAATATTTTGTTGGTAGTTTTAACGGGGTTTTTAACGGATCGAGTAACTGAGTGTTGATGCACAAATGGCAGGTCAGGACATACAAAAAACATATATACCCCATGGGTCTAGGACTTATAAATTCTAAGATTAAAGGTGATGACAGACGGACAAAACGGGTGCAATAGCGCATTCGACGTCTCGAAAATGCGCTTAAAAACATCGTTCGTACTAAATAAACTTATATAGCAGTCTTTTAAATATAAACTACAGTTAATTATTAAAGTTGTTGCTTTTTTTTATAGTTAGCATTTTGAATTAAATAAGAAAAATATGAGAATAATGTAAATGACATTTGTTCGTTACAAAGAAAGAGTATTGTTTAAGGAGCACGCAAATCGTAGCATATTAGTATAGTTGTACTAACTAACATGTTTTATTTCCTACTAATAGCTATTTATAAACACATCATAATTATATCTAACTTTTCAGCACTGGAGTTGCACAATTTTTAGTAGTGGCCCGTAGCTAAGACACATATTTTTCAAGTTGTCCTGGAATCTCAAAAGGTTGAGAACCACTGGCTAACATAATGGTTAATACGCGTCACTTTGCTGCATGCTGTGACTCTTTAAAAAGATAAATCGTACTTCCCCAATCCTCATGTGGAGAGAGTAAAGTGGGAGAGGGGAGGGAGGGTCTCTCACGAGCGTGTATCGGTTTGTAAAAGCAAGTTAGATTCCTTTCACATGAAACATCAGGCACCGCCTTTCTTTCCAGTCCATCTGTGATAAAACTTGTTGCTCTGTATGATCAACTGTAAAACAAAAACACCAACAGAATGCCCGAGAAAATCTAAGTTCAGTATCTTATTTATCACCGGAAATCCAAAATGAATTTATCCACCTAATTACATCGACTGTAAGGAATCAGCTGTTGAGTGAAATCAGAAAACACAAGTATTACGGTATCTTACTTGACTCCAATCGATCTAGGACACCCAAAAAGCTTTCTCAGGTCATCAGATTTGTGGATATGGATTTACAAACTAAAAAGTAACTATCAAAGAAAAATTTTCAAATTTTGCACAGATATATTCCAAAGACGCAAAAAGCCTTGAAATAGTTATCGTAGAGAAACTGGAATCTAGATGTCAAATCTCTTCATGCTTAAACAAAAGTCGATACGTTTCATTAAGATTGCTTAGATTTTGCTAATTTCTACGAATTGTGTACAGAAATCAAAGACTAAAAAATGATGCTCAGTACCCGGATTGAAGTTCAACCGGAAACTACTTTGGATATTCTCGATTTTATTGTTTCATACGGAGATCACGTATTTCAGAATCTGAGCATTTCACTTTAAATACTTCTAAAAATTGCTCTTTCAACTAAAGGCTGTGAGCGGCCCTTCAGCAAAGTAAACCTTATTTTGTCTTAATTACGTGCTTCAATGAATCAAGATCGTCTGGATGATCTTGCACTCCTTGGCATTGAAAAAGAACACTTGAGAATATCAATTTTAACAGCGAGATTGACGACATTCAAATCAAGGAAGATTCATTTATTTTAGATTATGTCTATTTGAGTCATGTATAATTAGTAGAGTTTTTTTTAAAAATAAATTGTTTATAATCGCATAGAGAATTATTAGTCTGTATTGTATTTCATTAAAATATCATTTGCTTCAAAAAATGAACCATATAAACCGTAACATTTCAATTTTTTCTTGGGGGCTAGTGAGCCCCCAGAATTTTTCGGTCCGTCAAGGGGCGCAGAATTTGTGTCATGCCCCGGGCGCACATGACCCTAGCTACCCCACTGAATACAAGTATTGTCAAAGAGTAAGAGGGGGGAGTGTTGAATACCTCCCCACTATAATTTTAGAACCTTTTCATATTTTAGAACGGTTGAGAGTAGGTGTAAGTCCATAAACGCAACATTTGGGGCTCTGCGTTTGTGCGAACACCCAGCATTATTAAACATTATTGTTGCATATCGTTCCTTGTCACAATCGTGTTTTTAATATCAGTCATTATATGCATATTGAGTTAAAGTCAACTAATATATATATATATATGAAACTGAGCCAGCCCAATAATCCATCGCTTTTGCAAGTGTACACTCTGTTGAGTCCCTCAATGATAGGTTGAGAAGCTTACATATTTCAGAAATTAGAACCGTTGGGTATAGGTGTTAGACCCAGCCACCGTTATTTTAATTCTGTTAAGGACGCTAAGTTAACTTTGGAGGGACAAAGAGTAACGTTGGGGACGCTGGTGATAGGTCGCCTGCAGTTTATCAGGACGAAATGTGATACTTAGGCTAGACATTTTTGTAGGGATGCAACATTGTTTTTGCTCAGACAAAGTCTGATAGTCGATGTTGCAGGGGTCACCAAACAGTTACTGGGACTTATGGTCTGACCAACCAGAAGAAAGTTGGCACAGGTACAACCCAGAACTATTAAGATTCTACCAATAGAATTGCTAGAAATGTAGGACAGACGCCGTCATGGCATGGCCAGAGGTCCTTATATACTCTACCCAAAGCTTAAGGCGTTCTCTCACTCTCAGAAGAACACAGATCACTATTAGACCTAAGGTGATAGGTCTGTGAGGAGTTGTGAGACTAGCTGAGAAGTCTGTTTTCAGGTTTGAGTAGTTATAGTTACTGTTAGAATAGTTGAATAGTTCAAATGTATAGTATAATGCATAGGTTAGGGTGAAATGCTTATCAGTCTTGTATATGTATTGATATATAGGCAGTTCAGGCTTGTTGATATTATTGTTTTCAGCTAGAAAAGTTAGTACTAGTAGGTTATAACTACTAAGTAACATTACAGAGGAGCAGACCAGGCAGAAGACGATCTGGTGTTGAGAGGAAGGGACAAGGTGGCCTTGTCTCACATGTGAGAACTATTGAAAGAGAGATCATCGCGTTGACCAACCCTAGCTGTCACTCAGTGCAAGTGGCAATTGCGTGACCACGGACGGACGTCAAGGGAAGACATCGCTCGATCCAATTGGGAGACGATACGCTTGACTGCGGAGCGGTTAAAGCAGCGACGATAGGCGACCCGTCAATCATCTACTCGACCCATCTCACTGACCAGGGAAGTCGGGTCATATTCATAGATTGTCCATAGTAATCTTTGTTGAATGTTCATAGATTTATCTTAGTTAATTAGTTTGTCAAAGTACATATTGAGTATCTGTTGTTTTTTTTTTTTTTTAAATTCTTTAGTATTAAATGTCATAATTATCTGTTATTTTCACAGAGGCGTTTTTGAGTTATTATTCGTATAGTCTCATATTTGATCTTTTCTAGTATAAGTTATAGACCCAGTATAGCATAACTTATCTACTATTACTCATACTAAGTAGGACAGGATGCAACAAGGAAAGAGTGGCTAACTATAAGTACAATCTAACCCTAGACAACTAGTCATATAGATGCTGGTGTCTATACCCCTATAGACCCAGTACTCAAAACACTCCTAATGCCTAACACTAACACGACAATGAGAATTTGGAACTTTTTTCGTTTACATTAAAATAGAACTTATAATCAGGAAACACAATTATATTTAAAGAATTAATTTTAATAATAGTTGAAGTTTTTCGAAATATTGGCATTCACACATACAAACAATGGTCGGGAACAGTTCAAACATTTCGTGAAACAATATATATTGTCAGGAATTTAGGGCGGTTAGGGCGCTGCTTATGTTTGGCCTTTGAGGTGCCGAGAGACTTACGGGCGAGTCCAGACGACCAGAGGTGTGAACTTGGGAATCAAAGGATGAACGGGGCTTTGTAGACGAAAACTGACCACACGGGCAAAAAATCTGGCCGAGTGTCAGGTAGGCCCAGACCGAGATACTCGGTCGAACGGTAGATGAAAGGAGCCGACAATTGAGAGCTGGTCAGAGCAGAGGAAAAGGGGGCGGATTAGTGACCATGGCGGATTACGTCAAACCAACCCACCCCGTCTTACCTAGGAGTGGTACAAGATGATTGACAGTTGACCGTCGGACAGGAAGTTGGAGTAGGCGGAGCCTGGAATGGACGAACGCTCGGACTGAGACACGGACAGACAGACACGCTGGGAGAGAGAGGGGTTATGAAGTAGGAGGCAGAGGCAGATAGACACATGTGTTATAGAGATGCACGAATAATGAATGTACAGAAGTTAAGTGATTAAAAGTAATGAAGTATACATTCTGCCTTGGTGTTCAGTGTTTTAAGAATAATTAACCAAGTGTGTGAAGAGCAGAATAACAGTGAGAGTAGATAAGGATAGATAAACATAGAACAACTAGGGATCTTCACAAAATATACATATACATCTTACTTTCATTATGCTCAACCCTATTGAATGCCTAGCACCTACATAGGAGATAGATAACAAATTCATGGCAGCAACTTATATGCTAACTATTTAATTAAATTTATCGAATTCTAGTTCCACTATCTTTGACATTTATTAACAATGAAACACAACCAAGTGCAATCGTTGGTATCTTGTTGTTCTAAATACATTCAAGCTAAAATGGAAGTTAAAACGAGAAATCGGAAATCCGCGCTTCTGGTTTGATTTTGACAAACTAAGATACTGAAATCGCATAGATGCCCCGGACAAAATTTGATTAGCAGTTTTTTGCTCTCGAATACGATGTAACTTAGCTTACAATATGTATGACATACTAACTTTTACGGCAGGAAAAATCGTCACCGGAAGACAGACATGAAAGAAACAGCTTTGGGTAGCCAAAAAATATTGGATTTGCATGATTAAAAAAAAGGTATTAAAAAGACACCTATTTATCAATTTAGAAGCAAATAAGACCCACACATAAACAAACACGATTGAATAACAGTGATTTTTCAACGTGTTAAGCGTCGGGCTTGTCAAAATCTCGATCTCATATTTTGTACGATTACTGGTTTCTCCCATAAACTTTGTAAACGTGAAAGGGAAATGATGATCATTCTCAAAATGACAAAACAATTTTAATGCATTGGAATATTTTAAAATAAATATCAACAAAATACTTTAAATTTGCCATTTTAAACAAAGTTGGCATATTCTATTGCTTCATTTGAGCGTGTGCATTTTATACCCATGACTATTTAAAGATCTGTGGAAAAGTTATTTTTTATATAATATGTTAACCAATGTTTAACTTAACTTTTTAAGAGGCTGTATTTAGATTAATGACTCACTTATTTTAAAAATTGAGCGGAAGTAACAACTTTTAAAGAAGAAGGCTTATTAAAAGTCATTTTTAACACAGCTAGGTTATTGGATTAATCACTTGAGAATTATGTCAAACGAATCATACTTAGTTAAACGTTAATTGATTTTTTTGTCTAAAATGATGTGTATTTTCACGTTTTTAATTACTGTTTCTTTTATTACTTTTTCAAAGACGGGAACCATTGGTAAGAATGGATAGTACTTTCTTTTCAATGCAACATTTTTAAAAAATGTGCCTTTTTATAATGCCTCAATTTAAATATATTTAGTAATGAGGATTCTTAAATAAACGTGTAAAGACTTAATATGACGTATACATAGTTTCTATTTTAAAAGTTTTTTTCCTTTTTTTTTCTTTGTAATTGTTTATTTTCAGAATGAAAAGGGGCAATGAAAATTGTAATATATAATTATTTGGTAGTAATACACCACTTATTATAATTAATTTGGCTAAAAATATTTTAGCCGAATCGGCTTTTTCAAACGTGGCTACTTCTGTTTGTTTTATTTTAATTTTAATAAATTGGTTATTTTAAAAATATTATTTAGTGTATAGAAACAGTAATTTTTTTAAAAATAATGCAAGAGAATATTATACATCCTTTTGTTATTCAACTACGTCTGTGCGTATGTGATAATAATTTAAAGTCGAGATATTTTTTTAAGAAATGGAACACATACTACTTCTTTGAATTTTTATGTGAACAGTGCATCTGTAATTGTTTTGTCATTTAAGTTTCAAACACAAATACACACACCCATGCTTATCTGTATGGACAAAGTGGTGGAGCGAGCATAACAAGCGAATCCAGGTAGCCTTTTAATGCAGGTTTAGACATAGGCATATACAGGATGGGGCAAGGTAGGGCATTTGCCCTGAACTAAATTCCCCGCAAGTTAATTATATTAAAGACGGTGTACACATATCAAACATAAAAAATAATTATATCTGAAAGTATAACTGGTTACCTTATAGATTATTGTAAATAAAATTTCTGTCACATTTTTAGCAGACATACACGAGAACTTATATTTATGTGTCCATATAGTTTCACATAGGAAACGAACATTTTTAATTTTTTTTTTTTTTTGCTCATTATCTTCTCGGAAAACAATTTAATTGATTTAATTGTTCCTATTGGTTTTTTTTATAGCATTCATATTATGTAAATCGTTAACGACAAATTTAAGTTTAAGTGAATTGCAATGGACACATGCACCTTTGGGTATTTTTCTAATTATTGCTTGGATTCCTCCTTCTTTACCTGCCATTTTAGAACTAAAGTAGAACCCTTAACCAACAAGCTTTGTCATATCTAATCCAAAATCTAATGAATTTTAATATGGTGTTTGCTCAGCCATCTGCATATCTATAGACCTTTGAAATATATCTATGGAACTATTCTGTGACCATCATGTTCCCATTTTTCCCTTTGACCAATCTAACACCAAGTTACATCAACTCAATGCCTAAACCGTCATTTGTCTCATCTGCAAGTATAGAAAATGCAACAATTTTTTTTCCTTCACGATAAATGTCTTCACGCGAGAGTGTCTCACTCATTTCGATAAATTATAGTAATTGACATGGTTGCCGAGAGTGACCCATCAAAATGGCCCCGGTCAAAAAAGCCCCAGATAAATCGGCTGTGTCAAAACGGCCTCGTTCAAAGCGGCTCCAGAAAAATTGTTCAAATTTTTACAACACATTTAAATTGTTTTTGTCTTCTTTTAAAGTTACAATTCACCTTCGTTCAATTTATTCACGTTTTAAAAAAGTTGTCAAATTGTAAAATTACTTCTTGTGACGTTATAACATTATTTCTTCTCAACAAACAATTGTGACTTCCTACCATATAGCAGTCCCTGATGCCAGCTCTACGCCAATTGAGTGGGTTGTTTATAACCGGTAACTACTACTTCCCGTGTTGTGTCGACGCTGTGAGGCGAAGCTGAAGTGTCCTCTCCAGGGCACACGCTTGGGCATGTGGTGTAGAGAGTCAGCTGTTGCCCATGCATCTGACTCCCTCTCTCCACGCAGCTGAGGGGTCCATGGGAGAGGCAGAGCCAGTACATCTTGGTGCCAACTACATCAATAGAATTGCCAGAGAGACAACGCCAGGCTGCCTTCGGGATTCCGGCTCTTGATTTGTGATCGGGGTTTACTCCCCTAGCCTTTCTCATGAGTGAGAATGGCCGCAACGCAGCGGAGGTTTGGAGTCAGAGTTTTCCTTCTCCTAGATGAGCGGCCATCTAAGCTGACCAGCCTTATATGCCCGAAGCAACTGGTTTTGTTGTGCCAGTGGTCCGCCTTGAATCCATTCTCCATTTAGTTTGGAACAGGCTTGGCCGGGCTTGTTTGGCAAGCCACACATAAAGGCCAGGAGCTGGATTTGGCTGCCAGAAGCAATTAGAGGGCTTCAAGGTCTGTCAAATAACATAAAATTTAATTCCATTAACACATATAAGACCAGGACCATTTTATCTGAGGCCGTTTTGTCAGTGGTCATTTTGCCCGAGTTTTTTTTTTGATATGGACCATTTTTAACGGGGCTGTTTTTTTTCCGCGGCCGTTTTGTCAGGGTGGTTTTGTCGGTGAACCAGGAAAGATTTCGAAGAACTTCCTCTCCAGATTGCATGAAATTCTAACAGATCATAAAAATTACCAGAATCTATATTTTATTTTCCAAGAAGTACTAAATCATACATGCCTCAAAAACAGATTGTAGAAATGATTGGGCCCTGTTTGTTGCGATTTTCTTTACTTCTAAATGATAAGTCTAACTGCCCATCTGTAGAAACTGCTTTGGCTTTCATTAATGCAACAAAATTGCTTGCAGTTTCATCTTCATGATAACCTTTGTGTCATGTGATTTTCATGTTGCTACGGGGATCTTCCTTAAAATTTTCATATTTTTTTTGCATGGTTTGATGACAAATGTCAACTGAATTACTCGATTTAGTTTTTGCGGAAACAACACACAATAAATACAAAAGGCACTTTCTAACATTTGAGAGTATAAAAGCAACGGTAAATAATCTGATAACCATGCTTATATAAAATATAAAAACTATGTTTCCCTCGCTCTCAGTTCTTAACTCATACATATTATCAGGGGTCGAAACAATAACGGGTCAGCTGCTATTTCAACTCATTTGAAAGGTCGTGTGTCCAGACATACCTCAACATATTCATTTTAGAAAATGAATAAGTGTCATCAACAATCAAATTTGAAACAGTAGACTCAGCTGTTTCTTGCTGTTGATTTGTATTGATGTCATCGATACTAATGATAAGTCACATGCCGCAAACATCCCAAAATCTTCTAATAACGGCATTTCGGAATCCGGCGAGTGCACTACTTTTCGTTTCTTTTTAACAAGGCTTTTTAAAGCTTGAAAATGATTTACTATCAATATATGGCACGTATATTATTTCACAGCAAAATTTAATTTTCTTATGAGAACTTACGTTTTTGATTTATTAAATACATTAATATATATGTTACATTTTAGCCATTACAGTGCTAATTTGCGAGTCTTATTAATTTCTAAGTCTTTTGCGGCACTTCTGTTATACATAACTAAAATTAAATTGAAATTTAAACCTGTATGGCATTGTAAGCTAGGCGCCGTCCATAATTGACGTTACGTGATTTTATGTGACTATTAACCCACCACTCCCCCTGGTCACACATCGTTACAAAAACTTAGAACCCCCCTCCCTCACACACAATATGACGTCAAAAAGCTGTGACACACCAGCTTAAGGTGGTTTTGTCTATTTGAAAATAGCATGTTTCAAAACACTTTATTGTTATTTTAGTATGTGTTTAGTGTAAAGCTACACTCAAATATATAAAATAGATAGTAAGAAATCGAATATTTATGTGGAACTATGGCTTATAGTGGCATGTTTTGACACGACGTCCCAACTCTTAAACTACCCCTCGTCTCAAAGTTGGGGACCCCCCTCCCAATAGACGCGTCATTCTGGAAAATTGAAAAACTTCCCCCCCCCTGGGAAAATTCCATTGGTGGAGAGAAAATACAAAGCTTGCTGCATTAAGCATGTAAAGGCAGTGGCGTAGCGAGGGGGGGCAGGGGGGCGAATGCCCTCGGGCGCCACGTTAGGGGGCGCAAAATGAGTATTAAACTCATTTTTTAATTTCATTTTAATGTAAACTAATGTATCCCAAATACGTTTGCGAGATTAAATATTGGAGCTCCGAACATATCTTTATTACAAAACAGTTTGTTAAACATGATTTAGGCGCCCCCATTGAGGGTTAAATAGGCGTCATTCTACTCATAAATAAATGACAAATCCTAATGTAGGATTGCTGATGTGGTTTTTGTTTAATTTAAAAAAAACTGTGAGTTGATGGTAGTGAGCAGTAAGAGACCAATACGATTCTTTTAATAGAGCTACCAGAGACGACACTAAAGGCAACCAAATTTACCAAGACAAGAAAAAGGAGTGGCTTAAAGCAATGGTTCTCACCCTGTGGTCCACGGACCACTAGTGGTCCGCGAAGATTTGCCAGGTGGTCCGTGAGAGAAGCATGAATTTTCGCACTGTAGGATTAATCGAGATAGACTAGCAAGTAAAAGAATTAACGCATAATTAAATATATTACTGATCTTGCCAAAATGGTTTTTAATTTTATCAAGCTCGTCAATTAAATTCTCGTCTCTTTGATTTCTTATGCTCGAATATGAATCTTGAACGTTAACAGTTACTAATGTATACTGAAGTTCGCTGGTTATCTGACTGTTTTAATTGCGCGATGACGTAAGAGATTTTCATGTAGAAATAACTCAAAGTTTGTTGATCATTTGAACCATGGCTAATGGGTTGCTGTTCTGGCTTACTTGGATGAAATTTTTAAATAACTCAATAAATTTAATTCCACTCGGCAAGGAAAGCAGATAAATTATATAACTCTCAGTGACAGAATGTCTGCTTTTACGAAAAAGCTTGATCTTTGAAAAAAAATTATTTCAAGGTAACTTTGAGATGTTTGATAAATTGTACGAAATCACCGAAAAACCAGAAAATGCAGAAATAATTTTTAGTAGTGGCCCGTAGTTAAGGCACATATTTTTCAAGTGGTCCTGGAATCTCAAAAGGTTGAAAACCACTATCTAACAGAATGGTTAATACGTGTCCCTTTGCTGCATGTTGTGACACTTTAAAAAAGATAAATCGTACTTCCCCAATTCTCATGTGGAGGGAGTAAAGTAGGAGAGGGGAGGGAAAATCTCTCCTCTCACGGGCTTGTATCGGAGTGTCAAAGGAAGTTGGATTCCTTTCATATGAAACATCAGGCACCACCTTTCTTTCCTGTCCATCGTCGATAAAACTTGTTGCTCAGTAGGATCAACTGTTAGAAAAAACACCAACAAAATGCCCGAGAAAATTTAGGTTTAGTAAATTATTTATCACCGGAAATCCAAAATGAATGTATCCACCTACTTACATCGACTGTAAGGAATCAGTTGTTGAGTGAAATAAGAAAACACAAGTACTACGGTATCTTACTCCAATCGATCTAGGACACCGGAAAAGCTTTCTCAAGTCATCAGATTTGTGGATGTGGATTTACAAACTAAAAAGAAACTACCAAAGAATCATTTTCAGATTTTGCAAAGATACATTCCAAAGACGCAAAAAGCCTTGAAAAAGTTATCATAGAGAAACTGGAATCTAATAGCATACCACTATCCGACGGTCGGTCACGATGTTATGACAATGCTTCTGTAATGACCGGGAATGTTTCCGGCCTTCAACAGCGAAAATGTGCTAGAAATCACAAAGCATTATTCATCAACTGTGGCAACCACAGCTGAAAACTTAGCAAGAGTACACTTAACTAAACATGATCCAGTTGTTATCACGTTTTTGGAACAGTTAAAAGTATAGATTTATGTTTTCCCCCTTTCAACAACTCGTTGGGAAAAATTTAAAAAAAGAGTTGTGCCAATCACAATGAAGAGGGAGTATGAAACACGTTGGATTGCACGATCAGAAGCTGTTATAGCAATTTATGAAGGACTAGATGACATGGCAGGGCTGTTGACAAAATTAACAGAACATACAAATATGACGCCAGACACCAGAAGTGATGCAGAAGCTTTGCTGGTAGGTATATAAAACTTTAACTTCCTAGATTTTAAACATTTCTGGAACAACATACTTGATAAAACTGATTGTGTCCAGAAACTGTTCCAGAATTCTACTGTGAGTTTCAAAGAAGCTTAATCTGATCTTGAATCGCTTGAGCAAGAAATTGTGAACATTCGTGTTTATTTTGAGCCATGTTGCGGTAGACAATGGGAAAGAAGTTGCACAACTTGTAGAATCGAGTTTGACAGAAGATTAGACGACATCGGAGGATGCCTTCGAGAAATTAAAAAGAGATGCAGAACTTTCTCCATAAGAAGAAATTGCACCTGCAATGAACAGCGAAATTGATAAACCCCAACAGGAGATATCAATACGGATTTTACGTCTTAAACAACCTAAACAACAAATTTGGATTTTTACTAGGTACTAGACGTCAAATCTCTTCTTGCTGAAACAAAAGTCAATACGCTTCGTTATAATTGCTTAGATTTTGCTAATTTCTACGAATTGTGAACATGAAATCAAATAATAAAAAAAGATGCTCAGTACCAGGACTGAAGTTCTACCGGAAACTACTTTGGATTTTCTCGATTTTATTGTTTCATATGGAGATGACGTATTTTCGAATCTGCGCATTTCACTTCAAATACTTTTAAAAATTGCCGTTTCAACTAAAAGCTGTGAGCGGTCCTTCAGCAAAGTAAACCTTATTTTGTCTTAATTACGTGCTTCAATTGATCAAGATCGTCTGGATGATCTTGCACTCCTTAGCATCGAAAGAGAACACTTGAGAATATCAATTTTAACAGCGAGATTGACGACATTCAAATCAAGGAAGATCCATTTATTTTAGATTATGTCTCTTCGAGTCATGTATAATTAGTAGAGTAATTTTATTTCAAATAAATTGTTTATAATCGCATAGAGAATTATTAGTCTGTATTGTATTTCATTAAAATATCATTTGCTTCAAAAAATGAACCATATAAACCGTAAAATTTCAAATTTTTCTTGGGGGCTCACTGAGCCCCCAGAATTTTTCGATCCGTCAAGGGGCGCAGAATTTGTGTCTTGCCCCCGGGCGCACATGACCCTAGCTACGCCACTGTGTAAAGGAAAACGTTAAGAACAAGTATATGTACATGCAGTATCCATAACTAGTTATACCGTTTCATTCAACACGAAAGAAAAGTGTATCATACATTAAAATACACAACTAACTAATATTTAAGACCCCACCATGTCTCAACAAAAATGGACAAAGAAATATGAAGCCTTGCCAAGTGTGTTGCATGAGTGAAGGTTTTCATCTGGAAAATTACTTAAAATCTATATTTTAACAGCAACAGAAAGGGGTCGTCCTACACGTCATAATATATTGTATTTTAATATTTGAATTTCTGTAGGACATAACAAAACTATTGTATTTTGTTTGAACAATACTTAACATTCTTAAAAACATAAGAAAATGTTGTGTTATATGAATTAAATAATATATTTAAATATGTCTAAATAGGTAACACGTATGAATTTTGTGATGCACTCGAAGGAAAGGTACACATTGTTAATTTTACTATTGGAAAAGATTTGGAATCAAATGATCAGTTTCTAATTTTCAAGAATGAAAGCATTATAGCAAGGTGCATATCTTACACTTGTCAAAATTACAACGAGGAACGCTATAAAGCTGTGTTACATTCCAATCATTCGCCTCCTAATGTAACTGTTTCAGTTACTATTGTCAACGTTTCTAGAGATGAAATAGCTGGATTAAATAATAGATGGTATCTTGATTACAATGGTGAAATAATCAACAATTGTATTATAAAAGTAATGGGTGAGTTTATCATTATATCTTGCCATTATTGTTTTTTTTTCTTGTTTTTTTTAACAAATACATTTTCAAAATGTATTTCATCAGCATTATTTCAGTTTGCAAGTTCTTTTTATTGAAGAAATGTCTAGAAAGTATGATTTGATTTTGGCGTAAAAAAAAATTTCTTTAAAGTTTGTCAGAAATTATGTAATTTATCTCCCCCCCCCCCAAAAAAAAAAAAAATACTATCTGCTAATTGTTGCAGAATATATGTGAAATGTGTTTATCTTATTTTATATATATTCTTTGAAAACACAATGAACGCAATTTTACATTATAAATTGTTTTATAAAGAACTTGTAAATTATACACTAATGGAATAACATTGATCCCAGGAATAAAAGAAGTATATAACTTAGCTTTTTATTTTAACGACAAGTAACATATGTTTACCAAAACTCGTGCACTTCATTTTGTTTTTTAAATATATAGCTTAAACATAGCTTAAATATATAGCTGTAAAGAAAATTAATACACATCTTTCAGAATATCCTTCGGTGTCACTTCAACAATGTCCGAACATTGTTGAAGAAAATGCAACAGTTAATTGTCTCTGTTTGAGGTCAGACAACGGAGTTAGCAAATACATTACTCAGTGGTATGATCATAATGAAACACTTTTAATGAGCAACAATGGAAACTTAAGCTTACGAATCTCGTCCTCACCCTCAAGAAATCTTAAAAGTAAATGTTTGTTTTACATTTTGTTTTACAATTAAAATAGAGGCATGTCATTGATTTGCAAGAAATTTTAAATATTAGCAAAATTACTTTTCTGATTGCTAGGACAGGAAATACTTGAAAACTTTTTGTTAGTCCATGACATTAAACTGATGTTTCTCATTATTTTCATTTGAAAGTTTCAATTTTTATAAAATTTCTAATTTATTATTTACAAATAACATACACACATAAAAATAACATGTAATATATTTACATCTGTCAATTTACTATTAAAAATTATAAGTGCTTTAAGTTTTCATTTACAATTTTTATTTTTGAAATGGGGAACACCAAGGTTCAACAACCAGTAGCTAATTAATGATATTAATATGCTATCCCCTGCTCTTTAGCGAACGCTCTTTCAGTTGCAACATACGCCGTCATAGTCTAAAAATGAGTTATTTTTAGCAGTAGCATTTTACTCAAATATATATATATATATTAATGTATATGTTACCTTGGGACTGGCACCTTTCATATATCAGTTTTAAAAGCTATTCATTAAATCTTACAGAGTTTTTTTGCAAGATATCCACACTTTCTTACCTTGGAAATCTAACTGCTATTGCAATTTTCTCACCGATGGTGATAGGTAAATAAAGTAGTATAATAAATTAACGCATAGTATATATATTAACAAGTATAACGATATAATAGAACTAGATTTACAATTAATTAACATACTTTTATGTTCATTTATTGATTGGGAGAATGTAAAAAAATATATACATTTTCTAAATTTGTTATTGTCTATCTTGAAGGTAAAGTTGGTGATGTTTCCTGTTCCCATGAATCGCTAAAAGAAAAAATTACATTTACGTGTGAAGTTGATCGTTTTTTTCATGACACAACATGCAAATACTCAATTCAGGGTAAATCCGTAAGTTAAAAATTATTTTCATATTTTCTATGAAACTAAAATTAGAACTCCTCAAGTTCTGCAATTGACGTGAATCACGTTCGATAGGTAGTATACTAGTTTTATCTTATGTATGCAGACGCTCCTTCTATGCTGAAAGTAGTTGCGTCCTCATACCATGCCTGCCTATGGCAAGAGATGCAGCGTTCAGAAGTCACTGATCTGAGGGTTCAACGCATTAACCAGCCACTGTTGCAAAATAAATCCTCCCCCATACAGAGTCTCCCCCAGAAGTTTCGATTTTAAAACAACTCTCCCCTGGAGTAAGTTTTTTACTCCCAATTAAAATGAATCCTCCCCTACCCTGTAAAAAAATGTATCCCCCAAAATAAATCCGCCCCATCACAGTTTCGATATTAAACAAAGAGATCATTTAAAAACAAGAGAATATAGAATACTTACTTTTTTATTGCTATAATATTAATAATTGTTTACTATAATACTATTTATGGTAGTAGCGTAGATATACAGAGATATGAGGGGGTGCGGACCATACCATTTGACATTTCTCAGGGGCGTAACATAATTAGAAAAATTGCTTAATCACTTAATTTTTTTCACATTGTACACATTGACGCACAAGGATTTTTTTTGAATTTTTGGTGTATAATGGCATTTGTTTTATTTAAAAGCATGGATTAAGTCTTTTAAGGTCAAGTCACACAAACGCCGGGATTTTAGACATCCTTTTTTGAAGTCGGGAGGAAAGGGGTTGGGAGTTACCCAATTAAGTAAAGGCACGGGGGGGGGGGTGAATAAAAATCAGGCTCCGCAACTGACCTGTTTAACCTATGACCCGATTATACAGTGTTTCTTTTTTTTAAAACTCTGTAAATGCAGTGTGTTGAGAGAAGCACGGGTTAGGCTTAAAAATGGGGGTGGTGCCAGTGATGCTGACATCACTGGGTTACACTATAATAAGGGGTGACATTCCTATTAGTGACACTGGAAGAATCGGAGGAGTTTTATTGGTTTGTCGTGATGGGGTGACACCTCGGGCTTATAGCAGTGGGTTACGGAAACATATTGACGCTTTTGGGGAGACAGCTTCACGAATAATAAATAAATACTAACTTATTCTTTTAATAACTTTAACAAGAAGTTTTTTAACTATCAAATTTAAAATTCCTATAATTTACTAAACTTTGGCTTCTGGTTTTTAAATTCAAATATTTTTCAACACAGATGTATAAATGTTAGATTATTAATATGACCACAAACAAAAAACACAACTGATTACAAAAACACAGCCTTAACTACAGTCATCAATACTTTCATCCCAATAGCTAGTATTTCAAAGTGTATCTTTCAAATATAATAAAAATAAATATTTAACATACATACACACTCTTATATATGCATACATTAATCCATCCATCAATACATAGATATATATGTATACATATACATACATACATTAATACGTACAAACATAAACATATGTACACACAATACATACATAAAAATACGTACATACACAAACTTATTCTTATATACAAACATGTATATGGATATAAAAATTATTTTATACATTGCAGACAGGAGATTATTGCGTCTTCGCTTTTCCACAATTTATTCGTGGTTTATGCCTGGTCTTGCACTTGTAATTAGGGTTGTAATGGATCAACCCTTTGGATTATCCGGAATCCACCCATGTTTACAATTCCGTTTTCGGCTTTGACAGAATTTCAATTCATAATTCCGGCCCAAACCGGCAGGCCGACAGTCCAATAAAACATACATATTTTTAAATCTCCGGTTATGGCAAATCTGGAATCCCTCCATGTCTAAAAAATCCATCTCCAGCTCCGTGTCCGGCCAGATTTTAATATATATAAATCCGGTCAAATCCAAGTTTTAATATATATATATGTATGTGTTTGTGTGTGAAAATACTACTATTTTCCTTACATTAAAATAAATTTTTATTTTAAAACTTAAAAGCCTTAAAACTTAAAATTAAAATTCATCATTTCTAATAATTCATTGCAGGACATTACTATAATATCTGACACTAACATGAATAATTTTAAAGCAATTAAATAAAATAGCCTACAAAAGAATACGTACAAAAATGTGAAGTAAGTGATAAGCTTACAAAATGATTAGGGAAAGTTTGACTGTTCTATCTTCGAGAAACAAGATGACAATCATTTCACACACACACAACAGCGCATGTCATCAATAAAAAAACCCACCTCTAAGCTACACCTTTAATCTCTTGGGCTCTAAGGTAATTGACTTTATACCTAACTAATTCCACGGCACGCGAATTTCAAACTAGCTAAGCGTGCGCCTCACCTAAACCCATATATCCACGGTACTGTTATCTGAGCTACGCTATAAATTTAACGTATCGGTAGACTCCAACCCTAGCTACGACACTCATTGTTTAAACGTGGGACCTAATTTTTGTGTGTCTAAATTTTAGCATGTGCCGTTTTTCTTGAGACGGCTACACAAAAAAGTAATCCCATTTTTAAACAAAAATTTTTACTATTTTTTAAAGTAAACTTCTACGGGTAGAGACTGGTGATATTTTTTAATTATAATAATGCACATATAGAGATACTAAATTTCGTTTAAATCTTAACTCGTGTTACAAACGTAAAGATTGTATTCGATGCAACGTTCTCTTGTTAATTATTCATCTTTATATTTCAGTTTACTTGTCAGTTATTAATTTTAACAACTCTGGGCAATTAAATAAACTCTAAATATGTGTCTTTACGGGCATAGACCCTCTCAAACCACAAATAGCTAGGCCCTGACTAAGCTCATGATTGTTGAATTCCCAATAATCATACATAAATGCATGTGGAACAAATTCACATTATGTTATAAGTCATAAAATTTAATAGTACAATTATTTATAATTTCAAATAATTAAGGGAAGGATTTATTTTAACAGGAGAGACTTCATTTAAAAAAAATTCTCGGGGGGCGAAATTCTTTTAAAATAAACTCTCCGGTGGAGACTTTAATTTAGGGGTGACTTTATTTCGTGACACCGGCCTTGTTATGTAAACTCATGGAGCTTGGAAGAGTCAAGGAATTAATCCAAGCCTTCACGTGTATTCAAATCAGTAACCAGCCGAGCGCTTATGCCACTAGGACCACGATAAGGCTTTTAAATCAAATGCAAGTTGTAAAAAGTTATCATGCATTAAATTAAATCTTTATTAAAGGATTTCACTTATTTTTATATTATTTTTAATTAATATTTTTTTTCAGAATGAAATGGTAGAGTATGTATTATATTTATGTTGTGCACTTTATATTCATACTTCTGTTTATTTAAAAGGAACCGATAAAATCATTAGCCGAAATGCTAAGTTGTTACCATCTTTTAATGAAACAGTGTTTTATTATTTAGACAAGTAGTTCATTTGGTTATTTTGTATTCTAATATAATATTGTCTTAAGCTAAAATTTCATTTCTATATATGTATTTAAAATGGCAAATGATATAAACGATCAATGCTTTAAGACAATCAGGTATGTAGAAAAAAAATCTAATAAATAGTAACTAAGAGAAAAGACTCAAAACATTTCTACCTGTAGAAAAGACATGCGTTTGTAACTACTGAAGCTGTAGATGAGTTACTGTCCCCCAATTATACATTATTTCTCACAAATGAAATTACCCAAATAGCAGAAAATGAGATTTAAATACGTGTTTCTCAGAAATGGTATGTATGTTTCAAAAGAAAAATGTATACTAACTTAATTTTCTTTATAACACAAGTATCTGTAACAGATAAGATAAGATTGAAAAAAATTTCGAAACATTTTTTATAACCGCATGTTTTTAACTTATAGACTTTTTGTTAGAGTACATATTTATAACCAAAACGTGAATCGCAACAATCAATTACCAAGTTAATTTTTATGGTACTCATCTTTATAGAGCACAAAAAGGTGCCAAAAATCCAATCACCTGTACTAGAAAATATATTTTTTAAATAATGAGAAAATAAATTAAAAAGACACATGTTGGCAACAGTTCGTCCGTCAAAAATTTTACTTAAAGGAGTGTTCTTATCTTAGACGCTCCTTCTTTGCAGAGGATAATTACAGCCACATGAGAGATGATCTGTGCTAAGTGATGCAGCGGTCACCAGGCCACGGCTATAGGGGTTCCACACATTACCCCAGCCGCCTAACTATTGTCTAGTTAGGTAACATTCGGAGCTGGGTGGCTCGGGGACTCCTCGGGCCGCGGGGTCAAATCATCGCCTTTGCGAGGATTTGAACTAGTGACAGTCGGTACAACAGTCGAGCGCGCTACCTCTCGACCACCGCGTCCCACAAGTGGTATTCCATAGTATCAAGTAGACTGAGGTATTTATCCTCCTGGAAAGAAAAATTGATCAGGAAATAGTAATATCTATCTTTTATATCAGATTCAGACTTTAAAATGTTAACAATACAAATGCCGCTAA
This sequence comes from Radix auricularia, assembly GCA_002072015.1. Taxonomy (NCBI): domain Eukaryota; kingdom Metazoa; phylum Mollusca; class Gastropoda; family Lymnaeidae; genus Radix; species Radix auricularia. The sequence continues at coordinate 17,318 of MUZC01004566.1, read as the reverse complement.
CAGATAAACTATTATTAACTTTAATTTTAGGTCATAATAGTATCGACATACTTAACAAGCAATTTAAAAAAAATAATTATATATTTACTTTTTAAATTTTATTTCAACACGTTTATTATGATCCATTCATATAATGATACACTTTGTCAAAATATATTAATAAATGTTTTCTAATCTTGTTTTAGCAGACAGATGCCGACAACAATTTTGGGGAGCTTTATGATGTTGAAAAATATGTAGAAAAAAAATCATATTTAAAGACTGTGTGTTTTTTTAACATATCTAAAAAAAGTTTATTCAAAGGGAAAAACAGTGTATTGATTTCTTTTTACCCAAATATGCATGGCGATGGGCAGGACGAACGTTTTGGAACTAATGTTTCAGTTGATCTTGACTTGGACAAAACGGAAAATATCGGTACGAGACACCACTAATCATTGTAACAATAGCATTATTATCAATCATTGCTAAAATGGTATACATATATTAAATAAAAATAGTGTGTTATAAATATATATATACGTTAAAGGCAAATAGTGTATCTATTTAATGGGGTCATTTTCTTCTTGCTGTGATCTTTGTAATAAATAATTAAAAAGTCACTAAGGATCAAATTTGAAATTCATTTTAGTCAAAACTGCATGTGTTTTGTTGTTTTTATAAAACCTTATATACGTACAAACCTTATTTAACTATGTTAAGTTTAAATGGAGTGTATATATTATTACTAATGAGTTGTGAATTTTCCTTTTCGTGTTTTTTGTGCCATCGTTAAGTACCTTTTAATTTAAAAAAAATAATAATAGAATAATGATATAAATATTAGAAAACAACAAACAAAAAGCTATAATACGCTTCTCTAAACAGTGGTATTACTCCTTTTCACCTTTAAAGTATATTATCTATATGTTTTACACATCGAAAACTAAACATTTCAAATGAAACTTCCTACAATAGCAAAATAAACCGGAGTAATACAATCAAATTTGAAATCAGAATGTTAAGAACAAATTACTACATATACAGCCTGAACTCCAGAAACGCATACTATGTCGTAAAAGGTCATTTTATATTGAAAAAAAAGTAAAATAAAAAGAACTTTCTTTAGATTAAACTTAATACACTTTCTTTGCATTTATTTTTTTTCATATTTTCTTCCAGAGGAAAAGATTGATTACAAAATACTTGTTGCATTGATGATATCGAGCTTTTTTGGAGGGTGCCTCACACTGTTTGTGATAATGTTCATGATTCGATGTTATAAAAGCCAAGGTTTGCTTTGAAATTAAATTACACAAACTTCAAATTATAGCTTTAAATAGCTAGATAATACAAATTAAATATTATCTAATTATTTTTTTTAAAAATGAAAGTACAACATTTTAAGTCTTAAATTAAATAAGCAATGATTGCTTCTTAACGATTTATAAATTTTGTTTAGTATTTATATAAAATAAAATTGCTCGAGTTTTCACTGGGTTTTTACACTTTTTTTCCCATAGCTCTTACAAACGTTTTGAAAATCTGTGTAAATAGCAAAGAAAAAGGAACTGACTATGACGAAATCAACGAGGGGTACATAGTTGTTGTTAATACAATTTATGAAGGTGATGATTCGATCGACGGCTCAGGCTACAAAATAATACAACCTAATAACGAAACGTCATGTAATGCAAATTTAGTGGCTGTAAATTATCATGAGTATGAATGTGTGGAGGAAGTTATATATACTGACATTCATAACGAAAAATAAAGAAAAGTTAAATTTTAAAAAAAAATATGGTTACTGTCAAATTTGTTGATAAAAAGCAACTTTTTTAGTCCAATAAAACTTAAGAAATGCATTAGCACACTCAAAGCTATGTTCTGATTTCATTATAATGACTTTTTCACAATGTCACTGTCATACACATTTTATATAATTTTAGGGCATTTTTTTTACATCTTATCGTTAATGTCCGCAGCCCTAAATTATATATATATATATATATATATATATAAAATTTTAAAAAAAGAATGTAATTGTGTTTCTATTTTTTGTTGCCTTGTTTGTATACATACATAGATTAAAACTTAACATTACTTTTTTTTTTCAAAAATTTACGTACTTTTTTTTATCTCCTTTTTTGTGTTGCTTGTTTTGTCTTGTACTGTGAAAGAATTTAATCATTCTCCTTTGTTGTATGAAGAGATTTCCGTTACTTTGAAGGTTAACAATCAGGGACTGTTATAAGCTTCCCCATTGTTTGTCCCTTTTTAAAAATAAAAAAAATGCCTAACATCAAAATTAATTAAGAAAATGAAGTTTAGAACTGAATAGAGTTCACGTTTCTTTCTAAAATGATGATGTAAATGTTGGTGACTTTTTTCCCAAGTGATAGCGATGTGCAAGATTTTTTTGATTCAAACGATATTTAAAGCGAACTATCGACAACAGAAAATTTACAAGCGATGACTTATTGAAAATGCATTGAATAAAGGCAAACTTCCATTAAAAATTAATCTACTATATAAAGCTCAGTTTGTATTTGTATTTTGTATGTTGTTTTGTTTTAGTTTCGGCTCTCAGTTTCACAGTTAAAGAAGCAAATATGGGATGAGCACCAAATGTGTCAGGACGGTATCTTTTAAAACTTATGGAATTTGAGAATAAATTTTATCGAATTGTCTCTTTGCTAGACAACAGTTAATTATAAAACCAGAAAATGTAGAGATAAAATGAGTTGTAACCAATCCATAAAGAATTTTTTTTTTACTATAAGTCCATTTAATATGACATGGTTTTAGAAGTTGTGTTTAATTTAAATGAAATATAGACTCACATTTACTGAACTCCCTATGCTGTAAAATTGGTTTGGTTGTTGTTGTAGTCATCGTAAGCTTGACTGAATTTCATGACATGTTGAACTGAATAATTGCAGACGGTGACATAGACGTTCATAGAGATAAACTTTATGTCCATTAATTTACTTTGGTCGATAAAAAATTTTACTTAACACAGGTCTAGGAGCAAAGTGTCACTTCAAGAACATCACGCAAAGAGTGTAATTTTTTTTTCTTTTTTTTTCACTTCGCCAACTGTCACTTATGACAAATTTGCCCTTGTAACGTGTTGTTGTTTGCTTTTGTGGTATTTAAAGTTATTGGTTAGTGGTGCGAAAGCACTGGTCCTGACTGCGAGGGTTCCTTCGTTTCAAGGTAAGGCCACCTTCTCCCATTCTCCGCTCCAGATCTCCTGTCTGAGATGGTAGCTCAATGGTTCCTCCGCCACTACACTGGCTCTCCAACTTGCTAGTTTCAAGTACTGAATAGTACTTAACTCCTAACTACTTCTAGCTTCTAATTACTTTAACTTCCACTAACTAGCTTCTTCTAGTAGCTTCTATAACTACCACTAATTAGCTGAAATAACAATATCAATAATTAACCAAAGATAGTGATAACATACCAAAGCATACATATAATAAATACCTATACTACCTATACAAATTCAAATACATTTGTCAGTGGCACGTACCAACTGTTAATCACGCGCTGACATGCATGACTTCGAGAACATTCGGCCAACCTCCACGTCCTAACCTATACTAATACTATGGAATATTCCATGGTTCATCATGGATATTTGTCCATCTCAAGGACAGCGTCCCTGTTGCGTTGATGGACCTACCCCTACCGTCAACGGTTCTCAAAAATGCAGAGGTTCTAAAATTGAGGTGGGGAGGAACTCAATAGAGCGTAAACGGTGAAAGGGCAAACGCCTGTGAGATAAGAGCCTAAAAGCATCTGTTGGCGGAGAAAATGTTGGCTTATCCGTGAACGTCAGAGGTGGAGAATTAGCAAGAGGTGGTGACTGCAAAAAATCTGGAGCAGGAAAGTTGGAGTTGGTTGATTGGTTGGTAGGATCAAATACAGTTGAAGTATTGAGAGATTCAGGAAGCGAAGAAGCGGAGGTCAAAATAAAATTTGTGAGAGATGACCAAAAAGTGTTTGTTCCTGTTGAGAGTAACGTTCTTACAAGTGCACAGTCATGCCTTGATCAAATATAGTTATATATTTTGAGACACTGACTCTAAAGAATATTACGTTCATTTTGATTTTTGTAGGATTACCCTGTTAATATAATTATATTTTGAGTTGTTATAAGTCAAAATTTATTTGTGTTTGAAATATATACTGATTTGTATGTAAATACTTTGTCAATATATCGGAGAGCAATATTAATAGTTACTGTATTTAAGAGTAAATGGTAGTAGTGTTAAGGGATATTGGAAAGTATATATCCATATAATATATTAAGAAGTAATCATAGTAAGGAGTAAAGTTGAAAATTGGTCATTTGAGATTATGGAAATTTGTCGACCTCGAAAAATTTCTGGAAAGGGGGGCATATGTCACGGATGACCGATTTGCCCTTGTAACTTGTTGTGAGGTGCGCACGGTGGTGTGTTTGATTTTTGCTTTTGTGGTATTTAAAGTTATTGGTTAGTGATGCAAAAGCGTTCAAGGTGATTGTACTGTTGACGTCATTAGTATATGGGTAGAAGTTTATAGACTTTCGTGTGTTGGTTGTTGTGGCAAGGAGGAACACCATTAAAGTTTTTTTTTCAAGCAGTGTCTTTATTTCTTGTGTAACGGTAATTGTTTGAATCTTGGAGGAAGCAGTCAAGATATAAGTATTAGGAGGCTTGTGACACCAACTACTAGTCGGTAAAGCTAATATGAGGGATTTTTAAATTAGACATTCCTTATTTATTTAATAGATTTACGCGGGGATTCAATGCGAGTTGTTTTGGTGCATCATGTTTTCTTATACGTTATTTTGAACGATGCACCTTAAAAAATACTTAATTGTGAAATTGCGGTGAGAATATTTACGTGTAGGCAACTGACATTTTATTATAATAATATTCTTATTTGGTTGGGCTTTTCGGTAAACCGGGACCGACTTTTTTTACATGTAATTTTTTTATGTTATAGAGGGGTTAATTTTTTACATTTGAAATCCAACGTATGACATTTATTTTTAACGTAGTTGAATTAAATTGTTCAGTAAAGCGACATTTTTCATTTCTATCTAATTTTGGATATATCATCAATATTTTTTTTTTTTAATTCTAAGCAAAAAATAAATATTTAATAAATATTTTTCTACACTACTACATTTCTAGTCCCTAAATCACTTGTAACGATTTCTCAAAATCAAATTTTACGTCAAACATTATCCTATAAGTTTTTTTATCTTATCTTACCTTAGACATACAGACGCTCCTTCTATGCAGAAGATAATTGCATCCACAGACCATGAGAGATGATCTGTTGGTAAGTGAGGCAGCGGTCACAGGCCACGGCTATAGGGGTTCCACGCATTACCCCAGCCGCGTAACTATGGTCTAGTTAGGTACCCATTCAGAGCTGGGTGACTCGGGGACTTCTGAGGCCCCGGGAACAAATCCTCGTCTTCATGTGGATTTCATTTTGTGAACATCGGTACGATCACCGCGATTTATTTTTTTTTATGTTAGCCTCGAAGATCTTAATGTGTATTTACATTCCTCGGATCAATACTGTCAGCTAATTTCACATTATCGAAATAAATTTGCAATTAAAACTTTGGCTACCAGACAAAAAAGCTTAAGACAAGTGAACCTTCAAAATCGTATTTAATATTTGCTGCGATTGTAACAAGTCATGATTATTCCCCTGTAGCAGGAATAATAAAATTCATTATAATACTAATTAAATAGTTTTCATAAATTGCATTTATAAAAAGCCGGATGGAAACAAATGTGGTATATCATTTTTATTAGCAAAATCTGGTGTAGGTTTTTAAATATAATCTACAAAATATGATTCCTTAAAGGTAGGCGGTTTTCAGAACACAATTGCATTCCTTTCAGAAATGAAAATAATTGCATAAAAGTCGTAATTTGTGTTTCCTTGAACTCTATTATAAACTATAATGTATTTAAAGCATTAATAATTTACTATTTTGATGCTATGGGATAAGTAGCTATCGCCTAATTCAGGGCAAACTTCCAAAAATCCTTTATGAAAAGACGCTGCTGCAAAATTTTTGTTCTATTAACTTACGCTGCAGCGTTTTAAATATATATGCTTCTTGAGTTACGAGGCAAGTAGAGATCTTTTGAAAAACGTTTTATTATATTTATTAAGTAAATATGAATGTACCATTTCCAATTTAGTTTTAATGTACATCAAATTTCATAATTTAATACTCTATATGGAATTAAATATTAAACGTCGTATCTTTTTTAGCTTGGAAAAAAGTGTATGTAATTGCTTGAATGCTTTTATGGATCACAATTAAATCCATAGGAAAAAAAAACACAATGCTGCTTATAAATTCTTAATTATCTAAAGGCAAATACATTTTACATTGGAGGGGTGTAGTAAATAAATGTATACTAAAGAAAGTTTGTCAATTTCCAATAATAATCCATATTTAATTATTTTTCCTTTTGCCTAAGATTCCTAAATTTATGTAATACAAAATTTTACAGACGAAGAGATAGAGAGAAATAAATGAATTTTCCATATAAATCTACTTGGAGCAGAGGTTTTTTCAACGTTTTGAGATTCAAAGACTACTTAACAAAACTGTGCCTGAGCTGCAAACCACAACTGAAATTTATGCTTCTGCCATGGTGGGAAATTATATATATATATAGGAAGATATATAATTATGATCTATTACAAATGTTAGTTAATGTATGCTAAAATGCTTCGACTTGCGTGCTAAAAGATTAAGATAAACGGAAATTTAAGGGCTAATAGTTATAATGTATTATTCCATTTTTTTAAGTTTTAAAATAAAAAATTGAGAATCTTAGGGGTTAATTTTGAAAAGACTGATACATAATTATTTTTTTTAAGGTTAGCTTTGCTTTTACCCATTTGAGCTCTGCACACCCAAATTAGTTGTAATATGTAAAAGATTTCATCGTTGTTTGTCTTCAACTCAAGTGGGGAATGGTATTTTGTTTGGATGGAATTCCACATTCACAAAGATATAATAAAATGTCAAATAACCAAAAGTAGAGAAATTTGTTCAATTGAACACTCATGTCAAAGTTACCCTAAGGTAATCCTTTTTTTTCAAAGATCTAAATTTTAGTAAAACAAGACGCTTGATAGTAATTAAATGCGTTTCCTGTTAGACATGAATTAAGTGCAGATCTATATAGCTAATCAAAATCGCAAAATAAGCCAAAACAACAACTTCCCAACTATCGTTGCTCCTTTGATTTCTTTTTCTCTTAGAAACACTCTTACAGCATCACATATTTTAGACAGTATGGTAAATACGTTTCAGCATAGATAAAACCAGCATGTTTTTGTCTGTGTTAGTCGTATAGCCACCAAAATAAAGCATTTGTCTTCAGGTACTTGTCGTATGCATGACTAATGACTATCAAGTGAATATTTTATGCCCTGAAAGTTTTCGAATAGTTTCTTAGAGCAGACATAGTGATTATTTTCAGGATATCTTGTGACTTTTGCTGGTTTCCTCTCTGCATTTTCAATAAATTGCGGGCATATTAAGCCATCTGACCTTGGTTTATCATTTACAATGACGCATGTAAATTTTAAACCAAAATACTTTTCATCATAACATTGTATATCATTATTTTTTATTCTATGAGAATGAGTCATAGTTTACCTTGTGTGCAATCAGTTTAATTAATTTATTACTTTTTCAATTGTAATTTTATTGTAATTCTAATTTACTCAACGATTTTTAAAAATACGTTTGAATGACATTATAACAATTATAGTCTTCGAGAATCTATTGTGACATCATGTGATTTTTAGTATAGTCAAAAAAAAAAATTCATACAATCAACATACATATCTATTGCCTTGTGCAATGACATTTTCTATATGACAGAATTTCTAATTTTATCGTTTTTTTTATCCCTTGCTGGCAAACTGCAAGGACATCTCTGCTGTTCCTTAGTGATCCATAGAATACTTGTTGAGGGACATTTTAAAATAAGTGGTTTTGATAGATTATTATAATAAATGACTGTAATTGAACATCTTTTTTTCTACAAGGTACGTGCCTAGGACACCAGTCATCGAGAAAAGTATTCATAGTGTCCCGTTATCACAGTGTAATCGACATGACATTAGCAAATTTTTTAATGTTTTATTTAATCATAGATTATTTTTCATCTCCAAAATCTTTACAGGTAAAACACCTTCCAAAAAGTTATTTTACTATTTTGATTTCCATTTTTCTTTCAGCTTTTGTATCAGCTATTTCAAAATTCAGTTGACAATTTAAAAAAAAAAAGTTTTACTTTTAAGGACTGCATGTTAAAATTCCTAGCCAATTGAAAAGGCTCGGGTTTATTACAAAATCTGGAAAAGAAAATAGCAATAAAAGTTCTTGGTCAATTTGATCCATTTTAGCTTTTTAACTTAATTATAATTTTAACGTTTTTTTTAAAAGATCCTTAAGGATTTATTTTAAAAATAAATAATAATATTTTAAAAACCTTCATTTACATGTGGATTCCATGAAAGTTTCGCATTTATTTGACACTAAATAATTTGCACCTTTGTCTTTCTTATTAATGATTTTTTTTTTGTATTTTTTAGGTCATTTTCTTTATCCTTTAAACAGTTGACCCTTTTTCGGTGGTAGGATATGCTCTAGTAAGGATCTCCATTTTATCTTGTTATTTAGGTCTTTTTGTAAATTGTGCTATCTTGATATGATATAATTGTTCTATAGATTATACAATCATCAGCAAAAAACAAAACTTTCGTTCTTCTTGAGAAGTTGTTGGGTAAATCATTTATATAAATTGAAACGCTTTTTACACATTTCATTAACTTTTTCGAATTAAAGATAGGGTTATTTTACATTTTTATTAATACTCAAGAAAATTAAGAAGATTGTTTTGGTATAAAATATTAATTTAAAAAAAGGAAAGATGTTGCAAAGCTACGAATTATGCTCAGTAGTTATTTATTTTAAATAATAATAATAAATCTTAACTTATATATAGCAGTCACATCGACATCAACATTTTCCTATAAAATAATTTTCAAACAACTTCCATTCATTCAGCCTTTTATTCGGAAAAGAGTCCTTGAACATATGATGCCATCTTTACTTTTATAAAAAATTCTACTATGACTGCGTCCTTTGGTGGTTTACCTTTGTTATTTTTAACATAGTTTTCTTTGAAGGAAATTAATTTCTTAAAAATCTTTCCTGTTCATGAAAAGGGCAAACAAGGATGTAATTTCACTGATGACCAATCTTCCTTCCTTATCTATTTGTGTTAGGGATGTCGAGTTTTGACTAGTCCGTTGGTAAGTCTGTTTAAAGAAAAAGAAAGAAAGAGAAAAAAAGTAAATCATTGTGAGAAGATGGTTGGAGTTGTTTTTTTTTTAATTAGTTTTTTTTTCGGTGGTTATGTGCCGGATGACTAAGGGAACAAAAAGTAAAATTGTCCATTTATTGGAGTAGAAATAATTATATGCAGCTACCACATTACCAGCGTTTTGCTGCGGTAAATTATGATTTCATTTATCTTTGAGTTCTCACGTAATACAAATTTTAAAAAAAACATACTAAGTTCAATCTGAATCATGATGGACATACTAAATATATTAACATAAATGGTTTTTTTTGTCGGTCGTGGCCCCATGACAAACAAAATAAATGTTAAAAATCTTATATATCCGTGATCATATCAAGTTAGTAATTTAACAATTTTTTCGTCTGTTATTGGCACGGGTTCAAAACAGCGACCGTCAAAACAGCGACTTCAAATCAGTGACTGTGTCAAAACAGCGACCTTCATAACAGTAACTTCACCGCAAAGCTTTTCTGGTCCAACCTTAAACCTAATATAATGGTTCTAAACTGTTTGACACATAGACCCTTTTTCATGGTCTAAATTTATCCAAGGACCCCAAGTGAAAAGACTACATAAATGCATAGAAAAAAAACACATTAAAATTAGCAACATTTTGAAGAAGTATTTAATGAAAATTATATATTTTGATTTAAATAAAATTTAAACACAATTAATGACGTAGAGTAGCGTGTGCTGAATACATATGCACTTATTCATATTCAAAAAGATGGTAGATGAAATAAAAATGTATCAACAAAGAATCGAAAATAATATTTAAGTTTGACTTAGCTCCATAATATATAAGTGAATACAAAGGAAGATATAAAACAGAAAAGATGAAGGTTACTTAAATTATGTGACATTTATCTCATTTTTATAAAATATTTATTGAAAGCAAAAGATTTGTTTAACATAAAATTAAATAAATTCAAATAGGCTAAGTGCTTATTAAAAAGAAAAAAAAACTGCTCTGGGAAAATAAGCTTATATTAACAAAGAGTTAATACATTTTATTTGTCTTAGCTACATAATGCATAAATTAATTAAAACTACATCAACAGCCTGTTGTTTGCGAAAATGCCTAAGTACCTGTTATCCTTGTCAACGTCTAGCTAAGCACACCCGATCCGATGTAATCGGACAATAAAAGGTCACGTGGTCAGGTAAAGGTACGTAGATTCACTCTACCCCCAGTCATTTTATTTACACTTCCTATAAATCTCGCCAGCAAACGTTGACCTGTGGTCGTCGCTTAGTCTAGCCCTCGTAACATGTCCTGATGTAACATGGGCCAGCCAACGAACAGTTCCTGATCTCGGTAGACTTCAATCGATCTCTCCACCTTAATCAAAGCGGCGATGTAATGGGACAATAAAAATGCCACGTAGTCAGATAGTCATTTGTAAAGGTACATAAATTCATTCTGCCTCTCATTCCATTGTTTACCTTTCCCCATAACACTCGCCACAACCCTGGGTATACATTACACTAAAACATAAAATTCAATCTTCCCTCAAATCCCATGCCAAACATACTTAGAAAGGACCATCTTTATCATTGTTTTTTTTTTAAAATATTTTTTCCAGTGGTTTTATGCTTTTCATTGCAAAATCAATATCAATTAAAGAAATATTAAAAAACAAAACAATTTTTTTATATTGTCCCTTCTCTACAAAAAAAATCTGCATTATCACAGGCAAAAGCAGAAAGTCGCTATTTTGATACAGTCGCTGTTTTGAAGTCGCTGTTTTGACGGTCACTGTTTTGCCCGGTACCGGTTAACATCATGGAAGTTTACTCAATAACTTCTTTATGCTCAAGCTTTTATCTACACGGGACAAGAAAATTATTGATCATATAAGAAATACAAAAACTATATTATGGCCCCCGGCCTCCAGTAAGTGATAATTAAAATATTGTGTCTCCTGTTAACATCATGGTAATTTACTAAACAACTTTTAAATGTTTAATGATTATATCTTCATATAAAATTGACATTATTAATGTATCAATTTTTTTCCGAAAAAACTGCAATTAGGCCCCGGGCCCAAGGGGAGTGATAATTTAATTTTTATGACATCTTTTACCATTGTGGATGCGTATTCCTCATCTTCTCAAAGTAGCATGCTTCAACCTATATTGGGAACATAAGAATTAAAGATTTCAACATTTTTATGGCAAGGAAAAAAAATAAATGTGGGCCCCCGGCCCCCAGAAAGAGACATATAGGAATAGAAAAAAGTTTCTAACCCATTGTTTTAATTTAAGGCGAATAAGCATAGGGTACTGATGATAGATGAATTAAGGGAGGAAAGAGTTCGACAGTGGAAGTGGTAGAAGCATGAAATAGATTTGAGGCATTGACAGATAATGTGAGAAAAAGTGTGGCGATTTAAAATAGCATTTTAAACGTAACAAAATTAACTGGCTATATTGGGTTTTTCAGAAAATTAGATACAAGCGTTCTTAGAGGGAAAAGGCGATTGCAGATATAAGGTCGCCTTACTTAAGCGGCAACGTGGAAAATATGATGTTGAGAATTTTTTAGTCCAACTAAATGTGGTTAATGTGCAGAGGGCATGAAGTGATGACATCGTAGAAAAAGAGATTATAGTGACAGTTTTGAAAACGTGGGCTCATAGTAAAAACGGGGTGATCGGCTTGCCTTGGAAGTCACATCGGTGGAAACGAAGTCATAAGTAAAACGTGACGAAGTTGAGAGAATGAAAAAAAAATGAAAATGAATACATTGACTTGCCTCAAGTTAACAAAACAATGAGAGTAGATACTTCAAAGTTTTAACAAAAGGCGGGCATTTCTTTCCTCCAAATACTAGTACCCCAAGAACTGATAATGCTTGTCTTCTCAATGACCCGTGAAGGCACAACTGGTAGTCATTAGGGGGTTAGTAAAACGAAGCAAACATATGGGATTCACTTTTACTGGAAATCAATTTCAAAGAATGTAAAAAAAAATTAGATTGAGTAACATTTTCCAGCAAAAAGGCAAAGAGTGAATCATTTTCAAAATTTCCCGACCAACGAGTTTTCTATTGTTATATGCTTTCAAGAGAGTTGTCATAGATATTATAGGGCCTTTTGTTCCAGATATCAAATCAGGACATCGATATTTTTTAAACGCGTGTTCTCTAGGCTACCGTAAACCGGGAGGCCGTAAAGAGTTTCGATTCCTAGATGGTAGCAGAGGTAGTAGTTGGTTTGTAAACCAGAGCCCACAGCTTACCATGAGTGCAAGAATATCGTGTGTCGACAATAAGGCATCAAGAAACTCAAGGCCACTCCTTAAAACCAACCCATGTATTTGATTAGCGGAAAAAGTGCTCTATCTCTGACAAAACCACAGGAGGATTGGGATGCTAAATTATATATATATATATATATATTTTAATGTGATGATAACTAGTATTATTTGTTTTAAAATTAAATAAAATGTGGGTGTAGATAGTTTTATTGTTGAGTGTTGGTTTGTAGCAATTGAAAATATTTATATATTTCTAATACATATTGTTTTATGTCTTTCAAGAATGCATTATTATTGTACGCTTTAAAAATGATTTTTTCTTTAAGTCTTAAACCAACTTTTAAATGGGTAAACAATTTAGAACCACTTTAATTTTATTTTCTGAAAAAAAAAAAATTGGTAGTTATTTTAAATTTAATTTTTGTAATCACACATTTAATATATTTTATAAACAGATCAAGATATTATTTTTTAAATTTATTTTATACACTTATTATGTGGATAAT
>MUZC01004565.1:377462-393537 GCA_002072015.1 Radix auricularia | reverse complement strand
CCCACCATCAGTTTTTGTCTTAGACACCCCACCATCAGTTGATGGTAGTTTTTGTCCTAGACACCCCTCCATCAGTTGATGGTAGTTTTTGTCCTAGACACCCCACCATCAGTTGATGGTAGTTTTTGTCCTAGACACCCCACCATCAGTTGATGGTAGTTTTTGTCCTAGACACCCCACCATCAGTTTTTGTCTTAGATACCCCACCATCAGTTTTTGTCCTAGACACCCCACCATCAGTTTTTGTCCTAGACAGCCCACCATCAGTTTTTGTCCTAGATACCCAACCACCAGATGATGGTAGTTTTTGTCCAGATACCCCACCATCAGTTTTTGCCCTAGACACCCCACCATCAGTTGATGGTAGTTTTTGTCCAGATAACCCACCATCAGTTTTTTTCCCTAGACACCCCACCATCAGTTGATCACAGATGCACTTCTCATTTCCCTATAGTATAAAAAAAATGCTGCTGCTATTGGAGCATTTAAACAATTTCAAAGACTCCCAGGCAGTCTGCTCCACAAAACTTGAGTTATTCAGGGGGAAACCATTCTGAGCAAGAAGATGTCAATGATCTTTCTATACCCTCCAGGCCAGAAGATGTCAATGATCTTTCTATACCCTCTAGGACAGATGTTGTCAATGATCTTTCTATACCCTCTAGGACAGATGTTGTCAATGATCTTTCTTTATCCACTAGGCCAGAAGATGCCAATGATCTTTCTATACACTCAAGGACAGATGTCATCAATGATCTTTATATACCCTCTAGTAAGAAGATGTAAATGATCTTTCTATACCCACTATACCAGAAGATGTCAATGATCAGGGGGAAACCATTCTGAGCAAGAAGATGTCAATGATCTTTCTATACCCTCTAGGACAGATGTCGTCAATGATCTTTCTATATCCACTAGGACAGAAGATGCCAATGATCTTTCTATACACTCCAGGACATATGTCATCAATGATCTTTATATACCCACTAGACCAGAAGATGTCAATGATCTTTGTATACCCTCTAGTACAGAAGATGTCAATGATCTTTCTATATCCACTAGACCAGAAGATGCCAATGATCTTTCTATACACTCCATGACAGATGTCATCAATGATCTTTATATACCCTCTAGTAAGAAGATGTCAATGATCTTTCTATACCCACTAGACCAGAAGATGTCAATGATCAGGGGAAAACCATTCTGAGCAAGAAGATGTCAATGATCTTTCTATACCCTCTAGGACAGATGTCGTCAATGATCTTTATATATCCACTAGGCCAGAAGATGCCAATGATCTTTCTATACACTCCAGGACATATGTCATCAATGATCTTTATATACCCTCTAGTAAGAAGATGTCAATGATCTTTCTATACCCACTAGACCAGAAGATGTCAACGATCTTTGTATACCATCTAGTACAGAAGATGTCAATGATCTTTCTATATCCACTAGACCAGAAGATGCCAATGATCTTTCTATACACTTTAGGACATATGTCATCAATGATCTTTAAATACCCTCTAGTAAGAAGATATCAATGATCTTTATATATACTCTAGGACAGAAGATGTCAATGATCTTTCTATACCATCTAGTACAGAAGATGTCAATGATCTTTATATGCCATCTAGGACTGAAGATGTCAATGATCTTTCCAAACCCTCTAGGATAGAAGATGTCAATGATCTTTCTGCACCCTCCAAGTAAGAAGATGTCAATGATCTTTCTACACCCACAGACCAGAAGATGTCAATAATCTTTCTACACCCTCCATGCAAGAAGATGTCAATGATCTTTCTACACCCTCCAGACAAGAAGATGACAAATATCTTTCTATACCCACTAGGACAGAAGATGTCAATGATCTTTCTATTCCCTCTTGGACAGATGTCAATGATCTTTCTATACCCACCAGAACAGAAGTTGTCCATTATTTTTCTGTACTGTGAAAGATTGTTCACACACTTGTTAACTTATTCTTCAATCACTAAACTCCAAAGCAGAATGCAAAAATAATTATTTTTAATCACTGCTTCTATACTATCATTATTCCAACGAATACATGAATTTACACATCTCTCTAACACTTGTGTCTATCTCCCTATCCGTCCTACTTCCTAACTCCTCTTCTGTCCCACCGTGTGTGTCCGAGTCTAAGTCCCAGCGTCCATCTTATACCTGTCAGACTCCGCCCCAGCTCTCGCCGTTCGAAAGTCAAAATGTCAATCAATTGTACCTGTACCTAGATAAGACGGGGTGGGGTGGTTTTACGTAATCTATCACTGGTCACTAATCCCCTACCCGAGTCGCTCTGACTGACCATACATGACACCTGGGCAAGACGTATGGTCCGATCCATCTACCAAACCTTAATTACAGGTACATCCGCCCGTCACATTTGCCGTCCGGTCGTTGGACTAAACCTGCCAGACTTTTGGGCTCCTCAAGGCCATCAGCCAGACCCATCTCAAAGTTCGCCCGACCTAAATTCCCCACAGTACCCACCAGAACAGAAGTTGTCCATGATCTTTTGTTACCCCCCACCAAAACAAAAGTTGTCAATGATCTTTATATACCTACCAGGAGAGCATCTTTGCCTAATCCCTGTAGTAGCTGTGTCAAGGTCATAACTGCGGCCTTTCTGGGTTCCGGATCAACATCTGAGCTAATCACATCTTTACAGCATGTCACAATCTGAAATACAATGTCACAGAGAAGTCTTGAAATCAGAAATTTTCTTATGGCATGCATTGGTTAGAATTGAGGTTAAAATAAATTTCAGAAATGTTAGTATCTAATATATAAAGATGAAAGTTTGTCTGTTTGTTTGTTACCAATACAAATCCACACCGTTGGACCCAGGGTGGTGAAATTTCGCATGGAACCCCAATATGACCCGGAAAAGGTCATAGGCTATGTTTCAACCCCAGGTGACCACCCCTAGGGTCTGGGGGCCCATTAACTTGCTTTTTTCCTTATATGAGCTATATAAAACATGAAAATGACTAATTCTCTTATTTCGCGCGTGTGTGAATGCACAAAACTTTGGGTAGTTGTTAAGTATACTTCTACGATGGTAACAGGCGAAAACAATATTTAAATTATCACTTACTGGGGTCTGTGGGCCCAAATGTAGTTTTTTTATTATATTAAAAACTGACTCATCACTAACTAACCAACTGTCCGTGCATGACACTTTGGTAAATTGTTGAGTAGCCTCTCGGAACGATTATTAGCGTGTTTTTTTTAATAGAAATCACACTCATGGGGCCTGGGGGCCCAAAAACTATTTTTTAAATACTGAAAATCGCTACTTATCCACTTTCTCTTATAGATAGAAACATCAAACTTTGGGAAGTTGTTGAGTACACTCCCGCGATGATAAAATGTAAAACAACATTTAAAGTATCACTCATTGGGGGCCGGGACCCAAATGCATTTTTTCTGATAAAAAAACAGACTCGTCACTAATTCTCCAATTTTCCGTGTGGGTAGGAGCATGAAACTTTGCAAAGTTGTTGAATAGCCTTTTGTGACAGTAATTGAAGGGAAAAAAATAGATTAACACTCATGGGGGCCGGGGCCAAATTAAAGTTGTTTCCTTATATAATCTTTATAAAAGTTGAAAATCACTAATTCTCTCTATTTCCCGTGTAGGTAAAAACATGAACATTTGGTAGTTGTTCAGGACATTTCCACAATTGTAACAAGTGAAAACAATATTTAAATTCTGACTTACTAGAGGCTGGGGGGCCCAAATGTAATTTTTAAATATAAAAACTGACTCATCACTAATTCTCTGACCTCCCGTGTAGGTAGAAGCATGAAACTTTGCAAACTTGTTAAAAAGCCTATTGTGACAATAATTGGTGGGAAAAAAAATAAATTCACACTCAAAGGGGCCAGGGGGCCCCAAAATGTTTTTCTCCTTACATAGACTATATAAATATGAAAATCACTAATTCTCCAATTTTCCGTGCAGGAAGAAGCATGAAACTTTGCAAAGTTGGTGAGAAGCCTATTTTGACAATAATTGGTGGAAAAGAATTTTTAAATTCACACTAATGGTAGCCGGGGGCCCAAAAATGTTTTTTCCTTACATGGACTATATAAAATATAAAAATCCCTAATTTTCCTATTTCCCGCGTAGGCAAAAACATGAAACTTTAGGAAGTTGTGGAGTGCACTTCCACGATGGTAACAAATGAATATAATATTTAAATTATCACTTCCTGTGGGCCGAGGGCCCAAATAAGTTTTTTTTCCTTATATGAGATTTATAAAAACTGAAAATAAGTAATTGTCCTATTTCCCGAGTAGGTAAAAACATGAAAATTTGGGTAGTTGTTCATTACACTTCCACGATGGTAACAGGTGAAAACAATATTTAAATTCTCCTTTACTGGGGGCCGGGGGGGCCCAAATTTATTTTTTAAAAAATAAAAACTGACTCATCACTAATTCTCTGACTTCCTGTGTAGGTAAAAGCATGAAACTGCAAAGTTGTTGAATAGCCTATTATGACAATAATTGGCGGAAAATAATTTTTAATTTCACTTTAATGGGGGCCCAAGGGCCTCAAAATGTTTTTTCCTAACATGGACTATATAAAATATGAAAATCACTAATTATCCTATTTCCCGCTTAGGCAAAAGCATGAAACTTTGGGAAGTTTTTGAGTACACTTCCACGATGGTAACAAATTTATAATATTAAAATTATCACTTCCTGTGGGCCGTGAGCCCAAATAAGTTTTTTTTCCTTATATGAGATTGATAAAAACTGAAAATAAGAAATTATCCTATTTCCCGAGTAGGTAAAAACATGAAAATTTGGGAAGTTGTTCATTACACTTCCACGATGGTAACAGGTGAAAACAATATTTAAATTCTCCTTTATTGCAGGCGGGGGGCCCAAAAGTAGTTTTTTTCTTATATTAAAAATTTACTCATCCCTAATTCTTCAACTTTCCGTGAAGGTAGAAGCATGAAACTTTGATAAGTTGTTGAATAGCCTCTGCAACGAATATTGGAATTTTTTTCTAAAAAAAAAAAAGAATTTACTTTCATGTGGGTTTGGGGCCCAAAATTTTTTTTCCTATTACTGAAAATTGCTATTTTTCCATTTTCTCTTTTAGGTAGAAACTTGAAAATTTGGGAAGTTGTTGAGTACACTCCCGCAATGGTAACAGGCAGAGAATATTAAAAGTATCACTCACTAGAAGCCGGGGGCCCAAATGTATTTTTTCTGATATAAAAACAGACTCATCACTAATTTTCAAATTTCCCATGTAGTTAGAAGCATGAAACTTTAGGGAAACTGTTGAGTACACTCTCGCGCTGGTAACAAGAAAAAATATTTAAAGTGCCACTCACTAGGAGCCGGGGGCCCAATTTTGTTTTAAAAATAAAAAGTTAATCATCACAAATTCTCCAGCTTCCTGTGCAGACAGACGCATGAAATTTTGGGATGGTAGCAGGCAAACGTATCACTCCATTGTAGTTTTTTACATTATATTAGCTAAATTACAAAGTTAAAAAAACTTTGGATACTTTGTAAATGTATTTCTACAAAACTTGGAAGATAAAAACTTGATGGCCTATATTAAAATTCGTTAGGTCATTAAAATTTAATTTTTAAAAAAAATATTTTGTAGCCCTAGGCCCCTAATCTCTTTTTCGTTAACATTTAAGACATTTCAACCATTCGATTACACTCGATTTTTTAAAACAAAAAAATATAACTAACAATTATATTCATCATGATCCAAATTGAAATAAGCTGTTGTTTTGAAATATACATTCTACACCCAGAGGGACCCCAAACCTTATGTTTTTTTTTTTTAAAGAAGTGTTAATAGTAAGAACACCTTTTAAGGCTGGGGTCCCGTATGTCATTTTTTAACATTAGTTATATAAAAGATAATGTAAAAAGTGTCTGCTGATTAAATTGATAATTATTACCATATGTGCTTTGAACAAATAATAATAAAATTTCCAATGGGGTAATAACTTCTAACGTCTGTTACAAGACGATCTAGTTAATATATTTAGTATATCCATCATGATCCAGATAAAAATCAAAGGGGTTTTGAATTAGTGTTTACCGGTTCTAAACGCTAACTGAAATCTTATGTTACCGCTGCAAAGCTAGTTATTAATAATAATAAGGTAGTTTACAATATAAAATAGCATTATGAGGAAATGCTAAAAACCAAAAGAAAACATTTAATAGTGAGATACACCAGTTTAAATAAATTCCTAAGTGTTCATAAATTTCTTTTTTCTCTATTTAATATCGATTCTGTTTGTAAAAAAACTGAGTATATTTCAGTTTGATGTCCACTGATACACACAAAGTCAAAATTAACCACAAAACCTTTCGCTCAAAATAATTCACTTAATTATCCTCTTTAAGGGTGAAAGCTGTTCTTATGGTGACACCAACACTCACTTCATCATGAGAATATCAGAGAAGATGCTACAAGGCCATAAAGTTCTAGTGTAAGTACCTAAACAATCACTTCATCATGAGACTATCAAGAGGAGATGCTACGAGGCCATAAAGTTCTAGTGTAAGTACCTAAACACTCACTTCATCATGAGAATATCAGAGAAGATGATACAATGCCATAAAGTTCTAGTATAAGTACCTCAAATAATACAGGGCCGACAGAATATTTTAACAGCTTGCAGATCTCAGCGAGGCCAGACAAACTACTGGCTCTAACCAGGGGGTCAGTGTGACGACAACCCACCAGGATAGCAGGCAGCAGCAAATGACGATAATGAGGCGTCAACTCTCCTAATTCAAAATAATTTTTAAACAATTTTATTACCACTATTATCATAAAATCTTTTTTTTTAAATATAACGTTTAAATTTTATAAAACACAATAGTAAACGTAATTTTTTTTTTAATTTCAAGTACAGAAAATTGTTAAAAGTATAAATTCTATAATTCTACAAATACACATTATGAAAATGTTGCCTATACAAGTATTTGAAACTTTATCAAGTCACTGCAAAATTGAAACGTTCTTGGTTCAATACATGTAAATAATAATATAAAATAAATAAATATCCCTTAGAGACCACGAAGGTCCATGGGAGCAAGTGAAGTAGCGTTCACAAGTTTCATTGACCACTAACGAGCATGGGATTGTGTGGTTAGCACAATGCCCCTGGGGCCTTGCCAGATCCGCGGTTTCGAACCCGCGACATGGGTTCTTGCTGCGGTTCGGTAGTCCAGCTGGCTACAACGTAGACCACCGCGCCCCCAATACATGTAAACTACAAGAATGTCACAAGGCTGTTACTTCCCTTTATGTAAATTACAAGACTGATATAGTTGAAAACATAAGTCATTGCATTTACCCAAAATTGGAATAAAACAAAGTCAATTCTTTGGTGACTAACCTTCCCTCAATTGTAGAGTCAACTCTTTGGTGACTAACTTTCCCTCAATTGTAGTGTCAACTCTACTGTGACTAACTTTCCCCCAATTGTAGTGTCAACTCTATTGTGACTAACTTTCCCCCAATTGTAGTGTCAACTTCTTGGTGACTAACTTTCCCCCAATTGTAGTGTCAACTCTACCGTGACTAACTTTCCCCCAATTGTAGTGTCAACTCTTTGGTGACTAACTTTTAAATGTTGAGCTCTGTATGAGACTGAGACATGACAACTTGAATAGAAAGAAGAGAATAAATGAACCTAATTGTTTGGTTGCCTTGACAACTGCCTCTCCCACTTTCAAAGTTGTTTCTTGGGACTTCAAGCTGGGATCTTTCAAACACTGAGCCTTAAACTCTGCTGTCAGACATGGCACGACAAGGTTTGGGTTCAGATCACTCAAGGCCGCCAGACCATTAACAGCGGCCAGGTAAACATAGGAATCTGTATGTGTCATATTTTCTAGGAACACCTGGGGGCAGAAAAAAAAAATATCTACATAGCAATTTACTCAAAACTTCAGTTTCATTTTTTTTTGTCAGTGAAATATATAAAAGTTTATGAAAGTGAAATAAAATAATTGAAAGCACTGACTGACCTTTAGCAACATTTCAGATTTGTTAACAATATCAGGCTCCCTGTCCCCCACCAACCTGGCAAGGCTAATGAGACCGTGACCTCTGACAGGCAACAGGGGGTCACAGAGGTCATGCAGAGCCTGCTGAATCTTGGCGTCAGATTTACCTGGAGCAGATCCATCAACTATCAACAGTTAGGTCAAAATGGGATGGCTAAACTGTCGTGAGGATGTTTGTTAACTGTGAGGTCAAAATGGGGTGACTAAACTGTCATGAGAATTTTTGTTAACTGTTAGGTCAAAATGGGATGGCTAAACTGTAACATTCAAGATTCATAACAAAATTTGCTGCAAAACATTTTATTGACATTCAGAAATCAGTCAAAACTGATGAAATGGCACCATTTCTAAAACGCTGATTTGATAGTTATTTCTTGTTAGCCCAGCTGTTTGCTATTGAGTACTGCACGTTATTAGTTCTCAAATTATTATCACTACAACATGATTCTATGCCACACACAGTTCATGGGTTAATGTTTTGGGTTTTTTATTTGTAGTGATTGTAAAAAAAATGTTTGTTGCAGAGTATTTGCCTAAGGTATAAATGGTTAAACAATGATGATTTCTTATTAGGTAATGTTAGAGTAATATTAGGATTGATTTTAAAATCTTACTGGTCAGGAGATTCCTTCTGACAATTTTCACTTGTCTAATAGAGATTTGGGCACAGCTGCCTGCTACAGAACAGGGTGAAACTGCTCCAGGGCAGGGTGACACTGTGCCAGGGCAGGGTGACACTGCGCCAGGACAGGCTGACACTGTTCCAGGAGGGCAGGGTGACACTGCGCCAGGACAGGCTGACACTGCATCAGGGCAGGCTGACACTGTGACAGGGCAGGGTGACACTGTGCCAGGGCAGGCGGACACTACTGCAGGGCAGGGTGACACTGTGCCAGGGCAGTCTGACACTGTGCCAGGGCAGTCTGACACTGTGCCAGGGCAGGCTGACACTAATGCAGAGCAGGGTGACCCTGTGCCAGGGCAGGGTGACACTGCGCCAGGGCAGGCTGACACTGCGCCAGGACAGGCTGACACTGCGCCAGCAGGGCAGGGTGACACTGCGCCAGCAGGGCAGGGTGTCACTGCTTCAGGGCAGGGTGACACTGTGCCAGGGCAGGCTGACACTGCGCCAGCAGGGCAGGGTGACACTGCACCAGGACAGAATGACACTGTGCCAGGACAGGCTGACACTGTGCAAGGGCAGTCTGACACTACTGCAGGGCAGTCTGACACTGTGCCAGGGCAGGCAGACACTACTGCAGGGCAGGGTAACACTACTGCAGGGCAGGGTGACACTGTGCCAGGGCAGTCTGACACTGTGCCAGGGCAGGGTGACCCTGTGCCAGGGCAGTCTGACACTGTACCAGGGCAGGCTGACACTGTGCCAGGGCAGGCTGACACTAATGCAGGGCAGGGTGACCCTGTGCCAGGGCAGTCTGACACTGCGCCAGGGCAGGCTGACACTGCTCCAGGGCAGGGTGACACTGCGCAGGGCAGACTGACATGCACCAAGTTAACTAAAGAAGGATATAGCTAAAGCCACCTCAATAAGTTTCCTGCTAGTACTGACAACAAATATCAAGACTTACCAGGCTCCAGGTTTGGGGCACTGTCATCAAAACTTGTCTCACTAAGAACTTGTATTAAAGGATTTGATTCTTTTGGTTTCTGGTGGTTGTCTGACCTGACTGTGGGAGCCTTGAATTTATGAGAAACAAAATCATACAGAAAGTTTACATACCAATGAGGCAATCTACTATATTCATAGGGATCTTACTCGTTTTTTAATGATTGTACTAAGGGATGTAAGGCACCTACAGCGCCCACTTTTTTCAAAAGCCCAAGCAACTTATCCTTAATTAAAAAAAAAAAAATATTAAACTTCCTGAGATGTACACAAAGTATTTTATAATTATAAATCCTCAAATCCTCTTTTCATATCATTTCCCTTTTCCTAATTAATATATAAACTAAAACAATGACCTCGTATAATATTTTTTTTACGGCGATAAACACCACACGCTTTTTAACAGCAATGGGCGGTTGTACTATTTCAAAAATAACCTTTAATTTATAATTATTTTGCACACCTCGTATTTAAATAAAAGCTAAAAAAAAATGTTTTGGAGTGTTTTTTAAAAATTGTTAATAAGACTTGTCTTAACAACCTCAACATCCTGAAATCTATCAACTATACCTGCTTCTTGTCTCTCGGTTTGAGATCTGACCACACAAGACCTCGAGTAGCCACCGCAATCTTCAGATCCTCTGCCATCTCCTGGACTGTGGGGTCTGTCATCTCACTTTCAGCCACAGCTGTCAGCAGGGGAAGTAATTCATCCAAAAGTTTCTTATCTTGATCTGTCAGCTGATTTGAAGAAAGTTATAGTTCCTAAGTTTGTAGGGTTTTTTTGCTGCAAGTCCAATACTGATCATTGTTTACTCTAATCAGGTAAATAGAAACACTCTATCATAGTTTACTCTAATCAGGTAAATAGAAACACTCTATCATAGTTTACTCAAATCAGGTAAATAGAAACACTCTATCATAGTTTACTCTAATCAGGTAAATAGAAACACTCTATCATAGTTTACTCTAATCAGGTAAATAGAAACACTCTATCACTGTTTACTCTAATCAGGTAAATAGAAACACTCTATCACTGTTTACTCTAATCACGTAAATAGAAACACTCTATCACTGTTTACTCTAATCAGGCAAATCATTTCCAAAAATATTTAATCGACTTACCTGCACAGCACCTCCCAAAACAGCAGTCAGTAACCCCATCGCCATGGAAACAGTTTCCCATTCAAAGAGCTTTGTGTGTTCATCATCAACTTGTTGGAAAATTTTGATGCATCTATTTAAAGTAGCCTGAATTATCAAATAAAATAAAGTCGTACACCTTGAAAATAAATAATTACTGACTATAAGATGCACTTTTTTTATTCCAAAATTTTTTCTTCAAAATTCATCTGTATCTTATACTCCTTATTGATAATAACATTTTTGTTTATGTCCTTAAAAAGTAATGTACGTCTTAAAAATATGGTAATAATTCTTTAACACTTAAATAAAAGGTTGAAGATTTGAATATAATCATAAAATGTGTCTTTAAGTCAATAAAATTAAATATCAATGCAAATAGAGCACTAGGACAAAAATCAAAAGCTTTCACCTTCGTATGACACACACTGACAGCTCATACTCATGTAAATGGAGCACTATGACAAAAATCAAAAGCTTTCACCTTCGTATGAAACATACTGACAGCTCATACTCATGTAAATAGAGCACAATGATAAAAATCAAAAGCTTTCACCTTCGTAAAACACATACTGACAGCTCATACACATATAAATATAGCACAATGACAAAAATCAAAAGCTTTAACCTTCGTATAATACATACTGACAGCTGATACTCATGTAAATAGAGCACTGTGACAAAAATCAAAGCTTTCACCTTTGTAAAGGCCAACACATGCTGACTGCTTTGAATGACTTTTTCTCCAAACTGTTCACCCATTGAGGCTAACAGACTGACATATGAAACTTTAGTTTTTAATTCAGCAATTTTGTGGTTTCGATGCTGGGGGGATAGCAGATGTCCTGGCAACTGAACATCATAGTTCTCTGTTTCTGTGGTAACCATATCTGTGAGTTTCTAAAACACAAAAAATCAATGCGTTATTCTACATGATTGTATTAGGAAGTAAATATGACTTTGAAAATCTATAAATAATGTACTGGTAGCAAGGTTTGAATTAATGTACTATTATAGAGTAAGGCATTTATTTATAATAGAATATTTATCATATAATAACTGCATCTCTTTTGTTATATTACTATTAGAGAGTTTTCAATCCTGTGTTATATTACTACTAGAGAGTTTTCAATATTTTGTTATATTACTATTAGAGAGTTTTCAATCTTTTGTTATATTACTATGATAGAGTTTTCAATCTTTTGTTAAATTACTATTAGAGAGTTTTCAATCTTTTGTAATATTGCTATTAGAGAGTTTTCAATCTTTTATTATATTATTATTAGAGAGTTTTCAATCTTTTGTTATATTACTACTTGAGATTTTTGGTCAAAGTGGTTTTAATAAAAGTATCGGTAGAGTAAATACTTCATTACCTCCAAAAGATTTAGAAACAGTTGTGACAATAAAACATCTGAGTTGACATCTGTCAAAATAGCCATAGTGGCATCCACTGGCTTTGTCCACGAATCCGTGTCCAATCTGATGAATAAAACAATGTGTAATGTTGAGAGAACGGCTCAGGGAAAAATGTGTTATTTCTGTAGGGTTCTGTGACAAAGTAACTGATAACCTCTTTCAACTAGGAAATATGAGCTTTAACTGATGCCACCATGGGGAAATAAGGAAGTAGGGGTAATGTAAGTGATCCAAAAAAAATGCTTGTGACCCCCATGTAGTGGCTGTGGCGGACTCGCTGTCTAGGGGGATTTTTAGGTCCACCCTTTTGACCACAGATATAACATCAGGCGTGCAGTACAGTTGTAAAAAAAGCAGTCACGAGACTTGAACTCAACAGAGTAAATGACGTTTATTTACACCATATATAGACATATGTATATCCATAGCAATATAGTGTAGCAGCTATCAAAGAATACGTTCACTGTGTTTGTCTCTCTCTCAACATATCGACAAAAACATGACCGTCCTGGTCCACGCTAAAAAAAATGTTCTCTGTCCTTACTCGTCCCTCTGCCTGCTTATATCACACACTCTCCACATTGCCCCTCTCACCTGACATCTCTACACACTCCCATGTGAACACCCGGTGAGCGAGTATTCAAGTCCACGGGTGTTCACGCTTTGTTTATCATTCACCCTACGTTTTCGCTCAGTCATTCTCACACCATAACATCTAACCGTGACAGTGGCAAGTGATCCCAAATGATGGCAAGTGATCCAAATGTTGTGGCAAAGATCCCAAATAATGACCCCCATGTATTTGAAAGTGATCCCAAATAATTGCATGTAAACCCCATGTATTGGCATGTGACCCCAATGAACTGGCAAGTGATCCCAAATAATTGCATGTGACCCCCATGTATTGGCATGTGACCCCCATGAAGTGGCAAGTGATTCCAAATAATGGCATGTGACCCCCATGTAGTGGCAAGTGATCCCAAATAAACGCATGTGACCCCAAAGTGGTGACCTGTGACCTCCATGTAGTGGCATGTGACCCCCATGTAGTGGCAACTAACCCCCATTTAATGGCATTGTGACCCCAAAAGATCCCCAACTTACACTGCCTCTGTTCTGTCAGCCACTGCCTGAGCTCCACCATTCCCTCCCCACACCAGCTTTACCCTGCTGTCTAAGGATGACAGTGGTGATGGCTGTGGTCCACTAGCATCTAAAGATGAGAGAGGTGATGATGGCTGTGGTCCACCAGGATGGGACAAGAGGGCCAACACGCAGGTCACAGCCTCAATGACATCACAATGGCTAAGATACATTTTAATCAGGTCTAGACATAAAGTTCTGAAACAAAGATTACAACAAGAATTAGCAACACACAAAAAAAGTTTTTTTAATTAAAAAAAGATAAAACAAGAAAGAGACTATGTAAACAACCAAAAATTACATTTGTACTGAGACTGAGCATAGGGAGAGGACCCATCTTTCTTGCCCAACAACCACAACAAAGCGTATTCTTCCGCCACGCTCCCTAAACATTTTTAAAAAATGAAATAAAATATACTTTTGCTAAAAAAAAACAAAAACTGTTAATGACATAAAAAAGTATTTAAAATGAAAAACAATTCCTTAACACATAAAAAAAAAAAATTCAAAGAAATAAACAATTGAAAAAAAGATGGAATGAATCGTAAATTATTATTATTTATTTTTATAGGGCCGCATTCATAACCACGAAAGTCAGGACCGGCATAAACCGAGAACTCTCTGTATCAACTGCTTCTGGACTAGTCACTCTCAAGAAATCACATCATTAACTCCAGATCTTTGATACCTGCTACTACTGGATATTGATTTCAATACCCTTGACACCTCCCAACTCACTCACACTTTGTTACAAAAATTGACATTGATAACTAAGGTTATTAAGACCGCTCGTTTTTAAGAACAAAATCGAATTTGAGGACCAGTAAACTGTCTAGTACTGCTACTAGTCGGCCTATCTTTCCTCTTGTAATATTAAAAGTAACACTCGCGGCCTTGACAGATATTCACATTTTGTTACTTCGGGCCTATGCTTCAGCAACTAAAATTTGTTATTTAAAATCGTTCACTAGTCAAACTCCAAAAACAATGACGTGTATTTTTATATTATTTATAGATCAGAATATTGAGAAAACACTTTCTTTGATGTGACCGTTGCTCACATATTGGCTCTGGCATTCTGTTGTAGCACAACAAAAAATTAACTCCGAGTAAAAGCTAAAACCGAACAAATAAAGTTATGGTTAACCGGTCGTGATTAAACGGGATCAGTCCAAATCTGAGGACCGGTTAACCGCTAACAACCTTATTCATAACATTGATACCCAAACCCTCGGCACAAGTTAGTGTGAAGCTGGAGATGTACCTGAAACTCAAGATCAGCCAACCAAACTGAGAACTACAAATTTGCCAAATGGGTGGGAAATGATCCTACCTGGTATTGGAGGCACTGGTCATAGTGAAGACGAAGACATCAAACAGGATGCCAACAATGGGCTCTAGAGT
Source organism: Radix auricularia (assembly GCA_002072015.1). Taxonomy (NCBI): domain Eukaryota; kingdom Metazoa; phylum Mollusca; class Gastropoda; family Lymnaeidae; genus Radix; species Radix auricularia. The sequence goes on along the minus strand of MUZC01004565.1, from coordinate 378,704 downwards.
GGACAAGATGATGGACTGTGGTTCTTGACCCAAGACATAAAGCTAGGGGAACAGACACAGTTATGGAAAAATTATTTTATTTTACTTAAAGAAAGAGGTCATTGTTAAAACAATCAAATAATCTCATTTCTTCATCACTGTCAAAAAGTATATCAATATTTGTGAAAATAAATGATTACCATACATTTTTAGGGAATATTGATTTTATTTTAAGAACATGTGAATGTAATCAAAGGCGAGCAAGAATGCATTAATATTGACTGATGCGTTAAAGAAGAATGCCTAAATATTGTCTAGTTAGTTAATAAGGCAAGGACCTACTCTGTGCAAGCATTCTAGTCCCAGACTAACAAACAATGCCTAAATATTGCCTAATTAGTTAATAAAACAAGGACATACCCTGTGTAGGCATTCTAGGCAGGAGGTCAACACATGTTCTGTTAAAATGACATCTCCCTGGGAACACTGAACTGCAGAACAAAATGAAATTCTTTGCCTAATTAAATTCAAGAGCAGTGATTGTGGCTGATAGCAGTTACTTAATTGTACCAATATATCCCTAAGCTTTGGTGCATTTGTCATTAAATACATTAACTCTTTCTAACCCTAAGCTTTGGTGCAATAATCATTAAATACATTAATTTTTTTTCTTTCCTATTTTGTTAAAAATATTAAATCTGACAGAGAACAAATCCTTTATATTTATATGCCACTAATGTGCAAGATTTAACTATGACACCACCTATTTACCATCAGTAAAGATAATAAATGACGGTGTTGAATGAGTGCAGCACTATCTCCATCATCACAAAGAACGAGTTGCACAAATTAGTTGAAGTGGCTCTTTATTTAATACTTCAAATACAATGGATTGATTGCATTTTGACAGATCAACAGTTGGATGTTAAAAAAGAACAATTGTTACATTCTGAAATGAATTGTCTCGGTTTCATTGAATTCAATGCTTAGTATTGCGGACGTTTCAGGTTATCACCAAGTTCTTGCACAAATTAAGTTCGTAACCTAAGGCACAACTGTATCTACTTTGAAATAAAACAATATGGAGGCTAATCTTTCATTTATTTTTTTTTAGGTAAATAGTTTTTATTTATTTATTTGTTCATATTTTTTTACATACATGTTTTTTATATATATCTTTTATATTCATAAATTTGATATATATTTTTATATTCATATTATATATATATTTTTATATATATATTAGGGCTGGTCGGGCTGGTA
>MUZC01004565.1:345855-377411 GCA_002072015.1 Radix auricularia | reverse complement strand
TATATTTTTTTTATTATTCTATATTTATATACTAGTTCTATGGCCCGTTCGCTCATAAGCAGAAGAGAATATTATAAAAAATGTGTAACCCGCTCATAAGCCCACCCCCAAAAATAATAGGACAGCGTAAACAAAACAATACACATTTTTTTTTAAAGTACAAGCTAAATCTGTCATTCTTTAGTATTAACTCTCAAAAGCGCATACATTAAAATTGACAACAAAATGTGTAAAACAATTTATTAAAACATTCACAAAAATAAATAAAATGAATAATTAATAAGAAAAGCACAGATGTTTAATAATATTTTATAGCTTCTGGTAGAGCAGTCGAATCTTGAAAAAATGTAGATAAGGACCTTGATCATCTACAATAACAACACCAATGTTCAATGTTCATGCAGAAACCACTTATGACCCGCTTGTAAGCCGACCCCCCAACTTTTGCAATTAGATTTTGTCAAAAAAAAGTTGGCTTTAGAACGAGTATCTTTATATATAATTCTTCTAAACTAGGGATGTGCAAATGAGCATGACAAATGACCCCCGCTTGGGTCGAAAGATCACAGTGGGCAAGCGGAGTGGGATGAAAAGAAAAAAAAGGGTGAGGGGTTGGTGGCAACAACGCTCTTAGCGTTCACTTGCGTTGTTCCATCACAGAAAAACATATGATTCGTAGTGTAGTGGTTATGACGTCCACCTTTCACGCGGAAAGTCCTGCTTTCAAGATCCAGACAGAACTTTGTTTTTTTTTTAAATTAAACTTTTTTTTTTTGCCTGTTCTTTTCCCCATTGTTTTTAACATGACTAACCCTAAATCAGTTAATTGTTGGCAAGATATGGTAGTAAAGGGTTTGGGCAGTAACAACAACCGCTGTGCACATATCTCCACGTTCACTCCATTTTTAAAAAATTGTTTCGTGCTGTTATTTGTGTTTGTTCTCTCAACCCCCCCCCCTTCTTTGAACTACCGATGATGAGCAAGTCTGTGGCGTATGCTGGGTCATATCTTGCATAAAATAAAGTATTTATTAATTTTTATATTTCATATTTTTCTCTTTTGAGTTAACAGTTTTTACTTATCCATTCAACTTTTCATTTTTTAAATATCTTTTTGCATTGTACAACTATTTGAATGATTCTCACCATTTGGTTGTGTCAGACTGAGAAGAGGTGACTGTAAATGTGCCAGGCAGGTGGAGTGGACCAAATGTGGCTGTTGGGTGTACAACTATTTGAATGATTCTCACCATTTGGTTGTGTCAGACTGAGAAGAGGTGACTGTAAATGTGCCAGGCATGTGGAGAGGACCAAATGTGGCTGTTGGGTGTACAACTGCAATACTGTGGCACCTACAGCCCTGATCACCAATGGTTGATCCTGCACCTTTGGCCACTGAAGGAGTTCTGTTAGCTGAGAAAACAATGATGAAATCAAATCAATACCAGGTCATTTCCAAGTTAGGATAATGCCATCCAGTGTGAATTGTGCCTTCTTCATATACTTTTGATAAATATATAAAGTTGAAAGGCTGTAGTGAATTTTTTACAGTTTTTTCCCAGGGTTTAAAAGATGACACGTCTCTACTCATCTTGAAACTTCAAAACTGTTGAGTTAATAATTATTTCAAATTTAACGTTACAGAAACAGAATTTGGGTAATTAGAACTAACGTGATTTGCAGAATTTTTATATCAAAATAAATCTTAATTATTGTCAAACTTGTCCTTTTCCCCTTTTTAAGATTGATTTTCTTTTAAAAACTTGTTAACATTTATGATAATGTTATAAATTAATCATTTAATGATTTTTATTTTAATTCAGAACTGTTTTTAATGCTGATGAAGAGTGCTTGAAATATATTTTATAATAATATTTTATTCTGCATATGTTACTAACATTTGACTAATGCCTCTAATGGCATCTGATATTTGAGACACCAAATTTTACCTGTAAGCAATTTTATGTTGGGCTAAATAAAATAGTGGCACAAGTTTGACTTTGGGACAAAATTTAAATATAAAATTTTTAAATTTAAGCTTTCTACTCTGATTTTAGCCAATAAAAACTACAAAAGCATTCCTCTCAACCTAAATTAAATAAAAATCATTAAAAGTGTTTCAACCTGCTTTGTAACTGAGGTATAGAACTGTACTGTGTTATTTGGCATCAAGGGACTCTTTGATATGATCTGTGCCACAGCTTGACATCTTTGCCAATCCTGAGAACTGATACTTGAAGGGGATGCAACTGGATAGTGTATCAATAAAATGTCAATGAATTCACTGAATAAAGGGTGTACAGGGAGACCTTGGGTTACGCCGGTCCCAACTTAGGCTGTTTTGTCGTTACAAAAGCGCCCCCATAAAAAAATAAAAATATTATTTGCATCAATTGGCCTTTGTGTGTGTGTGTTTTTTTTTTTCTAAACTTTTTTTAATGTGGTAAGGAATTGTTATCTCTTTTGAAAATACTTTTTTATGTCATTAACTGGTTTTTTTATATTTTGAATGTGCGGCTGATGAAATACGCATTGTTTTTGTTGGGTGGAGAAGACGCTCAGTCTGAGTACTAGTGATGGGATGATACCAACATTTTTAAAGATTCCGATTCTACCTAATTATCCCGATTCCTGATACGATTGCGATTCTGATTCCTGGCCATTATCACATATATGTGCTCAGATATGGACATATTTAATCAATATAAAAGTTGAAAATTGATTAGAAAAGTTTATTAATTTGCTTTTGAGCTTTACAATATACCAAATAACAATGTATTTGAAAGGTTTTATATAAACACATCTATCAATAATTCAATTTTAATAAACAAAGATGTAGTATTGAGTTCAAAATAATATAAATAATTCCATTTTAATAAGAAAAACTTAATTCAGTTCAATCAGTTGATAGTAAGAAGAGTAAGCATTTAATCATAGTCAAATTGAAACACTCACAAAATATAGTGCAAAAACATAAGAATCTCTCAAGTTGTTGGTTCTAAACGGTTTCTCTTTTGCGAGTATATACTTCCACCTACACTAAAAATTCTCTCGCTCTCTACTGAAGGTGGAGCACATAAATACTTTCTTGAGAGGCGAAGCTAACTTGAAAGTCTCAGTTCTTCTTTGTTTGCTTTCCACCAGCTAAAAAGATTCTCATTGTTTGCAATCAGTTTAAATGTTAGATACCTTGATATTTCTGTTCTAATTTTTATACTTACTGCTGAGAGTAACTCGTGCAAGTTAATCAGTTAAGAGTCGTTTTGGTATCGGAATTGGGTCTGAATTAATCAGCTCCGACACCAATCCCGATTATATTGAAAAATTATGATATTCTGATACGAATTCAATTAATTGTCCCATCACTACTCAGTACATACGCCATTTTGGTTGTTTACACCGCCTCTCTGTCATGTGTTATAGTGGTTAGGAATTGTTTTTACCTCTTTTGAAATAACTTTTTACGTCATTAACTATTACATCTTTTATAGCTCTGTATGTACATTACTTAACAATATTTTTTTAATGCTCCGACTTACACTAAAATTAAAATTACGACGATTATTACGAACGGGTCAATGTCATAACATGAGGACCTCCTGTACAGAGAATACTTGAAAAATAAATGATTTTTTTCAATAAAGGTGTTAAGTCAATAATTAACATTTTTCAGAAATAATTTTTTTAAATAATAAAATGTTTACGTACCTCCAATAAAAGAACAAATAAAATTGTGCACACCAGAAGACAACATGAGGACATCTCTCAATAAACAAGCAATAGTCTTTCTGAACCATGGCGGTGTTTTTGCTGTGTTTCCTACCTACAAAGAAAATGTCAATTAAAGTCAAAAGATTAACATTGTCACTAAAATGTATTAAATTTGTTTTTTAATTTGAGTTTTGAAGGGGAGAAAAAAATTATAGATGTATCTCCTAATTAAGGTTGTTAATGATAAAGCGGTCCTCAGATCAGGACCAGTCCCGTTTAATCAGGACCAGTTAACCACAAATTCAATTAGCTACTGTAAGCTCATTACCCGGACTTCGTTTTTGTTGTGTTTGGGTTTAGATGCAGGGGAGCATACAAGACTAACAGACTAATGCGAGCGACTGTGACATAAAATTGCTTTCTCCATATTTCAAAATATTGCTGCTTAGTGAAGTACCTATATTACAAGAGTCATTTGGTAGACAGAAAGATACCGGGCGATTAATCGATCCTCAAATTCAAGTTCGGTCTTTTACTAACAGTTTTCAAAGACACTTAAAATTACATGGATATAAAATTTGATGTTTTCTAAATATTTATTTCGTGTGAGTTGGAAAAGGAGCACAGCGCATTAGAGCTGAATACAAGGGAGCGGTGACGTCACATGTTCTTAGGAGTCACCATTAGACAGTGTGAGGGGAAAAATTGATGCTGTACACACTCTCTTTGTTGGTTCTCAAAAAAATTAAGGAAAAATACGGACTCGGGCAGTAAAACTTTCTTTTTAAAAATCCCTTGTATTAACTTCACCGTCGCCTCTCTCTTGATCTGTCTGTCAGGCCGGCGGTAAAACAAAAGTAAAAAAATGACCCATTCCCGTGATGCTATCGAGCTGAAATTTTGCACATATACTCGTGTCACATTACAAAGCATGGTATCAACATTTCAGATCGATCAAATGTACCGTAGTAAAATTAATGCACTTTTAGTTTATCTCTATGAAGCTCAATGTCTGCAGTCAGCTATTGTTCACCTCCACGTGTTCTGGAATTCAGTCGACAGCCCCCCCCCCAATTTTACAGCCAGGGGAGTTCAGTCACGTTCAGTCTGTAAATGTTAGTCGCGCTGTGCATATTAGTTGAATATAATCAATACTTTTAGTTCTGTCTCATCCTGGGGAAGGGGCTTACCTCTACGTGGTCCCCGGGATGAGTAAGGTACGCGAAACCCGAAACTAAAAGTCCCGACCAGGAAGGTCGAAGTCCGGTTAGGGCTAGCTAGGAAGTTAGACAGATGATTACAGCCGCCGTACGGAACATAGACAGAGGCGACCATGGTGGAGATCGCCTCTGTCGATGATGAAAACCATTGTGCCCGTTGAGGGTCGGGTCATCCGAGGCGGCCGTTTTGTCCCCCTTTCAAGGTAGAATCAGTGAACGGCACTGTTTAGGGCCAGTAAAATACTAGAAATTGTGCAGTGAAGAACTTTGGTCGGACGTCAGCTCTGAGGAAACCTTCCCGACAAGGGGTGCCCTTACCCAACACTATGTGGTTGGTTCTGCAGTTGCCTGCACCCCCGGGAGGGTTACAATGATGATCCCCCCTATCTTGCGACAGTCCTAGGTAGATAGATCCGTTTCATGCGCTGTGGTGGCACCGCAGTTACGGCGGGTCGAATTAGGTAAATCCACATCCTCCTTAGGGAGGAAACCCCATTGAGAGGCAGGACGGTGAGCCTCGAGCAAACTTAACCCTGCCCAGACAGCCCCCTCCTAGAGGGGACCGTGTTGGGGGTGCCCTTGTCAACTACGCCTCTTGGTGGAGAGGTGGGAGTTTGCCAAGAGATTCCCCAGGGGGACCTATAAGAGTTTTAGTAACCTAGGGCCTTTGACACCATCTCAAATGTCACATATTAAGATCTGTCTCATATATAAGGTATTTATTGTCAAAAACTTTATTTTTACAGTGTGTTTTTATTGAAGGGTTAACCAGTCCTCACAAACGAACTGACTTGACGACAATTGATAAAGTTGTTTTAATACTTTTAATACATAAAATTAAATATTAAAATTAAGGTTTATTTCTTTGTTAGAAAGATTTTTTTGGTTTCAATTAATTGATTTTTTTTAATTCGCTGTTTTGAAGGTAGCGCAGCAGAGGTGAACACTAGCGTCTGTACATAATAGGCGCTGGGATGTCAAATCAAACAACGCGGGGCGATGCTTTCAGTTGTTGGTTCACAAAACATAGTAAAACTTGGGACCAATGTTTAACCTGTCTTTTTTTTTTAAACAGTTAACTGGTCCTCAAAAACGAGCGGTCTTAACAATTTTACTTCTTATCTGTTGAAAAAACATCTTTTTAATGCCAAGAACCTTTTGGGACAATCATAAGAATGCAGGACTAAACACAAACCATACACAAATGTAGGACGCAATAATCTTCTGTATAAAAAGCATCTGTAACAGATAAGATACATAGATAGCTGAACAATTTTATCAACAAAACCAAATTTATGTGGAAAGTGTAATCCAATGTTTGAAATCTAATTAAAGATTTTCTTTTTAATTGCTTTTCAGCAGGCTGGTGCTGAAATTTATTTTGTTCAATTTGACATTTGTCTACACGTAAACCTAATTGTTTGGCTACATAAAGCCCTAATCTATTCTTCTGCATGAAATTTTTTTTTTAATATTATTAAAAGAAAAGGGAAAATTAATTTCTACTTAATATTGCTTGTCTGATAAGAGACTCATACAGATAAGACTTTTATCAGCTCACCTTGCCAATACTGGAAAGCATCAAAATAGCTTTTATGACTGAAGGAGTATTGGATGATCTGACAGTGTTATCAATGGCAATGTTTGCATAATTAATCACAGAATGTAGAGTCCATGGTCTTTGGTTGGGATCGAGATATTTTTGCCAAGAAATCTTTGAATTATAAACATATGTCTCTTCGGTTGTTAGTGTCTTGAAAGTTTCACAAACCTGGGAAGGGGTTTTTCCATGGACTTCTAATTGTTGTGGCAGATTTTGATTGTTAACAGAGGAGAGATTATGAGACTTTGTGGATTCAAGATTTTTCTGGGTTTCATAATTCTTCAGTATCATTTTAGCACAGTACCTTATTTGTATCAGAATAGTTAATAGGTCCGATAAATAACTATTGATAAGTAAAGGCTGTAAAGAGGGCACATTAAAAAAGTCAGTGAGTAAATTTGCGACAGGCAAAAGAAACTGAATTCGCTGCAAGTCTCCCAACTCTACAGTGTAGTCATGGGAAGTGGCTAGTAATATCTGACCGGGCCCAAGACGCTGAGAAATAGGTATGCCAATGCCAGGATACAGATAAGGGCTCATTCCCAAAACCAAAACAAACTGGAGAATTGTAGAAACAAGTCTTTCTTGTTGTAAGCTTAGAATCCCAGGCTGCACATTTGGAACATCTTTTTCTTCTGGTTGTGAAGTTCCTGAAGTGAGATTGTAAACTGATATTTCCTCAGCTAGGTTTTTTCTTAAAAATTGGAGCAGTTCTACACAAACTTGAGTGAACCTCTGCCTTGTGGTAAATCCTGTATCATTGTTAATAAGCTTTTCATTGGCATCTAGATGAATTCCCAAGATTGACAACAGTTTTTGTGAATGTGGTGATAAAAACTTTGAAAGTGATACAAGATTTGCCAGTAAAACATTGTCCAACATTTCTTCTGTGTCATCTGGAAAGATTTTTTTTAAATTAAAAATATAGCTATTAAAATGTACTCATTTTTTGCAAAAGTTAAATTAATTAAAAATACAATTTTTAAATTAAGTATTAAGTGAAAGTGCCGAATGTGCACTTTTATCGATATTTTCTATTCGAAGTGACTGCTGCTACAACAAAGTAACAGCAGACAACTCGGCGAGACTTTGCTAGTGCTACGACATGTCTAAAATCTAAAGATTTTTATTTTAACAGATTTATTTATTCAACGTATCTGCTTTTCAGAATAATAACAAAAATTATCAGCATATACTCATTATTATTTTTTTTTTTTTTAAATAATAAATGAAATTTTTTTTTTTAAAAACATGCCGGTAGCGGGATTCGATCCCACTATCAATAGTATTATATCATTTCCAAAGCAACCGTACTAATATTTGATCTAGCGAAGCTGCTGAGAAATTGTAATTTTTAAAATTTATAACTGTTTTTCATTTAATGGCTCAATCTAGATTTTTTTTAATCCTTTAAAATTCATTAATAATCTTATCTAGTGATCATGATATTTCATTATGAGAATTATGGTTTAGTATTTAAGTATTAGTAATAGCATAATTAGGTACTTTGACAAAAAATTCAAAATTGTCTGATCTCAATGAAACCTATACCATTAGAAAGAGCTTGCAAATTGCAATTCAAAGCTACCAAAATTATGTTTCTATGTCAATTGGTTAAAAAGTTATTGCATTTTTAGTGCGTGGGTTTTTCCTAATATAATTGTTCGGAAATCTGTGACCGCAAATCGACACTTTTGTCACTAAAAATGTAATAACTTTTTAACCGTTTGAGATAAACCCGTCAAATTTTCAGCATAGTTGCATGATTCACTTTGCTTTAAAAGTAACTAATTAAAAGAGCAAAACTTCAATGACTCATGCTTTAAGGTGACATTTGTCAGCAGAAGGTAAGTGTATATTTTTTTTAAAATTTGTATTAAGCATCAATTTAAAATAATAAAATTCAAAATTTCTAACACATATCTTTCATGGATTAATCCCTCATTTATTACATTATTTGTATTGATAATTATAATGAGTTGTTTGTTGTTTATTTGATAAAGAACCACTTGAGATCTGAAAAGAAAAAAAAATAGGTTTGACGAAGAAAGCCAAAAAATGAGGAAATGCCGAATAGCTTTAAAATTTATTAAGTCATTTATATATGTATATATATATATATATATCACTTAACTTATTTCTCACATATTTATATCTAATAAATACTTCCTAATATTGTAATATATTGTAAAAATTGCTTTGCCGAAAGCTACTAATGCTTGTATTGGCACTAGTAACACAGAACACGCAAAGTATCTCACTCAAATTTTGTATTTGCAAAATGTTTCATGCTAAAGATGTCCTGAGAATAAAATAAAAATAAAAATTAATTCATAATACTAGGTTTATAAATATTTTAATTATTAAAAAAAGATATGCATTCTAATGTTTAAGCTATTTGTCCAGACAATTGTAAGAAATTTAATTTGAATCGATCAATAACCGACCTATGTTCATGAATGATCAAATAGTGTATCCCGTGGTAGTCCAGTAGTCCTCTGTTGTCAAAGTTAATTTCCGAAAGTTGCCCAGTTTTCTTTTTATTGATCCAATAGCGATGCCCTGCGATAAAATTATTTCTAATATTGCAATCTGAACTTTTGTATTTTGAAAATCATATTTTCATTGAAGCGCAAAATGATTCAACAATTGTTACAGTACTTACCAGTTGCTGTCAGTGAAGATGAATTATTCCTCAGGGTAATCCAATTTAGAAATAATAGTCCTATTTTTAAATACCAGTCCAATGCAGAAGAAAACAGTAATCCAAAGTAGCGTCAAGTCCGATGTAGAAATATTTTAACCGATCCAGAAGTTAAAGTCCAATGTAGAAATAACACAAGTAATGTTGATAAAAGAGTTGCCTAAAATGTTCAGTGAATTGATAAAATTTGCCCAGAAGTTTTCAAAAATGCTCAAGTTAAATCTAGAGTGAAATTTGTCCATCAGCGTCCAGTTTTGTAGTTTTGAAATGTTTCATGCTCAAGATATCCTGAGAAAAAAATAAAATAGAAATTAATTTACGATACAAGGATTATAAATATTTTATATTATAAGAATATTATGCAATATTCTAATGTTTAAGCTATTTGTCCAGACAATTGTAAGAAATTTAATTTGAATCGATCAATAACCAACCTATGTTCATGAATGATCAAATGGTGTATCCCGTGGTAGTCCAGTAGTCCTCTGTTGTCAAAGTTAATTTCCGAAAGTTGCCCAGTTTTCCTTTTATTGATCCAATAGCGATGCCCTGCGATAAAATTATTTCTAATATTGCAATCTGAACTTTTGTATTTTGAAAATCATATTTTCATTGAAGCGCAAAATGATTCAACAATTGTTACAGTACTTACCAGTTGCTGTCAGTGAAGATGAATTATTCCTCAGGGTAATCCAATTTAGAAATAATAGTCCTATTTTTAAATACCAGTCCAATGCAGAAGAAAACAGTAATCCAAAGTAGCGTCAAGTCCGATGTAGAAATATTTTAACCGATCCAGAAGTTAAAGTCCAATGTAGAAATAACACAAGTAATGTTGATAAAAGAGTTGCCTAAAATTTTCCAACGAATGATAAAGACTAACAAGTTCCAGAATTTTCGAAATTACTTTTTGTAATGTCCAGTTGTGAATGAGTCTAGTTTTGTATTTGCAAATTGTCTCTGCTCAAGATGTCCTGAAAAATAAATTTATATATAGAAATAAAGTCATACTAAAAATTCTGAAATGTTTTTAAAGGATTTTTATCTTTAAGGTTGAATAACTAGCATTATGTAACATTATGAATTAAATTTTAATCAAAACTAAACTGACCCATGTTGTTTAACGATTATATGGTATAGTATTCCTCCCATTTCCATGCAGAAGTAGAAGTCAGAGAGTCCACCTTTTGATGTTTGATCCTATTGTGATGCCCTGAAACGGATACACTTTTAAAATTTCGATCTAACTTTTTTATTTAATTATTAAAAACCGAAATTTTCTTTTTTAGATTTATCAAGAATTGCAAAAGCACTTACCAGTTGTCCTCAGTGTAGATGAATTGTTCCTCAAAGTAGAAAATTAAGTAATCCAATTTTGAAATAACCATAAGTCCGATGTAGAAATAGTATAACAATCCAAATGATAAGAGTTGTAGTCAGTAGCTGATGTAACGTAGATAAGAGATCTAAATAATTTTCCAATGTGCAGGTACCAAGTCCAGGAAGAAAATTGTCCTTCAGCATAAATGTTCTAGAAAAGCAAATTCATCTACATTAGAACTAATATTTTTAATGATATTTATATTATAGTTATAGCATACTTTTTTTAACTTTACCGTACAAATAATGAGCTGTTAATATGGAAATAATTTTTTTCTAAAAATATATGCTTACATGTGCATGGTCACAGCATTGAATGTAATCCTCAGTTTTGCTTCTTTCTGGCAAATTTTTTAACATTCCTGAAATAAATGTAAATAATTTTTTTAAATGTACAAATTATTTTTTTAAAGTCTAATTGCAGTTTTTTAAAACTATTAATTAATTTTTTGTAGTGTATATAAGAATAAATTTTAAGAAAAATTTTATTTATTAACTTACATTGTCATGATGGCTAGGTGAAAATAACTTTTTTATGTAGACAAGACATCGTAGGATTTTACGATGTGATGATGAAAGCAACTCTGAAATATATCAAACGATATCAATAGTAATTTATTTCTGGACACCGTCTAATCTTTTAATTTAAAACTTTTAGATTAGATTACTTAAAATGTATAAAAAAGCTTTAAATATAGTAATATACTCACATTGTCATGGTTGCACCAAGAGATATGTTAATAATGCATTGCCACTATTAACTATCACTGTGTGATAACTTTTTAGCCATCCTGTCAAATTTTTAAAAAAATGTATTAACACTAAATTCATGCACAAAAAATTATTAGTAGCATACTTTCAGATTCACTATTTTCATTAATAATCTCTAATTTCAAAGATAACGAAAAATACTTACATGTCAAAGAATGCCGCATAGTTTTCCTGGTACATTATCATTTATAAAAATCGCACATCTCCTAACAGCAAATCTGTGAGCAATTCCGTTGTATACACTATAGTCATGTCTTCATCCTTGTCCTCGTCCTCATATTGAATTGAAATAGATTGTTTTGAACCATTTGAAAATCCTTTAATTACACCAATAAATATTTCCTCAAGTCCACCGACATCCCACACATGTTCAAATTTTTTTCCAACTAATTCGCTGTCGCCTCTGCTTAAAGCCCCAAAAATTTCTTTATTTCCCTCTGTTAAACTGTCAATTAAATTTGTGTCTGCATTAGGATTACTTAAAAACTGTTTTACATCCTTTTCCATCCTCTTCCTCTGTGATCTATCCTTTTGTTGTCCTACTTCAATAAGATTGTCTATGACTCTTGCTTTAACATTTTTTTCCCATTCTTCACATTGCTTCCTAATTTCCCTGGCATGTCTGATTGCAAATTTTATTAATGACTCCTGCTTCTCTGGACTCTGATGCAGAAGCCATGGCATAGTTTTATTTATATTAAATTTTATTTTCCCATCCATAAATCCCATCGTGGCATTTGGGGACCGGCGCAGGTGATGGTCAAACATGCCCAAAACTCTCTCACTGTGCATGTTGTGGAGGGGCGCAGAGGCTGTTTTAGCAAGCATCTCAGGTGTTACTGACGACAAAGAACCTGTCAAGTAGGGTTGTAACTGCCTCTCTAAAACATTGACAAATGCCTCGGCAAGAGCACTTGTAATTGCACAAAAATGGTCATTTATTTCTCCATCTCTTAAGCTGGCAAGTACAGGATCATCTGTTCTGAGCAAGTTATAGAAGCAATCCTCTCCCATTGAAACCAATAGGTCTGGATGTTGCTTCAGTTTTGATAACTGCTCCAGACACAGCTTCACAAATGAGCCCTGGGAAAAAAGATGTGTATTTAAAAACCTCCTAAAATAAAAATAATATTAACTTAAAATTCAATTATCAATTTAAATTATCACACGTAAATTAAAATGCATAACAAGAAACTTTCATTTTCTAAATTACCATCTCAAGATGAGCTCTTCCAGCTTTGTTCTGGTAGAAGAGAGTCATCCAAGGACCAGAAAGCACTTTACCAAACAAACCTGAGGAAATGAAGTTGAAATAAGACCATGTCCTTTTGCACTATAATAGTTAATATGTGCTTAAAGGTGTAAAGATGAATATACATGAAAATATTTACGTACCAAGTATTCTCAATTGAATAATGATATTTGGGTTTTGTAAATCTTTCAAGATGGCAACTGGCATTTTAGCATCCCTCTTATACTTTAACAGGAACTCCTTCAATATTTCTTGCAAGTGATAAACTGTTCCCGCAAGATGAAACAGAACGTGCATCCTATTACCCACATATCTTGTAATAACTCCAGAGTCTAGGTTCTTGAAGTTTAAAAAAGCCTTAAATCTGCCAGGATCTCCTGATTTCATCTTGTATCTGAAGAAAGTTAATAAGCATGCATCAATGTGGGATTGTCATGATTATTTAAAATAAAAACTTAACTCAATAACTATTTACAACTACATAAAATGCTTACCTGAGCTTTGAAATTGCATAAAGCAAATTAGTTGCCCTGCCTTCCAATCCAAAAGTTCCACTACTAATATTATGGTCCTCATCAAATTTCTTTAAAACTTTCCTTGCTTGTGATGCGATGCCTTCAATTGGATGCACATTACAATTGAGTTCAATCAAATCCTTTGATAAGAACTCACAAAGTTCTTTATTAATGCAGTGATTGACAGCTGCCCTATCTGTGAGTGTGGAGGATAAGCAGTTTCTAAATTGAAATAAAACCATGTGCTGTTGAATTTGCATGTACATGGAATATGTTGACGCTAGATCCTGAATAGAAGTGGAAATTTGTTTAAAGTATGATTCTGTCTTTCCACTGGATAATGAAGACAGTTTCAAGGTTAGTTGCTGCCCAGCAACAGCTATATGACATTCATTAACATGGCAGCTATCTTTTGTTGTAGCATCCCAGGCAATCGTAGCAGTTGCAGCTGATGCATTAAATAAGTGTTCCCCAATCTGCAAATCAGAAAGAAAACCCATCTCATATGCCATTTGGGAGGCTGTAGAAGGAGCAGGCATACTAGAAACTGAATTTTTTGTTAGTTCTTTAACAATAAACTCAATGATCGGTCCAGCCTTTTCAATGGGCACTTGATTTAAAAGGCACATATATATGCACTTTCTAATACCTATTGTGTATGTTTTACCCCTAGGATCTTTTTCGGGTGCTCCCAATGTTGTTAATATTTTTCCAGAACTTGATTCATCTTGCATTGACTGGAATCTACATCTGAGCCTGCAAACCTCCAAATCAAGTTCATTTATTCTGACATCCTTGTCTTTAATTTCATTTTTTAATGATTCATTTCTTTCTGCTTGCATTGCACATTTCTTATCTCTTATGTTTTTCTTTTGTTGGACATTATTCTCTCTCTTTTGCAACTTATTGACTTGTCGTTGCAATAACAAATTTTCTTTTTTCAAAGCTAATTTTTGTCTCCGTAACTTTTCTCTCAATGCTTCTTTTCTTTTTATATCTTGATTAATTCTCTTGACATTATACGTCTTGGACAAATTTTTTAAGGCATTTTTTAAGTCTCTTATTTTTTTCTGTAACTCAGAAAGAGATTTCTGGTAAGAAGATCTTATAGCTGGGCACTTTTCACAGTCTTTTTTAAGTTTTTTGCCAGCATCTGGCTCAATAACTGGTGTAATTTCCATTCTCACAACATTAGATGTGGGTAATTTAACTTTGACGACTGGTACTTTAAACATCTTATTCAACAGTTCAGCAATACGGTTCCAATTTCGTTTCACAGCTTTCTTAAAAATCTCTTCTAACTCTCTGGTCAGTCGATTTATTGCGCTTTGAACTCCCATTAAGGTTTGTTCATAGCCCCTGGCTTTCAAAATCTCTACGAGTTTTAGTGCAGCTTTGTAAGAACTCTTTTTTAAACTCATCCAGGTAAGCACAACAAAGCCGTTAGTGAATGGTGTTCCTTCATCGGAAGTAAAAGTGTTCACATATGACATATAATCTTGAGCAGTATTTTCTTTCTGTAGCGCTGAGGAATTCACTACACTGGGTTGGGGGGCATTCGAAGAAGTAGTAGAAACAGATGCAGAGGCAGAAGTGCCAGGCGCTTCAATAAGTGGTGGAGACATGGCTGTTACCTAAAAAATTAAAATTGCTAAGCAGAAAATTAGTACAAGTAAACTGCAAAAATTGACAATAAATAGAAAAAGTATGTTTGATTAAAAATTGTTTAAGTCAAAATATCACTATTCAGTTATAAATAATGAAATGAATCAACAAAGATAAGTTTGAACTTTAAATAAATAATGAAATTAATTAGAATATAATATAAATTAATCTAATTGATGGTCTGAAGAATAGAGCAAGAAATAGAATATCAGAATCTGAAAAGAAAAAAAAGAAATAGAAAAAATGAGATAATGTACATATATAGTATAATCTATAACTATAATTATGTTAAAATTAAAACTATAATCAATACTATGTCTACAAGTCTATGTAATTAATTGTAATTTATGAGATTGCTCTTTAAACTATATTGATCAATAATTATAATTTTATTTATACTTATACTATTAAAATTCAGTTTCAGCCTATTTCAGCTAGTCAGAGTCAGAGCAGAGTAGAGATAGAATGAGTATGAGTCAGTATAAATAAGTAAATACTTTTGGTGGGGATATAATAAACAAAATATGGGGTCAAGGTGTATATTAATACTGTCCATAATATTAAAATTATGAAATTCAATGTAGATCTATTCATTCTTATAAATAAACGCAACCAATGACGGTTAATGATAATGCCATTAACCGATATACCGCTTATAAAATGTGTCTGCAGAATTATATTTGTAATTTTAAAATGGCGCTGATAATGTATTTTCATTTATTAGATATTGTGTTTCTAAAATTCCACCCCATCCCGATAGATTGTATTAAAAAACAATAGATTTTAATTGGATTCTTAAGACATTCTTAAAGCGTAATTAGAAAGCCCCTTTTCCCATTAAGAAAAAACTACGAAAATAACTTCCGGGTCATCCTTCCAGCCCGGGGAAAAAAAACACACAAAGGCTGACAAAGGATACCTTCTTTGCGGAATCATTTAAATATAATGGAACACTCCGATTGACTTCACATTTTAAACATAGCTTTTTAATTGGATAGTAATTAGAAATTTTAAATAAAATTCTAAAATAATACAATAGTTTTTGAGAAAAAAATGTTTTTACTACTTACCGGTGACAAGGTCGAGTTTTTCTGCTACAAGCGCTAAGAGTCTGATTACGAAAGCACAATCAGAATGGGAGCCGTCCTCGAATTAACGAAAATGGCACTTGAATACCTATTGTTTCCATCTTATATAGACAATGGAAACGAGATTACCGATTGACCCCGTGACCTAACGGAACTGACCGGGGCGATCGAAAATAGCCGATTTCCGGACCCCGAAAATGATCGGCGCGCGCAGGTTGTCGAAGTACCTAGCATAATTGAAATACAGAAAATTGTTTACGGCATATCGTAACTTGTCGTAACGGCAGACAACCCGGGCGGATGTTGCTGGCATTACGACATGTCGTAGCACCAGCCACATCCGCGCGGGTTGTCTGCCGTTACTTTGTCGTAGCAATAGACACTCCGAAAAAAGTGATTGTGAGGTCTTACAAAAAAATTCATAACTTTTGAACCACTTGAGCTAGAACGTTCATCTTTATATTTTTGTTAATCATTTACTGTGGTCTACACATCTATGACATTTTTATATTTTTTTTAAAAAAATGAAATTTTTACCCAAGTGCCTATTACTAACCTAGACTAGTTAGGCCTAGTATTTAAATTAGAATTAGACTGTATGCCTAATTAAGAAAAATCAAAGCAAAGTCAAGATTGAACAAACGCTTTGACTTTTAAAAAGTTACCATCTCCTGAAATAGTTGATCTGGATTCTGCAGGAGCTTTCAAAATCGTAAGAGACTGAAAAATAATTTGATTTTCAATTCGTTCAGTTATTGAGATGGGGTTCGCCATTTTTAAGGGGAGGTCAATATGAAATCATTTAAAGTGTCTACATGTTCGGCAACCGGACTGAAAGTTATCAATCCGACGAATGTGTCATTACAGGGCTGGTCTTAGACTTAGGCCACTGCAACGGTCCTACAACCTATGCGGCCGTAGTGGCCCCGCCTATCTTAATTTGCACTTATTATCTTCATTAATTCCTTATCCCTTCCCAAACTGGGCCCCGCGCAATCCGTTTCGCATACTAGGCAGCATAGGGCCCCGCAATTGATACGACCGACCCTGTGTCATGACAACGGGATGGCGGACCTTTTGACTTTAGATCGGGTGATCATCTTTTTATACTTATACAGTGTAACCACTCATTAAGAGCGAGTAATTCACATAAAGAGCAAAACATATGAAAAATAAGCTTTCTTAACGAGTGACATTTCGCTCTATTAACGATTTATGTAGACAGGGGAAGTCCCTTTTTCCCCGACATTCATTTGTGTGCCAGGACTTCCACACCGATGCATTATTTTGTGTTTACACTCGGTTTTGTATCGTACTGTTTTCGCGGGGGATCACCCATTTTAAAAATATTTTATATTAACTCATTGCGTCTGAATGTTTGCTTGCTTGCCGAAAAAACTTTTGATCAATTTTTACCCACTTCCCCGTTTGGTGGCGAGCTACAATTTTATTTTTGCAGGCAGACTCATGCCGACTATCATGTCAATCAAAATTTCTTATCTATGGACTGTCGACTGTACTGTAATTAAATTAAAGAAATTTTAGATTATCTCTAAAAAGATACAAATTAAGAAATATACAGTGCACTCTAAAGTTCATTTATTTTTAAAAAAATAATATAGCTACATGTAGTTTAAATAAGGAAAATAGCGAAAGCAAGTTTTTTACATGACATAAAAAATGACATAATAAAATGTTACCGTCCCCTTAAACTTCGATCTACTTGTGCGGACGCTTCCGGATCTATACCCAATGCTAAATTGTTTACGTATGGAGACTGAACTGAAAAGAAGCGTAGAAACATACACATGGTGGAAATGAAAATTTTGTTTTTAACAAACTATTATAATCAAACAAAATAAACTAAATTAACTTAGCATGGACGGAGACAAATCGAGGAAAATGGTTGCAAGGAATCGGCATAAGGAGAATGAAGATATAAAAGCTAAAATCTTACACGATATAGCGGACGTTGACGACGGCGACGGGAAGCACTCAGAAAACTCAAATGAAAATGAAATGTCTAAAACTAAGCCTAAAGTTAGTAGCCGTAGAGCAAAAGTTTAAGAGTTATATTAAGTTATATAAGAAAAATAAGACCTTTTAAAAAACATATTGAACTATTGATTTGTTTTGATTTTGATCCTTTACTTATACTTATACTACTATGCCATAGCCTATTACTATTACTATTACTTTTATTTGACAATTGTTACATATAAATAATATAATATTATAATAAATATTGAATGAATTTAACACCCCAAATTGACAGTGATTAAATTTAGGTAGAGGAAAATAATAATTAAATAATTTTTGCAACTGCTGTAAAACTTTTTATTTTTTCATTCGTAAACTATACTATACTATGACTATACTATATACTGATTCAATTTTTTTAAAATTTAATTTATAGAGCATACCTATAAATGCTGGAAGTTCTAAACAAGTAGTAGAAAATGAGCAGCTATTAGATATCAAGGCCCAAGATTTACATGGCTCATACTGGCTAACAAGGATGGTTATAGTTCGATACATGGGTTTTATCTATTGTAATTTTTATTTTATCTCTAAATATTGAAATTAAAGGGTTTAAATGATTGACCAATATCAGTTGCTCTTAAGTTAAATAAAGGTTAGTTTGTCAGAAAATGGCATTTGTAATGAAAATTTATAATATGTAAATTTAAATTATTTCAACTAGAAATATTTGGATTCTCATAAAATTTTAAAAAGAAAAACATTTTGGTGTAATCAGTGAAGCATTTTAACAATTTCAACAGTAGCTGTAAAAGGACAGCTATAACAAAGTTAATCTCCATATCCTTTGCATTTACAGTTGTGGCCTATTCAATTAGCCTCCACTCTAACAAGCAGCTTTTAGGAAAGGATGGCCTGCTGCCAGCAAACCAGTATCTAAATAATATCCGTAGTCATGTTGGTTCTCCAAATACATGGTCACTACTCTCATCTGCTCCAACACTTTTGTGGTTTGTAGATTATGAAAATCATATTGACTTCTGGCTTGACTCAATTGCATGGGTTAGTACATATACCATTAATTTTTTTATTGGCATTCTCCCCCAGATTCTAGAACATTAAAGAATGATAGCTATTTTAAATTTGTAATATAAATCTTTGTGTGAATAGACACCATCATAAAAATTTTGAGAAATCACAAATTCTCCAATTATTGCTGTTCTGCCTGAACAATCAATATGCTAATACATAAAACTTACACAAAGTTTCA
Source organism: Radix auricularia (assembly GCA_002072015.1). NCBI lineage: Eukaryota > Metazoa > Mollusca > Gastropoda > Lymnaeidae > Radix > Radix auricularia. Next base: position 358,252 of record MUZC01004565.1, on the reverse strand, counting down.
GCTAAAATATAATATTCAAGAAAAACTTTCACTTGCAATAAAAATATTCATTTTAAAAGATTGGGTTTTTTATACTCTTTATTAAAAAATATAAGCAGTTACTATGTTATTTTAGGTTGGACTTGCCATTTCAATATTTATGATGATAACTGGTGCTGGAAATTGGCCATTGCTTCTTTTAGAATGGACACTATATCATTCACTAGTCAATGTTGGGCAGCGATGGTAAGTTTTTGGCTGATCAACAAAAATTATATTTATTTTTTTAATGTACGTACTGAAGTTGACAGCTTCTTAAAACTTTCTAATGTTAAAGAATTTTTTTTAAAATGATGCCATTATTAATAAAAAATCTCTACTAATATTTGAAAATTTAAAAAATTCCTCTTTTATCTAGATTATTTTTGTCCCTCTCCTAGGTTTTCATTTGGTAAGTGCTTAAAAATTAAATAAAAGTAATTTATTGTGCATAAAAAAACTTTGGAAATTTTGAGTCCAAAGTTTGTAAACGAAGCCCTTCAGAATTAAGAGATTTTTCTTTTATCTAGGGGTCTACCAATAAATCGGCCAATATATCGGCACCTATATTAGGATATCTGCTGTATTGGTAGCATGTAAAGTTCCAAAAATTGACGTCCACGATATTTCATAAGTGCCATTTTGATCAACCAAAATTCAGATACATTTTTTTATCATAAATAGATTTAAATATATACCTCGACAAATTAATATATCAATCCTGATATCGGTATTGAAAGAACCAAAAGAGTCCTAGTAATATGTACAGCCATGATACAGCATGCTATGGGCTATGATATTGTTTAGGTATCTGCCGATTTTCATATACTTGGAAATACTGTGTAAATAATGCTAATAGCAAAGAATTGCAGATGTCTAAAACATTTTGTTTCCCATGGAATAAGTGTGTAGACTTGTTATCATTCAACCTCATTTTTAATCTTTTACTGTTGCTTTGTTCTCATTGTTTCATTCATAAAAGGTGCACAAAAGCCATTTAACCATTGGCTAGAATTAATTATGAGTCAAAGTTAAAGGTTCAAAATGCTTTGTTAATTTTATTTGCACATTTTTATAGAGGACAGTTCATTTTGTCATGAGTCATATGTAGGTCATGATCTGGAACATGAAAACACATCAGAAACTTTGTTTAAAGATAAATACTCCTGTTTATACAAAGTTAAATGTTTTATTAATAAAGAATTTTTTTAAAAAAAAGAAAGAATAATTTTATTTATAGCATTGATCCTGAAAAAAAAAATTAATAAATGCGAGAAAAAAATGCATGACACGAACAGCGGAATTTAGGTCACAAAATGTGGAGGTAAATATTTGTCCTAACAAATACTCATATTGCGAAAAAATAATTTAAAAAATATCTGCAAAAATGCTTATTGGAAGACCTCCTAATATAAAATATAAATAATTGCGAGTGATTAATTTAAGAATTATGTCATTGAATATGACCGCTGGTTTTTGTCCTAACAAATACTCATATAGGTTTAAAAAAATATTGGTAGACCCCTCCTTTTATTGTAAGTTTTCAATTGAAAAAAAATTATTACATTTGTATTTTAAATGTATTAATTGTTAGCTAAATTAAAGACTATAATTGGATGGATGTGACAATGGTTTGTTTGTAAACTGCTTCATCTTTAAGCAGGCTTTTAGTTTTAATTCATTTTTAAAATATTTATTTATGGCAAATCCAACAGGCTGGGAGAGCCAAGTGTTGGAGACAGGATTTCTCACAACATTTTTATGTCCTTTGCTGACCTTAGCGCCAGTACCCAAATCAACGCCACCTTCAAAAATTATAATTTTTGCATATCGATGGCTCATTTTTAGAATTATGCTGGGAGCGGTAAGTGCTTCTGTCTGCTTATAATGATACACCTCACTTTCCCAATTTGTTCAAAACTTCTCCTTATCATTACTACAGGCTCATGTAAGCTTTGTACTACATTAGCTATAGAATTCAGAGTTATGTTTTCAATATATATACGAGCACATACATTCTAGATATAGTAATTTTTTTCCTGCATTTTTTGCTAATTGCATGTAATAGTTTAACTTTAAATTGTTAATGATAGAAATTTGTGTGAATTTATTTTTATGCCTTTTTGTCTTCATGAATGAGACATTTGAAAAATTTCATTTTTGGGGATAACTGCTCTTAAATTAAAGACCCTAGTTCTAAAAGTACTTAAGTCATATTTTCATCAAATTCAAACTAATCTATGGGTATTTAACATCTGGTTTAAACTAATCTGCTGTATAAAGTACAAAAGAACAGTGGCGGCGTTAGGTAAGCGCGGGGCCTAGTGCCAGCAATGACCCCGCGGGGCCAGAGTACTAGTAAAGATCGCTAAGCACCAGTATGCTATGGTATTTAAAAATATGAAATATCTTGATTATTGTGTAATTTTAATACCGTGTGTCACCTTTTTATTAAATTATTATAAGTACATTATTTTCTCTGGTCTTTAAACAACGGTTTATTCTTATCGAAAAATGACGTGCCGGTAACGACGTGATTTAAAATGCAATTTATTGGCAGACATATTGCAAAATAATGCGTTTTGCTAATTGAAAGTGAACTGTGGATGTCGACATGCAGGATACCTTGACCCTAACTTATTACAATAGCGAATCACGTATTATTAGCCATTTGACAGACATGCATGTTTTATGACTGTTTTCCACTAATAGATGTCAAGTTCCGTGGTTTCTTCTTATGTACAGTTAGTAAACCACTTACCACCCACAGTTGAAAGTTCACTTTTCTTGCCTTCCTGGGAATAAATTGTTCTCTGCAGAAACAACTTCACTAAAGCCGCTTTCACTGTCGCTAACTTCACAGTGTGGTGACTTCATATCCAATAATGGCGCGGTGGTAGATTCGCAACAATCACTGTCACTTGTATCATTAACAGTGGTCACTATGGTAGAGTCCACAGCAGCAACCGCAGGACAATCAAAATCTTGTTTATCTGCTTGTTTTGGAAAGTACTTATCCAGTGCTCCCTTTTGAATTCTGTCGAATTCTTCTCTTAGCTTGCGTTTTTTAGAGTTTTCTGCGCCTGAGTCATATTTGCGAAATCTATCGCAATCTCTTCCACTCATGTTGATATCGTACAGAGAAATCACTTTGATGACGCTAATTAATGTTTCCGATCGCACCACTACCGAGACACTGCCATTCCGATGACACAGTTTTCTAAAAATAACTATTATAGTAAATCTATTGTGAATGACGTGTACACAAATAAAGGGGATTGGCTGAATGGTACATCTGACCTATTTTCCGCTAACGGTGTAATGCTTTCAAAGACGTCTAGAGCTACGCTACGGAATTTGACCTTCAAAAAGGATTACAAGAGTGCCTCTTTCATTTTTTTACAATCGTTTCCAGCATATGTTCTACCATCTACTCTTTGGTTATACATGTATAGGCTATTAACCAGGACAAGACATGATCAGGACCGAAACGCGGGGCCTACCTAAGCGCGGGGCCTGGGGCAGTCGCCCCAGTTGCCACCCTCAAACGCCTCTCCTGCAAAAGAATACAATGTTATTAGGTCCACGTTTTTCAAAGCCCAAAAAATTAAAATGCTATCATCATATAGACAAAAAATAAATTAAAACTTGATTATCTCAAAATGCTTAAATAGTGACTCAAGTACTTTAAGCACTAAGCTCTTCTTTAAAATGAGTTTCATAAATAAATTTATTTTAAAAAAATTATATTCTCTCCTTTAGGGCCTTATAAAAATCAGAGGTGATAAGTGTTGGCATGATCTGACTTGTATGAATTATCACTATGAGGTTTGTATCAAGAATAACAGGTTTCTGATATTAAATAAACTAACTCATCCATGAGTACAGTCAAAAGTGAAACCAGAGATTTTTTTTTCATCACACGATTTGTCCATGATTTAAAAAAAAAAGTTTATGTCTTATGGAGCTTCTGTAATAGACATCTCAATTATATTGCCTATTTGCTATTTTAGATTTAAATTATTCATAACTTATTAATTTTTTTCAAGGCTATATATTTTTTGTACATTCTAGATCCAACCTGTGCCTAACCAAATCAGTTACTACTTACACTTACACTATGTATTACTTGTACATTCTAGACCCAACCTGTGCCTAACCCAATCAGTTACTACTTACACTTACACTATGTATTTCTTGTACATTCTAGACCCAACCTGTGCCTAACCCAATCAGTTACTACTTACACTTACACTATGTATTTTTGTACATTCTAGGACCCAACCTGTGCCTAACCCAATCAGTTACTACTTACACTTACACTGTGTATTACTTGTACATTCTAGACCCAACCTGTGCCTAACCCAATCAGTTACTACTTACACTTACACTATGTATTACTTGTACATTCTATACCCAACCTGTGCCTAACCCAATCAGTTACTACTTACACTTACACTATGTATTTTTTGTACATTCTAGACCCAACCTGTGCCTAACCCAATCAGTTACTACTTGCACCAGTCACCGGTGCTATTCCATAAGTTTGAGGTTTTATCCAATCATTTTGTTGAACTTGTGGCACCTTTCTTATTGCTGCTGCCTCTACGTAGACTGTGCATGATTGGGGGAGCTATTCAGATTCTCTTTCAGGCAAGTAGGATCATTTAAAACTTCCATATTTGAGGAGTATTCAAATAGTTGTTTGGGGCCTAGTAATGGTAAGATTTCTTATAAATAATATTGGGGCACAATAATGGTAAGACTTCTGATAAATAATTATTTGGTAAGACTTCTGATAAATAATATTGGGGCACAATAATGGTAAGACAAATGATAAATAATATTTGGTAACCGAACTGAACTGAACTGTGCCTTAACCCGACGCTGGGTCATTGGGGAATCATTTTGAGCTGCACACTATCTAGTGCCATGGGTCACAGTTCTGAGCTGCCTTCTGGGAGTCGCTAAATGACAGGCCGGTCCACTCTTTGATATCGTCCTCTCATTTCTTCCTTGGTCTCATTTAAAATATATATATATATTTGGTAAGACTTCTGATAAATAATATTGAGTCACAATAATGGTAAGACTTCTGATAAATGCCATTTCAAATATGTAACAGAATCTCTATGTAAGTAAAAGTTTAATTGTAAAGGAAAGGAAGTAAACAATTTCCTTTGGAGTGCTGAGAATATCCTACAAGTTGAGGTTTTAGGCTTGATATTGTCATGCGTTAAAAAGATCAAACCAACTGAATCGTTACTTAAAATCCCTCACTCTGGCTGCCCCAACCCCACTCCCACAAAAAAAACTTGTTTTTCAGTATGTGAAATACAACTATCTACTGTTGAAGATAAATGATAATTGAGTTAATTTTTTGTCAACAATGTGTCAGGTTGTGTTAATCATCAGTGGTAATTTAAGCTTCTTAAACTGGTTGACAATACTGCCCAGCCTGGCATGTTTCGATGATGCCAGTGTATCTTGGTTGTTTTCAAAGAGAGTCAAGTTAGCAGTTGTCCAGGCAAAGCTTCAGCGAAAGAACCAAACTAAGAGACCTCTAAGTAAGTGTCAAGTTGCAATTAAATATCAAATTGTTTGAGAAAACATTATCATTTGAATTAAATAGTCTAGAAATTAAATTATTTTCTAATAATTGAATTCATTTCAGTAATATTTACAATGAAATGTGTCCAGTAACTTTTAAGTATCATCATTATTTCTGTTTCATAAGTTTCATCAATTTTTATGGATAACTTAAAAGGGCAGAATGCACTAAGCTTCCTAGAGCAGAGGAGAAAAAAATGTATTTACTACTGATGAGGAGTTTTAATTTTAAATCTTCTCAAAACAAAAACATTTTTAAAATTTTAATTTTTGTTACGCTATTAGGCCTATTGTAATATTGATGTTGAATTAATTAATTAAGTGTAGATCTTTTGTTATTTCTTAATCAACAACTTACTCTACTCAGGAGCCAACATGCTTTCATTAATCCCATTAATGTTTTTTTTTTTAAACTTCTGCTATAATTGATCCATTGTATTTAATAGTATGAATAGTATAAATCTTATATTTCAAAAGCTGGAGTAATAAGAAGAGTGTTCAACATCAGTTTTGGCTTACTTCTTGTTTACCTGAGTGTACCAGTTGTACAGAACCTTCTCTCAACGCGCCAGGCTATGAATACATCGTTTGATCCACTCCGACTTGTCAACACTTACGGAGCATTCGGCAGGTCAGTCTAAACTAACAAATGGCACCAAGTTAAGTTAACCCAATTGATAGCTTTCGGCAGGTCTGTCTAAACTAACAAATGGCACCAAGTTAAGATAACACAATAGTTAGCTTAAGTAACCATAAGAGCTTACTCTACAGTCTACAGTCTTTCAATAAAACACTTTAGTTTTTAGTGTAAGATAAGATTATATAATTGATCCAATGAGTGTACATTACTTTGGATTGTGCTAGACATTTTGTTTTTTGTCTTGAAAGTCTTGTCTGACATCTTAATGTTCCTCAAACAGGACTGAAGCAAATGTTTGGTGTGCCATATTAACTGTCATGTTCCTGAGTGTAGGACTGAAGCTACTAATTGCTGTGCCATATTAAATGTTATGTTTTTGAGTGTAGTACTGAAGCTAATAGTTGATGTGCCATATTTATTGTTAGCTTCTTGAGTGCACATTGTTGTATTGAAGAGAGTTTTGGTTTTTGATCAGATATGGTGGGTGAAATTTCCCCAATTTCCAGAAAACCCTTTAAACTGTTGTACTCACAATAAAACGCAAGAGATATCTGCCCAAAGCATATTTGACAATATAACTTAGCACTTTTAAAGTGTAACAAAAAACTAACCTCCGTACTGTTAAAAATGCCTAAAAAATAAGCACAGATGCCATTAGTTGGCAATTGGTTAAAGCCCTAAAGAATGTTGGTCAAACAGCATTGTGGTTAATACTGCTACCAATCATTTAATGACCACTATCATGATTTCTTCATTACAACACAGCAGAGTTTTGTTGATTTCTTCATTACCAAACAGCAGTGTTTTGTTGATTTCTTCATTACCAAACAGCAGTGTTTTGTTGATTTCTTCATTACCAAACATCAGTGTTTTGTTGATTTCTTCATTACCAAACAGCAGTGTTTTGTTGATGTCTTCATTACCAAACATCAGAGTTTTGTTGATGTCTTCATTACCAAACATCAGAGTTTTGTTGATTTCTTCAAATAGGAATCTGATTTTTTATTATTTTAATTTTATATAAGTTTTTTTACATTTTCAATTTCAGTTTCCATAAAATTTACTAGCTTTAAAAAATGCTAGTTCTTTATACAGCAATGATGAACTAATTTGTACAAACTTTATAATTGTACATGTGTCACTTGTTTCTTCTGTTCCTTTCTAGTATTACCAAGAAAAGGACAGAGGTCATCTTTCAAGGAACCAACAGCTCAAATCCTGATTCACCTTCTGCTATATGGGAAGAGTATCAGTTTAAATGTAAACCAGGGGACATAAGTCGCACTCCCTGCATTATATCCCCTTACCACTATCGATTAGACTGGCTTATGTGGTTTGCTGCATTTCAAGTGAGTCAACTCATTTCTTGCAATATTTAAACTCTGATTTACTTGTTTTAACTGTTTTACTTTTTTATTCATCCTATTCAAAATAATGATGAAAAAAATATTTTTCTTTTATTAAGACGTATAACCACAATCCCTGGCTGATACACCTGGCTGCCAAGTTTCTGGTCAATGATGAAAATGCAGAATCGCTTATAGCCTATAATCCCTTTCATGACCGACCTCCTCCAAAGTAAGTATAAGCCTATAATCCCTTTCATGACCGACCTCCTCCAAAGTAAGTAATAGCCTATAATCCCTTACATGACCGACCTCCTACTAAGTAAGTAATAGCCTATAATCCCTTTCATGACCGACCTCCTTATCCTCATTTATGTGGTCATTGACTCTTGTGCTGAATTTCTGAATTCTTTTGACAAACTACAACACTCATGTTCTTGAACCCTCTTAACTTGTCCTGACTAGTGGGACCTAACGTCATAATTGTTGTTGACGGTTCTTGATGGATATGGATAATTCTCACTTGCTCTGGTTGTACTCTGGAAATATCTGACCCTAGACTTTACATTTAATGTTAACTTTTACCCACCAAATATGGAATACATACCTCCAAAACTTTCTGGAAATTTTCCATTAGTTAGTGGATACAGTGGTGCCTTTAATTATGCGTTTTTATTTGACTGTCAATTAATTTGGTACAAAATATTAATTTTGATACCAATTATTTTTTATAGGTTTGTAAGAGCTGAACACTACCGCTACATTTTCACCAAAATTGGCTCCCCTGGAGCTAAAAGTGGACATTGGTGGAAGAGAAAAAGAATAGGTTCCTACCTGCCAGCTGTATCCCTTCAGTTACTTTCCCCAACCTTGAAGCAAATGGGATGGAATGTCCCTGAAGTCAGCAAATGACGATTCAAATTTTATTTTTATTTTTTCCATCTTGAATAGTTCTTATGTTAATTTTTTCATCCATTTCATGACTTTAAGACAAAAAACTTTTATCTTTGATGGGATGAATTTGTTGAAAATGATTTTGAACAATTATTTTTTTCCTATTCAGTACATGAGGTATCTGTTTATTAGACCCTTATTATTGAATCACCATGCCTGACAGGTTAGAAGATTAAAAAAAAGCATGTAAATGTAAAAAGATTGTTGGTCTAACCAAATGTGTTCAGTGTAAATTGAAGAATTTTGTGTGTAATAGGTCGTATCTTGTCCTATTCATTACAGAAGATCCTTCTATACAAGAGATTATTGGGTTCTATATGTACCTATGGTTTGTATCTTGTCTTGCTTTGTTATTAAATTTTTTTAATGTTGATAGTGGATAATTTAGACATCAGTTATTTAAAATGTCATCTTTCCTCAAATAAAAAAAACAACAGGAAAATAGATATTTATAAAAATTGTTTTTTTTAAATAGACAGCAAGTTTTGATAAAATGGAGTCATTTCCCTTTTCTAATCTCTAGAGATAGTCCAATGTAGAACACTTCTTGGTTAGAGTTACGGTTTCATTCCTATGGAGATAAACAATTGAACTTCAAGGAAATTTTGCTTAAACCATTGCCCTGTAGTAAGATGGACATGCTTGTTATGTATACTCATTTATGATGAGAACGGTCTTAACAAATGTACAGATTGGAATTATCAGCATAGAGATGCACAGAAGATTTTAGAAGCAGTGCAGTTATTAAAATTTTCCCAGACTCTTATTTTTGCCTATGAAGGTGTGTGCACAAATCTCCCAAATAAATTTAATTCATTGTATTCCTCTGCAAAAATTACTCACATATTTTCTGTTGTTCTTCAATGTCATGCCTTCATTAGTTTTTAACTAGTTTTACCATACTCTTTGACTGCAAAATGTGTTACATTAAATGTGACAACACATAAATTTATTTGTTTATTGATGAGAGAAAAATGAATAAATTTTGATGACTCACAAGATAGTTATCATTTAATTGCTTAAGTCTTTGTAGTCTTGCAAATGTCAGTTGACAAACTACTTATGGAATGTTACACCAGGAAAACAATACTGAGATAGAGATAAAGTTTTTAAAAATGAACAGCTTTTCTTGTTCCATTCGCAAGAATAGACGCATTCAAATCCTCCTTTCCGTCTGCCGATTGGCAATAGACTGGGTTGCCTGAACAAACCAGAAAAACTATCACACTATTACTAAATTAATGCCTAGGGTTAAGGTTCACTTGAATAATCTCAACTCAAGCCATGCCCATAGCATAACCTTTCTCAGATGAGAGAGAGGGAACTGGCATGTCTGATGACCAGTGAATGTGTTTGCTATAATACCTAAGAATCAGTCTTACTTGACCATACCAGGAAAGCTGTGATTGTTACTAATTAGTATTCCTAGTGGTAGTAAGCATAGCACATTGTTTTTACGAGTTAACTATTATTTGTATAAGTATTTATAATAAATTCCCATTGAAGATCTGAAGCTGAGTACTTTTCTTTGTGTGCCTGTTTAATGTATATATATATATACAAGCTAAATACCCGTGCTTTGCAGAGGAAAATTAGGATTTCATTTAACGTTGAGAATCCGCTAACACCAAATCAAAACACCAATTGATTTCAATCTGGATCACTAGGTTGTTCTGGGGTGCCTATGGCGCCTGCTTTTTTCAAAAGCCCAAGTAACTTAGGTGAAAGTTATTTCATCCATTTGAATCCCTGCGTCTGACAACAAAATATTTGTATGTGAATCAGTTCAATGAAAAAAATGAATAATTAAATTTTAGTTTATTAGGGTGATATATTTTCACAAAATATCTCTATTTATAACATTTCGAGTAAAGAAACGATCATCGTCCCTTAGCGTTAATGTCATCCAAACTATTAACTGCTCTTTTCACATCGTTCCCTTTTCCAAAATCAAAATATAAGCTCAAACAATGATGTCATATAATATTTTACGGCAAGTAACACCACACGCTCTGTTAATCTCAAAATCAAAATGTTTATGATTTTTATGTTTATATTTTCAATTTTTAAAAAAATGATTACGTCCCTGGGCGTTACAGAATGAGTGACCTGGGCTTTTATATTATTTATGATGGATATATTTGTCATTATTTGTATTAAAAAATCATGTTAAATTGAATGGTAAAAATTTCTAAAACTTTTACGAGAAAGAGAATAGGGGCCCTTGGCTCCAAAAGAATGAGAAATATAATTTTAACGCCTTAAAGTATTTTAATATAGGCCATCAAGTTTTTATATTCCAAGTTTTGTCAAAATCAATGTACATATTATCCAAAGTTTAAACAAAGTTTATTTAGCTCTTATAAGGTGAAATGCTATTAGCTATTATGGTCAGGCTAACCCTTACCTTGTTTACATCTTTTCCATTTAATTTTTTATAAGCCTGATTGCTGTCCTACCCCTCATTTTGTTTAAGGTGAAAAAACTACAGCTTGGCCCCCAGTGAGTTTTAATAGTTAATTTAAATATTTTTTTCGCCTGTTACCATCCCAGTAGTTTACCCAACAAATTTCCATAGTTTCATGCTTTTACCTACACGGGAAAATGGAGAATTAGTGATCAGTCAGTTTTTATATTGCTTATGTAAGGAAAAAACTACATTTTGGCCCCCAGTTAGAGTTAATTTAAATATTAATTTATAGGATTAGTGATGTTTGAGTGAGTCAGTCAGGGCTTGTCCTTTTATTAGTATATGAGCAACAAAGCCCGTCCAAGGTATTTGCACCGTAGTTTCGGTGGCAGTGGCGTAGCGAGGGGGGCAGGGGGGTGAATGCCCCCGGGCGCCACGTTAGGGGGCGCCAAAATGAGATTTAAAACTCATTATTTTATTTCATTATTATGTAAACTAATGTATCCCAAATACGTTTGCAAGATTGAATATTGGAGCTCCGAAAATATCTTTATTACAAATCAGTTGGTAAACATGATTTCTCGCCCCATTGAGCGTTAAGGGGCGCCATTCTACTCATAAATAAATGACACATCCTAATGTAGGATTGGTGATGTGGTTTTTTTTTTTAATTTAAAAAACTGTGAATTGATGGGGAGTGAGCAGTAAGAGACCAATACGATTCTTTTAATAGAGCTAGCAGAGACGACACTAAAAGCAACCGAAATTACCAAGCTAAGAAAAGGGAGTGGCTTAAAGCAGTGGTTCTCACCCTGTGGTCCACTGACCACTAGTGGTCCGCGAAGATTTGCCAGGTGGTCCGTGAGCAAAGCATGAAATTTACGCACTGTAGGATTCATCGAGAAAGACTAGCAAGTAAAAGAATTAACGCAGACTTAAATATATTTCTGATCTGGCCATAATGGTTTTTAATTTCATCAAGCTCGTCAATTAAATTCTCGTCTCTTTGATTTCTTATGCTCGAATATGAATCTTGAACATTAACAGTTCCTAATGTATACTGAAGTTCGCTGGTTATCTGACTGTTTTAATTACGTGATGACGTAAGAGAGTTTCATGTAGAAATAACTCAAAGCTTGTTGATCATTTGAACCATGGCTAATGGGTTGCTGTTCTGGCTTACTTGGCTGAAATTTTTGAAAAACTCAATAAACTTAATTCAACTCGGCAAGGAAAGCAGATACATTATATAACTCTCAGTGACAGAATGTCTGCTTTTACAAAAAAGCTTGATCTTTGAAAAAGAATATTATTTCAAGGTAACTTTGAGGTGTTTGATGAATTGTACGAAATCACCGAAAAACCAGAAAATGCAGAAATAATTAAATAAACCGCTGTTGATTAATTTGATTTCTTGCC